>JAHRHZ010000144.1:60071492-60101587 GCA_024137785.1 Ginglymostoma cirratum
TGCCTCCTCTCCACCTATCCTCTCCTCTATCCATCCTCTATCCACCTCCCCCTCTCTCCCTATTTATTTCAGAACCCTCTTCCCCTCCCCCATTTCTGATAAAGAGTTTAGGCCCGAAACGTCAAGTTTTCCTGCTCCTATGATGCTGCTTGACCTGCTGTGTTCATACAGCCCCATGCTTGTTATCTCGAATTCTCCAGCATCTGCAGTACCTTTTATCTCTGATACAATAGAAAGTGTATATACTTTACTATTTGTGTACCCATTTAACACTACTGTCTGGTTCTAAGTTCTCAGCTATGGGCCTAAATCTCTGATGGGAGTATCGTATATGTTTCTTGCTCACACTGAACTGTTTATTTACTTACAAAGGACAAAGATTAAAATAGCAAACATCTTTGTTCTGTTGATCTATATAACATGGATATTGACAAAAATATGGGTACAATACTCTGCCTTTTTATTTTAAACAAGAAGAAACTTGGACAAATACTACCATCAAACTTTGTGAGGAAAGTAGCATCAAAAGTGCTGACTAAAGCAGTTTCTCTGCAAATAAACTTGTGGGTGGTCTAACATTTGTTAGATTTTCCAAGTATGATTTGAATCCTTATATTGGCAGAAAATTTCTGTGTGAATAATCCTTTCGCATAAAGGACTCACCAGTAGAGGACTTTATGTACCCAGCTGCTATTAGCATTGCTGGAAATTCAACAGCAAACTTGTGTAAAAGATTAGACATCATCTACAGGATTTGCACCCTCATGAGACTGGGCCTTCACAAAGAGAGAGAGAGGCAGTTTAAATCAAGATTGGCTGCAGTAAACTTTGTTCTAGATGTGCAGTCTTCATGTTGTAACAAATTTTACATTTCCACTTGCTATTCTGCACATTTTATTTCATTTTTTTTCAATTTGGACCTCACTTCAATTCCTCCATTCCAACAATTTTCCCGCCATCAGCCGCTGAATCCAAATCCACAACTGGTTCAGAACACTCCGGATACCATCCCTAAATTCCAGACTGATCATTGCCATCATTTTGGAATAATGGGAGCCCCTGCTATTGTGACAAAGAAGTGAAAGGTAGAGACCACCATTCCCGTAGAATTCAGCAATCTAGTGGTCAAATGCAATGTCCACATTTTGTGCAGAAATGCTGCAAAATGTCAGAATTGAGGTAAGCAGAATTCCAAACGGTTCATAAAAATCACAACTATGAAGTCTGGATTACCTGTCCAAATACATAGAGAAATCCAAAGGTTCCTCCTACTCGACCTCCCAGAACTGTAGAAAGCATGGCATATACTCCACCGTTTCCAAGACTGCACCTCTCCCACACGCCAATTCCAGATAGCACTGTCACCAGAGCAACCAAGACAACCAGGGTCACCATAAACATTCCCAGTAGCACGCCAGTATTTCCCTAAGGTTGAAAAACTATTGTAGTCAGTTATTTGACACTAATCAGAGATTTCATGATAAATTGAACCATTGCCCAGCAACAGTTATATATTGGCAGAGAAATTACCAATTGTGATCAGACAAAAGAATATACATTGACATTTCGATAACTTTTGACTCTGGAAATCCCTGTTCAGAAGCCTCCTGTTTTGAAACAGAGCAGACCTATGCAGGAATTCTCGCCGGAGAGGAGATCAATGTCAAAACTATGCACTCTTTTATAGCACTTGGTGTGCTGCATTCCACGTTTAAATATCCAGCAGCAGACCTAGCCAGTTTGGCAACTACTCTGAAAGGACACATACTTAAGGTGAGTCTGGAGGTAGGTTAGCAGGTGGGTGAGAGTTAGATTGTAAGTTAAGTGGGTGAGTGTTTAGAGTAAGTAGAGTGGTTGAGTTAGGTGAGAATAGAGGCTGTGGAGGGAGGTGGGGTGTCAAATTGGGAGAGAGTTGGAATGTCAGGAAAGAAGGTGGGAGAAATTTGGATTTGGATTTATCGATGCTGTGCCAAAGTGCTGTTAGATCCAATATGGGGAGGGGAGGAAGGTGTCAGGGTGTGTGATTTGGTGAGACGTAGGGTCAGTGATGACTCAGGTGTTCAGTTTAGGAGTTACTCAGATGTTCAAGTTGATTTTTCATCTTTAACTTTTCTGGATAACTATTTTAAGTGAGTCAGAGCTTTTCAAATGCTCCAACTTTCAAGGGAATTTTTCAGAAGATTCCAGATGTGCAGTAATTGTCAAATAGAATTTTAAAGTTTTTAAACAATTCCCTCAGATTGAACTGAACTGAAATATCTACATGATTCCGGGCTCAACTTCAGTCTACGCTATTCCAATGACTATCTGACCATTGGAATTTTTGTGCCAGTAACTTGGTTAAAATCACATGAACCCTTCTCTGAAACTTAGTTATTTTAGTCATGGTGGTGCCTTGCTTTAGATGTAGATTCATTGACCTGCAGGCAAATAATTCCCCTTAAACACAACACAGAAAATATAATTCATTCATCAGTTTGTATTGGTACTGAAAGGTAGTTGGCAAGTATGACAGTGAAGGTAACTTATTTATACAGATCAGCCATCATCTAATTGAATGATGGTACAGGGTTGAGGGGCTGAATGGCCAATTTCCTATGTTTCTATCGTACATAGGCTTATGAGCACTATTGCTACAAAACAAAAGGTACTTATTCCTGTTTTGACAAGTGAAGAAAATGTCCATGATAATAATTGCAGGGAGAGTAGTATTTATAGTCCATTGCAATTTGATTCCTTACGTTTCAACAACACATCAAGTGACATTAAATATTAGCTGTGAAGAAACAACATTTCACCAAACAGCAGCCTCCTTTTTGTTTTAAATTTTGCCACTTGTCATATTTTGCTATGGTGTTGCAGTCTAAATGGAAGGTGAATAATTGCACTTGATTGGAAAGATCGGTTAAGTGCACTGTTAGAAAACATGTTGAAAAACTGGTTATTTCTATTTTTAAAAAAGTGTTTCATTTCATCCATGGTGAGACCACCTTTCAAGGTTGTTAGCTTGCTCGCCAAGCTGGCTGGTTATCATATAGGCATGTCATCACCATGCTAAGTAACATCATCAGTGCTGCCTCCGATCAAGCAATGTTGTTCTACTCTGCTTGGTATTTATATGATCCAGTCTATTAAGTTGGGTTGTGTCATTTCCGGTTCTGTTCTGCATGGGGTCTAATTGCACATGTAATGCAATCAACAAACATGTGGAATTAATGTACAAAAGATTATAGGTCAAATAAAATCTATAAGTTTAGTATATGGATTCAATATGAAGACCAAAATTACCAAAATACTTTTAGCTAGGAGGAGTACATTGGAAGAAACTAGATGAAAACTGAAGTGGATTGTGTGACACTGGAGCAATTCAAATTTGTCTATCAGGACAAAATTATAACAAAAAAATGGCAGATATGATGTAGAAGTTAGAAGAAGGACAGAGATAGCCAGAAGTAAATTTGTAAAGATGAAGTATGTACTAACAACAAAAGAACTCAAGCTTGTTAACATTGAAAAAGAAAACACAACATACCACATGTTTTCCAATCTCCAGCTTGTTTCAGAAACCTCAATAATAAGTAAAAATCCATGGAAGAGAAATAGGGCCCTTTGAAATATGCGTGCTAAAATTCCATAAAGACCATTAATAAACATAAGGAGGTGCTCAAAATTGCCAAAGACACAAAAATACTATTTAAAAAAGGTGACATCCAGAAAAGATAATTTCAAGATTTCAGACATTCAAGCAGCCTGTGAGGTCTCTTGTGGAGCGCAGCAGAAAAAGGGGTCAATCTAGACACACTTGGGTGACAGCTGTCAGAGTGGTAGAAATGAGTGAGAATGTGCGAGAATGGTGCAAGACGTACAAGTGTGGTGTACAATGGCAGCAAATCTGGTAGGAATAGCTAAAAGCAGCAAAACAGTTGCAGCAATAATAGGGTGGCGCGGTAGCTCAGTGGTTAGCACTGCTGCCTCACAGCACTAGTGACCAGGTTCGATTCCACCCTTGGGCGACTGCCTGTGTAGAGTTTGCACATTCTCCCTGTGTCTGCGTGGGTTTTCTCCCACAGTACAAAGATGTGCAAGATAGGTGGATTGGCCATGCTAAATTGCTCATAGTGTTCAGGGATGTTTAGGTTAGGTGGGTTAGACATGGGGGGATATAGAGGCATGAGAGAGGATGCAACAAAACAAAGACAAAACAAATAACATCAGAATAGGGTTGGGAAGATGCTTCCATTGGTAGGAGAGTCTAGGACCCGAGGGCACAGCCTTAGAGTAAAGAGAAGACCTCTTAGAACGAAGATAAGGAGAAACTTCTTCAGCCACAGAGTGGTGAATCTCTGGAATTCACTGCCACAGAAGGCTGTGGAGACCAGATCATTGAGTGCATTTAAGACTGAGATAGATAGGTTCTTGATTATCAAGGGGATCAAGGGTTACAGGGAGAAAGCAGGAGAATGGGGGTTGAGGAACTTATCAGCCATGACTGAACGGCGGAGCAGACTCGATGGGCTGAATGGCCCAATTTCTGCTCCTATGTCTTATGGTCTTATGTTAGAAAACAAACAGACTAAGTCTCTTCAACAACAAAAGCAGAAGTTGCTGAAAAAGCTCAGCAGGTCTGGCAGCATCTGTGAAGAAAAAAAATCAGAGTTAACGTTTCAGGTCCAGTGACCCTTCCTCAGAAACCAGACCCAAAACGTTAACTCTGATTTTTTTCTTCACGGCTGCTGCCAGACCTGCTGAGCTTTACTACCAATTTCTGTTTTTATTCCTGATTTATAGCATCCGCAGTTCTTCCAGTTTATATTTAGACTAAATTTCTTACATGGAAGAAAAAGATGAAGGATAATTTAGTCGAGATCTTTCAAATTATGAAAGATTATGATAGAATATTTCCATTGGTGAGCAAGAGCAAAACCAGGGGCTATCAATGTGAGACAGCATTAAAACCAAGATAGGAAAGATAAAGCCACTAATTGCATAGTGGCGTGTTTCCAGCTTACTGATAACTCTCAATGATGCAGTCACTCTGCAACTGTTTTCTTTGAGTGGATTTGGAATTGTCCCTCATGAACTGTCAGGTTGCAACAATGAAGATTTTAGGGGAGGGGAGCCTTCAACTCAACAGGCCCACCTGTCTTTCAAAAGGAAAAGAGACAAGGGTAAGATTGTTTCCCTTCTGTCCTGTAGCAGTCTCTCTCTGTTAAAATCCAGTAGCTTTCCAATAGTCTGCGGGCTGGGTCACATGACTTCTTAGAGTTTCAGAGACTCTGTGTCTCCCAAAAAGTAGTAACAACTGCAACATTTTAGCAACTGACAGTCATTGTCCTTTGCTGTGAAAAGTTTAATCAAAAATTCCACCTCTTACCCAGCTGATATTATAAATGAACTTGTTAGATACTAAAAGCCACCAATCATCATATGGGGAACGCAGGAGTGGACAGAATGTGGAACACTCTAGCAGAGAAACCAGGAGCAGGAGTAGGTCACTTGGCCCATCGAGCCTGTTCCACCATTCAATATGATCATGGGTAATCCTCTATCTTAATGCCATATTTGCACTTTCTCCCCATACTGTATGATGCATTTAAAATCTACAAATTTATCTATCTAACTCTTTCTTTTTCTCACAGCCTTCACAGCATTCTGTGATAGAGAATTCCACAGGTTCATGCCATCTGTGTGAAAAAACAGTTTCCTCATCTCAGACCTCAATAGTCTAACCTGTATTCTAAGATTGTAACCCCGGTTGTAGACTCCCCTAACCAGGGAAAACATACTTGCTTCAATCTAATCAGTCCAGCCCTGTTAAAATTTGATACATTCCAATCAATCAGATTTTCCTTCATTGTTCTGAACGCCAGTGAATTCAGGCCCAGTCAAACCAATCCAAGGAGACAGGACAGTCCTGCCATCCCCAGAATCAGCCTAATGAACCTCTGTGGCACTCCCTCGACGACAAATAAATTATTTCTAAAGGAAGGGAGACTAAAACTGCACACAATACTCCAGGTGTGGTCTCACCAACGTCCTGTAATTAAGGCAAATAGAATTGCTGTTTTGAAAAGAATAGAGCATCATGCTGGTGCAGTAAGATGAGCGAGGTTGGTAGGAAGCTTGAGTAAAGCATAATTTTTAGGAAGCGGCGTGTTTCCATAAAGTATATTCTAAGTTAATTCTTGTCTATCTCCTTCATTTCAGCTTTTCAAATACTTTGTATCTTTTTTGTCATTTTACAGTTTGCATAACAACTCAGAAACCATGGGAAAATCTTCAGTGTTTATGGTGTAGTACCTTTCTTTACTGGGATAATCTCCAGTACTCCCTGGAATACAGAAGAATGAGAGGTGACCTTATGGAAACAAAGATTCATAGAGGACTTGACATGGTAAATGCGGAAAGGCTGTTATTTCTTGTGAAAGAGTTTTAGGACCAGAGGGAAAAATCTCAGAATAAGGGTTTTCACATTTCAGAAAGAGGAATTTTCTTACTAGCTGGGGCAGCATTTATTGCCCATTCCTAGTTGCCCTTGAGAAGGTGGTGGTGAAATTCTGCAGTCTCTGTGCTGTCGGTAGACCCATAATGGTATCAGGGAGATGTGCCAGGATTTTGACCCAGTGACATTGAAGAAATGCCAACATATTTCCAAGTCTGGATGGTGAGTGGCTTGAAGGGGAACTTGGAGGGGCAGTGTTCCAATGTATCAGCCGCCCTTGTCCACATGTAGCAAAATAGGGTGGAATTTTCAGTTTCTATCAAAAGGTGAAACACCCAAGCTGCCTCTTCAAAGGAATATATTTATCTTCTTCAAGTCAGGCTGCTTAGGGAGCAGCAATCGACTTTTTTCTGAAATAGAGTCTCTGGGGGTAGAAGTTCCACATAGCAAGAATTGCCTGGCAATCAGAAGTCTGCAGGTCTCACACTTGGCAGTATCACAGAGTGGCTATGGCTGATGCCATTTGAACAACCAAGATCATGACTACAGAACGTCAGATGAGGATGTTCTGGGGTTGGGGGTCAGGGAGAGTGGAGACAGTGAGACGAGAAACAAGGTAGAGCTGTGGCTCTCAGTTGCCACTTCCCAGCTTTATATCCAGTCTCCTCATTGTGCACAAATAAGTGACGATCGAGGGACTCCTATTCCCGTAACAGAGGTAAGCTGCACTAGTTTTCCAATCAGTTGGCCACCTCTGTTTTTCCCACCCAGAGCTGAGAACAATTGCTGCCCAGGCAGGAACAGATCATGAATTGACCATTTAAAAGCCTCAACTGCCATTAGGGAGGTTAAGTGGAGCTTCGATCTTCCTGACCAGAATTAATTTAGGCGGACATGGCAGGGTTTTGGGATGCTCCCCTATCCCCCTAAAAACCCCAATCCAGCTGATTACACTGCTTTCCCACCTCCAGACAACTGCCTTTGGGACCAGACAATTTCTCTCTTTTGCAAAGAGCCCTGACCATTACAGATCAAATCAACCAGAAATGACATTTATATTCTAACTGTTAGTCTACATTGGTTTATTTTCATAAAAAGCTACTTATGCTTTCCCAAAAACTAGAAACCCAGTTGGTTCAGTCTGTCAGAGAAGTAATAAAGTTATCCTGATATACATATAATATTTCATTTGAAATATCTACAATGATTCATGGCTTAATATTTAGCATAATGTCACAGAAATTTTGCATATGTCAGAACCGTAGGTAACAGAAACTAGATCCAAAAAAAAAATCAATTTTTAAGATGAGATGTGACACTACATTAAATGCCCAACAAAGAATTATAGTCATGGTATCTGAACTACAGATAGATTCATTAACATGAGAAAATAAAATAAAATTGTTTAATTCCAACAGTATTGAAGACATGGACTTTCACCCTTCATACAACAGGAGAAGGTGAGAGTCAAGCATTCAATTATCTTGCCCTTTCGTTGAAAACTACAAGGAAAAGTAACTGGACACTGGATGTAAAAATGCACCACCCAGTCCATCGTTACAGTAATAGAAGAGTGTAGGGGAAGAAACTAATTACCGGAGTCCATACATGTCCATACAAGTGCACAAAATAAGACCACAAGAAATAGCAACAGGAATAGACCATGTGGGTCTGCTTCCTTATTCAATACGATCATGGCTGATCAGACATTCTTCACAACTACGTTCCTGCATTTTCCCCTTGATCTTTGATTCCCCTACTATTCAAGAATCTACCTCAGCCTTAAATATACAGATGGACTCTATCCACACAGCTCTCTGTGGCAAGGAGTTTCAAAGACTCTCAACCTTCTCAGAGAAGAAACCCCTCTCCATCTTGGTCTTAAAATGGTGGCCCTTTATTTTGAGAATATGCCCTCTGGTCCTAGACTGTCTCATGAGGGGGAACATCTTCTTACCCGGTCTATTGTTTGCCAGATGCTTTAACTATTTTAAATCTCATATGGATACAATTAAAAGTTACAAATGAATTTCAGAAAGTAACTTAAATATATCAAATCACATTTATGAAAGCCATTTGCAATTTCATACAAGTAAAAAAACATGCCAAATAAATTAACCTTTAGGTTAAATAGTCTAAAACTTTGATACAATAAAATGAAAACCGAAAGAACTGTGGATGCTGTAAATCAGGAAAAAAAACAAAGTTGCTGGAAAAGCTCAGCAGGTCAGGCAGCACCTGTGAAGAAAAAACAGAGTTAATGTTTCGGGTCCGGTGACCCTTCCTCAGAACTGATACTACAATAAAATGAGTCAGCCTCAAAATATCAAAATTCAAACAAACTACTCAACTGTTTCTTTTTCAAAACTTACCTATAATAATCCAGGGTCAGTAACTTTTTAATTACTTTGGTGTTCTTATTTCTTCTCTCATTTTTTAAAATGTTGTTACAAACCCATTTATTTTGAAGAAATGCAACGTTAGTAGACATAAGAATTTTATACAAATAGATTAAATGGTCTTCTGTCTGGAGAACTGAATTCAAAATACAACTTCTCCAAAACATCATAGTTTCTTCAGCTATTACAGCTAAGTACAAACTTACCACAAGCCATCCAGTCCGCAGGAAGAGAACCACTCCAAAGATGTTAATCATACAAGTCGTAAATACTCCGTCCCATGTTCCAAATAGCACTGGTTCCCAGACAAATATCTTAACTTTCCACCAGGGCTTAACATGGGACTGGGATACCTGTTTGGTGCATTAACATCATTTTACCATTACATCCTAGTACATACAATACAGTGATTCTAAAAGACAAAGGATTTGTGCAGAAACCAAGTTAATCCTGGCAGCTATTTTCATGCCAAAGCCTTCATAAATCAGATCACGTAATTAACATATTGCAATATAAAGCAGATTTATAAAGAAAGCAGGGTTTTGCACTTCTAACTTTCTAAACTGAATTTAAAGTTTCATAATGATCTATCTTTAAATTTGCTCGATATATAACGCACATCTCCGATAGAAAGTGGAGTCAAACATGAGTCGGCTCAGTAGCAGACAAATTTTGAAAACAGTTTATAATATTGTGAAAAAAACATTAAATACAATTTAGTTTTGAAGTCTCTCTCATGCCCTAATAGAACATTGACCATGGAGCAGTCCACAATTATGCTTAGCCAGGAGTTTACCATTGCTTCTTGTAGCCTTGCTGACCAGGAAAATCTCCCTGTTTAACTGCCTGCCATCAGGCATACAGGAAGGAGTTAAGGGCTGATAAGTAACTTCTTTGGTCATGTTCTGAACATATCTTCCATGGCCAACAAATATACTGAACTGAATCATGAACTTGGGGCTTTTAGCACAAAATTAGGAGTGCGACAACTGTACCACAAGACCTCCACTTTAAAATCTAATCATCTAAATTAGTCATAAACTGTTCTCACAATAAATGGTTGAACTGACATCAAACGGCATTAAAACATCTGTTGTCCTCAAGGCACGTACTTTAGTCTATTTTTGTTTAAAGAAAACATTCAATAGATATATATTCACATGAATTTATAATATGTGATATTTCACACAAACTCTCTCCCTTTTAATAAAAATGTTTGAACAATTGCAGTAAATGTGAAAAAGAAGAAAATTAATCAGCCCCATCAAGTTTTTAAGATCGATACATTATGGATACATTGGGATTTATAGAATTTAAATGGAAATGTTACAGGGCATATTGCAATTTAATAAGATGCTGTCTTTTTTGAAGTAATGTTCAACATCATTTTTAAGTAGGTCTTTATTTGCACAGTAGTGGGAGCACAATTAGATTGATAATGTTGAACCTAAGGAGTTATGTATTATGACATATATACAGGAGATCTCCAATTTATCAACGTCTGATAAATGCCATACTTGCGAATGTGATCCCATACATGATTGCAATTTTAAACACATAACATATGAACATTTCCTGTACTTATGAACAGCTGATTTAGACTGTCTTGCATTGTGTTCTGACTTGTGTACAAATCAACTTGCAAACAGACTCCAGAACAGAAACTATTCACAACCTAGGGACTGCCTGTATGCAATGGGAATGATTGAGGTCTTTCAGCCTAAAGTGATGAATATCTTAAATTATGACCCGAGTCTACATTTTCCATTTGCAGTCCATTCCAAAACAACCCAATGTTAACAATATTTTCTGAAAACGATGAACAATGTAAATTACGACTGTGAACTAGAAAAATTGCCTCGACAATTCACAGAAATAGTTTGGATCAAGACATTGCTACTATACACAGTTTGAATGTGCCATCAAATAGGTGAAACGGTGTTGAACCAATACTTCTTGTCTCCTGATGCATCTCATGGCTAATCTGTTGAGTCTATTCCCAGCAAATGAGGTTCTACGCAGAGATAAGTTACAAAATTGCCCAATGCCTATATTGCTCATAGTGATTGGGCCAAATCTATTTTTACTTTAAAAAAAGCAAACAACTCTAAGGAAAAATGTACTCAGAAAGGTTACCCCATGGATGGTAACTACAGAAATCTGTTGGTCAAACTCACCTGTGCAGCTTCATGGAAAAGTTCCTGCGCACATCCAGTACTTGTAGATTCATAGGAACCATTTAGTAGTAATACTGCTTTATTTGTTTCACCTGAATTACGTTTCAGATTCCAGCCTTCTTCCATACTGTGGAAATACTGCAGTCTCCAACCAAATAGTAAAACGTTATATGTGTCAACGCCTAGATTTGATCAAAGTGCCTTTTGTCTTCATGAAAAGAGGCCACTTCATTCTTTACTCTAAAATTTTAAAAAAACAAGTCTTTAGAAATTCAATCCATTGTTGTAGTTTCTTCAATTCAGAACTTGCTTCCAGAAGTTTTGAACTGTCGCTAATATGTTTTGTAAGGTGGGGTTCTATTTGACAAATATTGACCGGATCACACATCACAGAAAACCTATCAACTGTGATTTACATAGACGATATGCTTTTCAAGGATGATGAGATTGTCACTGAATAAGCAAACATCTAAATCCTGCATAAATGATTGGCTAATTAATCTATTTTAGTGCCATTAGTTAAGGAATTAAGAATACGATGAATTTTAAAAAGGGCCCTCTTGTGGCATTGGGATAGTGTCCCTACCCCCAAACCAAGAAACTTGGGTTCAATTCCCACCTGCTCCAGACATATGTAATAACATCTCTGAATGGGTTAGAACATAGAACATTGAACAGTACAGGCCCTTCTGCTCACGATGTTGTGCCAACCTATTATTCTACTAGGAAGAAACTACCATGCATACCCTACATTATTCTATCATCATGTGCCTATCCAAGAGTCCCTTAAGTGTCTCTACAGTATCTGACTCCACTACCACCACCAGCAGCGCATTCCATGCACCCACCACTCCCTGTGTGAAGAACCCACCTCTGACATCTCCCCTATACCTTCCTCCAATCACCTTAAAATTATGCCCCCTTGTAATAGTAATTTCCGCCCTGGGGAGAAGTCTCTGGCTATCCACTCTATCTATGCCTCTCATCATCTTGTACACCTCTATCAAGTCACCTCTCATCCTTCTTTGCTCCAATGAAAAGAACCCTAGCTCCCGCATCCTTTCCTCATAAGATCTACTCTCCCGTCCAGGCAGCATCCTGGTAAATCTCCTCTGCATCCTCTCTAAAGCTTCCACATCCTTCCTATAAATGAGGCGACCAGAACTGAACACAATATTCCAAGGTTGATTAGGAATTTGGATATGAGAGAAATGGAGGACTCTTGTGGTGTTAGGGGATCCAGGTTCAGGTCCCCGCTGCTTGAGAGGTATATGATAACAACTTTATATAGGTTGATTGGAAAATATAAATCCATGAGAGAATCTGCTTTTCTCCAAAAAATTCACAAGATCTTATTCAACTAAATAAGTCTTAACAACTCATCCAAAAAACAGCAAGTCTAATAATTCAGTACTGCAATGTCAGTTTACATTATGCATTCATGAAACAAGGTATAAACCCATAATGTTCTGATCCTGATGTGACAATGCAACCAACTGAATCAGATTGAAATGATTTCTGATGAATGGTTTAGGCCCGAAACGTCAAGTTTTCCTGCTCCTATGATGCTGCTTGACCTGCTGTGTTCATCCAGCCCCATGCTTGTTATCTCGGATTCTCCAGCATCTGCAGTACCTTTTATCTTTGAAATGATAAATATTAGGTTTAAAGACATTCTCCTCTTCAAAGCATTAATCACTAAATGTCATTGAATGTAAGCAATTTGAAAATACGTTTCTTGCTTTAAATTAATCACCTGCACAGTTTATAATGTATTGCTGTCATCCACCAGAGGAACCTTTATCTCCCTATAGAGCTTATGATATAATTAAACAGTTATAAGCATGTCAAGATGTTAATAAAACTCTAAAACATAGTCTAAAAGCTGGGGGACAAATTCTGTGTTCATCACACACTAAAATATTTTGGGAAATATAGGCTAAAATTAGTTTACTAATTTTAAACTAATTTGCAACTACTAATTGACCAACATATATTAAAGATGGCAGGGCAGATAATTTGCTGCGACTACAGAATTAGGGAACTTCTGAATGCTGTAATCCAAGGCAATCATACCTGCAGTAAGTGCTTGTGACTGCAGGAACTTTGATTTAGAATTATTGAGCTGGAGACCAAGATACAGACAATGCAGCACTTGAAGGAGGGGAAAAATTTATCTGGACACTTTCTTGTAGGTGGTAGTCACACCCCTTAGAACAGGGTCTTCTGATTCATGTAGTGGTCAGGGACACAAGAGTGTGACTACAAGTGAAGCAGATAAGGAGACCCAGAGGGCAGGAGCCAACAGCCACAGCTTTTGCAATTGTCTGACAGGTTTCAGGTTTTCTCAGCTTGTTTTGGATGACAGTAAGGGGTGCAGGTCAAGGAGGTAACAGGCCATGACACTGATCCCAGAATCCACTGAAAAGGGGGCATTAAAAAGGAAAGTAGTGGTAGTAGGGGCTAAGGAGTATGGTGAAGGAGATTGACACTGTTCTCTGCAGCACAGAGCATGAATCCAGACAACTGTGTTGTCAGCCCAGTGCAAGAGTTCAGGTTGTCTGCTTTGAGCTAGAGAGGAACTTCCAGTAGAAAGGAGAGGATCCAATTGCTGTGGCCCTCTGACACAGATAAAAATAGGAAAGAAGTTCTGCTGAGCGAATACAAGAGATCAGGTGCCAAATTTTAAAAAACCCTCAAAAGGAATAGTTTCTGGATTACTGTCTGCTTGCAAATTGTCATAAAATGAATAAGATTAGACAGATAAATACGTGGCTTAAAGACTAGTTTGCGGAAAGTAGGTTCCAGTTCGTGGGGCACTGGCACCAATACTGGGGAAAGTGGTATCTGTACCAGTTGGTATTCTCATTAACTACATGATTAAGTTGGCAGTAAAGGTTTTAAACTAAACATGGTGGATAAGGAATCAAACTTGGATAAATGTAACAAATCAAGGGATACAGTTGACACAGGAGAGTAAAATATTATTGTGGAAAATGTAGGTTAGAGAATGACAAGAAGGGAGAAAGAGGGAAAAAAACTGAGAATAAAGCAACAATAAATCAAGACTAGATACTGGAAGGATGAAAAGTAAAGGCTCTGCATCTGAACGCAGCTAGCGCTAATGAAGTTAATGCATTCATATTGCTCACTGAAATGAAGAAATGTGATCTGATAGCCATTTATAAAATATTACGTTTTTGGACAGTGGGCTAAAAATGAAGAGACACTTCTTTAAGTCAAGTAAACTGTGTAAGATGTTTACAATCCTTAAATACATATCACTGGAACATATTTCATACATTCAATGTTGTTTTATTCAGGCAGTGAGGGAGAATTCTCGACAAATTGGCACCCTTTGTGTGCGATCACACCAACAACACTCCATAGCAGCAGTGTCTACTACCTACAAGAATCACTGCCAAAAATTTGCCAATGGTCCTGAGACAGCACCTTCCAAACATAGGGCCACTCCTATCTAGAAGGACAAGGGCAGCAAATACATGGGAACACGACCACCTGCAAGTTCCCCTCCAAGACACTCACTATCCTGACTTGGAAATACATCACCATTCCATCACCGTCATTGGGTCAAAATGCTACAACTCCCCTCCTACTGGCAGTATGGATCTACTTATAGCACATGGACCACAGTGGTCCAAGAAGGCAGCTCACACCTACTTCTCAAGAGTAAATAGGGGTGGCCAATAAAATGTCAGCCCAGTCGGTGACATGAATGTCCCGTGAGCAAATTAAAAAAAAAGCAGACTCGGTCATCTTTATTTGCAAAACATGCAGATTGCTTTTGCCTTTATTAAAAGAACTCCCATTCTATATTTAATGGATTTTTCCACCTGAAATTCCACCTTGAGAAATCAGCATGTACTTTAGCCATATTATTGCAGAACAGGGATAGCAAGACAAACCAAATCAGCCTCACTATCACTGGATTTGCAACACTCGTAGGTACATAGGTTTGTATGACTTGCTTGAGTTCTGAAATAGTTAGTCAATGCAAACAGTTTTTGCAGACCTCTGGGGATGTTTAATATTTTCTTACAATTGGAATTCTTTTCTCAAAACTTTTAACGAGTTGATGACTGGAGAATAATTTATTAGTTTCGATAGAGGATTGACTAAGCAACAGGAAGCAGAGAGGTGGGAGAATATATCTTTTTCCGGTTGGCTAGATGTAATTGTGGGTGCCACAGAATTCAGTCCTTGAACCCAACTGTTTACAATCTATATCAAAGATTTGAATATGGGGATAGAAGGTGTCTAAAGACAAATTTGCAGATGACACTAAGATAGGTGGGAAGTAAGTTGCAATGAAGAAATGAGAAACTTACAAATGGATATGGATGGGGTAGGTGAACGGGCTGAATTTTGACAGATGAAGTTAAATGTGGATAAGTGTGAGGTTATCTATTTTGGTCAGAGGAATAGAAGGCAATTTATATTTTAAATGGAGAGAAACTTCAGAGTGCTTCTGCACAGAGGGATCTGGGAGTCCTTGTACATAAGTCAGAAGACTAGCGCAGGTACAGCAGATGATAAGGAAGGCAAATGGAATATTGGCAATTACTGTTGCTTACATTTTGGCATTTACAGTTGTTGTGGGCACAGTTCAGAGAAGGTACACTAGGTTGATTGCAGAGACAAGGGGTTTGTCTTGTGAAGATAGATTGAGCAGTTTAGGCCCATACTCTCTGGAGTTTAGAAGAAAGAGAGGAGATCTAATTGAGATATACATGATGCTAAAGGAGGGGACAAAATAGATGTAGGATGTTTCCTCATTGGAGTAACTTGGAATGAAATGTCAGTTTTAGGATAAGGGGTAGCAGATTTAAAACACAAATGCACCTTCCAAAATCCTTGACCTCTTCCACCCAGACAGACAAAAGTATCAGATCCATAGGAACAGCTCCACCTGCAGGTTCCCTCCAAGTCAAACATGATTCTGACTTGAAACTACATGACCATGTAGTTTCACCACAATTGGGTCAAAATTGTGGAACTTCCTTCGCTTTGGGTGTCCCAACACCCCAGAGATTGCTGTAGTTCATGAAGACAGCTTTTGAAAGAGCCTTGCTAAGTTCCTGCATTGCATCTCATTGACAAAACACACTGCTGCCATTATGCGCAGTTGTGGAAGGAGTGAATATTGAATGTGGTGGATGGCTTTGGAGAGTTGGGAACTGTAGTATCTAGTGCCTACAGCCCATTTCTTGATATCACAGAGCGAACTGAATTGGCTAAAGACTAGCATCTGTGTTGTTGAGACCTAAGGAGGAGGTAGAGATACATCATTCCTGGCTGAAGATGGTTGAAATGCTGCAGCCTTGTATTTGCATTAATGTGAAAGACACTTGAGCATCTACATTTAATTCTGGTAAGGAAGTGGATTTGGAATACACATTGGATGTTAAATTCCCTTACAAAAAAAATCATTTCTAACTGTCCCTGGCATTGACTATGATAGTTGGATTAATATATGTTTCTTTTTCAAAGACGCAATATGGTGGCTGTGAGCACAGAGATTACAGGAATTTGCTTCACAAGGCCACCTTGTGGCCATAGCCTGTGTTACACCTCAAATGTTGCAGCAGAATTGCGAATTGTTGACATAACAATTGATAACGGAAATGATGACAGAAAAGTATGACAAAAATTGGCGACGACAGGAAGTTAGCTGCACAGGCTTTTATGTAAAACTGATGAGGGCAGATTTTGTTGGCTCCAGATGATTGGAGACTGGCCATGTCCCGACAGATGTGCTACGAAACCCCTTAGAAGTCTCAATGCATTGACTGCACAATTTTCAACTGGCAATTAACCAGTGACTGGAACCTTTTGAAAAAGTCTCCAACTACTGAAGGCTCAAATTTACTTTGGTTTATATTTACACAGGAAAGGTTAGAAGGAATTAAACATGCTTGTAATCCAGGCTAACTCCCTCAATCATGAACTCTCTCACCAAACACCCCAATCACCCAGCTCCGACCACCACCTCTCATACCGTATCCTGGCACAGACTATCCATCACTGATACTTGGCCCCGTGGCACCCCCACCAACTTACCTCCTTCCCTATCCCCTTACCCGCTTAACTTTCAGACCATAAACACTGGACAAAGGCAGTTATTGCAGTAAAAGGATGTGTGGTCTGGGGTCCAGTGCTGATCCTGTGATGCATTGGAAGCTAACTGATAAAGTGCATTCCATGTTTCTCATGCGGCCAGATCTGAAGTTTAGAAAGACAGAAACATGAAGCTTCAGGGCCGTGTAAGCAAAAAGGAGCTAACAAGCAATTTGTGTAGGTCTCTTCTCAGAAGTTTCAGCTCATTTTTTAATCTAAATATGTCCAGTTTGATAATAACAATTCTATATATTTGGATGTCCTCAATTTGTCAAAATTCTCATGTGCAACTTGTTTTTATTTTAAATGGTGCATATTTATGCTGCAAATTAGAGATATTTTTCAGATTTAAACTAAACTTGGCAACGAACCAGACCAGGTGTCAGATCTCGCGTTGGGGAACATTTCAGTGATAGTGATCACAACTCCCTGACTTTTACTATAGTCATGGAGTGGGACAGGAGCAGACGGTACGTGAAAGTATTTAATTGGGGGAGGGGGAATTACATTGCTATTAAGCAAGAATTGCGAGCATAAATTGGGAGCAAATGTTCTCAGGGAAACGCACGACAGAAATGTGGAGGTTGTTTGGGGAGCACTTGCTATGAGTACTGGATAGGTTTGTCCCACTGAGGCAAGGAAAGGATGGCAAGCTGAAGGAACCTTGGATGACAAGGCATGTGGAACATTTAGTCAAGAGGAAGAAGGAAGCTTACTTAAGGTTCAGGAAGCAAGGATTAGTCAGGGCTCTAGAGGGCTACAAGGTAGCCAGGAAGGAATTGAAGAAGGAGGACTCAGGAGAGCTCAACGGGGGTGTGAAAAAGCCTTGGCGCATAGGATTAAGGAAAACCCCATGGCGTTCTATACTTTTATGAGGAACAAAAAGATGGCCAGAGTGAGAGTTGGGCCTATCAGGGATAGCGGAGGGAACTTAAGCGCAGAGTCGGAGGAGGTAGGGGAGATCCTTAATGAATACTTTGCTTCAGTATTCACCAGTGAGAGGAACCTTGACATTTGTGGGGACAGCGTGAAACAGGCCAATATGCTCGAACAGGTTGATGTTAGGAAGGAGGATGTTCTAGAAATTTTGAAAAACATGAGGACTGATAAGTCCCCTGGGCCAGATGGGATAACCCAAGGTTATTACGGGAAGCAAGAGAAGAGATTGTTGCACCTTTGGTGATGATCTTTTCATCCTTACTGTCCACTGGAGCAGTACCAGATGATTGGAGGTTGGCAAATGTTATTTCTTTGTTCAAGAAAGGGAATAGGGATAATCCTGGGAATCATAGACCAGTTAGTCTTACTTCTGTGGTGGCTAGATTAGTGCAGAGGATTCTGAGAGATAGTATTTCTGATTATTTGGAAAAACACAGTTTGATTAGAAATAGTCAGCATGGCTTTGAGAGGGGCAGTTCATGCCTCACAAGCCTTATTGAATTTTTTGAGGATGTGACAAAACACGTCGATGAAGGTAGAGCAGTGGATGTGGTGAATATGGATTTTAGCAAGGCATTTGATAAGGTTCTCCATGGTAGGGTCATTCAGAAAGAAAGAAGGCACGGGATTCAGGGAAATTTGGCTGTCTGACACAAAATTGGCTGTCCAATAGAAGACAGAGAGGGTGGTAGTAGATGAAAAGTATTCAGCCTGGAGCTTGGTGACCAGTGGTGTTCCGCAGGGATCTGTTCTGGGACTTCTGCTCTTTGTGATCTTTATAAATAACTTGGATGAGGAAGTGGAAGGGTGGGTTAGTAAGTTTGCCGACGACACGAAGATTGGAGGAGTTTTGGATAGTGCGGAAGGCTGTCGTGGATTGCAATGGGACATTGTCAGGATGCAGAGCTGGGCAAAGAAATGGCAGATGGAATTCAACCCAGGAAAGTGAGAAGTGATTCATTTTGGAAGGTCGAATTTGAATGCAAAATACAGGGTTAATGGCAGGATTCTTGGCAGTGTGGAGGAACAAAGGGATCTTGGGGTCAACATCCATAGATCCCTCAAAGTTGCTACCTAAGTTGATAGGGTTGTTAAGAAGGCGTATAGTGTGTTGGCTTTCATTGGCAGGGGAATGGAGTTATGCTGGAGGTTATGCTGCAGATCTATAAAACCCTGGTTAGACCCCACTTGGAATATTGTGTTCAGTTCTGATCGCCTCATTATAGGAAGGATATGGAAGCTTTTGAGAGGGTGCAGAGGAGATTTACCAGGATGTTGCCTGGACTGGAGGACAAGTTTTATGAGGAAAGGTTGAGGGAGCTAGGGCTCTTCTCATTGGAGCGAAGAAGGATGAGAGGTGACTTGATAGAGGTGTACAAGATGATGAGAGGCATAGATAGAGTGGATAGCCAGAGACTTTTTCCCAGGGCGGAAATTACTATTGCGAGGCGGCATAGTTTTAAGGTGATTGGAGGAAGGTATAGGGGAGATGTCAGAGATAGGGCCTTCACACAGAGAATGGTGGGTGCGTGGAATGTGCTGCCGGCAGTGTGTAGTGGAGTCAGATACATTAGGGGCATTTAAGCAACTCTTGGATAGGCACATGGATGATAGCAAAATGTGGATATGTAGGATCGTTTGATCTTTGAGTAGGATAATAGGTCAGCACAACATCGTGGGCCAAGCTGCACTGTTCCATGTTTTATGTTCTAAACAAGGATTAGAAAAGTTATGTTAGAATTTACTTCCACAAAGTGGTCTTCAGAGTCTACTGTGGAGTTCACCAGGAGTCTGTACGAGGACCACTGCTTTCCTTGATTAATGATCAAGACCTGACTTCATAGGGCACTATAACAACATTTGCGGATGTTACAAAACTTGGAAGCATTGGGAGCAGTGAGGAAGTTTATGATAGGCTTCAAGAGGGCAAAGGCTGGTAAAATATGTACACACACAGCGGAATTAATTTAATGCGTAAGTGTATGAAGTAATACATTTTGACTGGAGGAACACAGAAAGGCTTCATAAAATAAAGGATGCTAAGTTAGAGAGAGCTGAGGCAATATGTACACAAATCATGATGAAAGGCCAGGTTGAGAAGCCAATTAAAATAACATATTGGATGGTGGACTTCATAAAGAGAGAAGCCAGGGTGCAAAAACAAGTAAGATATAGTGAACCTTTATACAATATTAGTTCACACTTAACAGGAATATTTTGTCTAATTTGAGGCATCACACGTTAGGAAGGATGTGAAACACAGATAATAGGAGCGGTAATAGGTCATTCATTGTTTCACGGCTGCTTCACCATTCATTACGATCACGCCTAATCATTCAATTCAATAGCCTGTCCTGCCTTTCCCAGACATCCTTTATTCTCATCAGCTTCAATTGCTGTATCCAAATCCATCTTGAACTCATAATGTTTTGGAGTCAACTGCTTTCTGTGCTGTTGAAGTTTGCAAGCTTCTCATTCTCAGCGTGAAGAAATCCCTGGTCATCTCAGTCCTAAATGGTCTAGCCTATATCTTTAGAATGTGAAGTCACTGGAAGTATACAGAAAAGGATTAGAGGTTTCAGTTCCATGATCAATTGTGCCTTTTGTCCTTGAAGAAGGTTGAAAGATTTAATAGAGGTGCTCAAAATCACAACAGGTCTTCAGAGAGTAGATCGGGAAAATTGTTCCCATTGGCAGAAGGTCAAGAACCAGAGCACATTGATTCTTTTGCCGTTCGCTACGAGTCGAAAGGTAACATGAGAAAACACACTTTTAAATTTGAATGCACTACTCAAGTATTTGTAATGGCTTCTCCAGTTTCTGGACCCCTCATCTTCCACCCAAGCCTGCCAGCGTTTAAGGGTGCCCTTTACATCTTTTAGGTGTTCAGAATTGGGAGCCATAGTTATAGTAGGGTTGAAATTTTTTTTAAAAACAGGCTCAGCAACCCTTTTTGGCTTTTGTTCTCAATGCCTTTTGTTCTCAATGCCTTTGTTTATAATGTCCATCAAAAGCTTTGGTTTCTAAATGAAACATTTTATCACAATGGCTTTGTCAGATACTTACACTCAACTTGGTTGTTCCTATTAAGTAACCAGCTCTGCTCTTTTGAAGCTGCCTCCAATTACCAGACAGCAACAATATCCAAAGGAATGGAACCACACAACAAGCACTGCAAACAACAATCCCGTATGCAAATGAGAATATGTTGAAACATTAATGATGTATTCAACTGTTGCACGACTCCTGGCTTCATTTCCGAGTTTGAACGTGGAAAAAAAATTTTTAGTAAATTAGCATCAACTCATTCACCTGCAATCATGTGCTATTTCTATCCACACAAGCAGGCTCTGATAACAGAACAAATATACTTTGCAACCAAATTCTTTTTTCTTTCCACTTTAAATTAAAAGTAAAACTTATAAGGCGCAGCAAGCAACAAATAATAGGAGAAAATGCAGAAGGTGGAATCCAGGTTCAATTTCACCCCTTCCCCAAAATCCACAGGGATCTTTAAGATTTTCCCAATGACTTCTATTTGGTTTTCAGGGGCTTCTTTTCCGTTCTTACTAACTCCTTTATTAAGTGATGCATTACTTGCTCATTCGTGTTTAAGTACGTGTATTTAGGCTAGCTTGGCACCAGAATTAGAGAACTGCAGCAATGTCCTCAATAATCATCATTCCTTCATTAAATTTAAAGCCAAAACACATGAGCAAAGCATCAATTTCCAAGATGACACAGTATTTAAATTGCCACAAGAAACCAATGTAAATTCCATATCTATTCATTTCCCTATATTTTTTAAACTCTGACTGAAATGAGAAAAGAACAATTTTAAAACCAAGAATTGCTGGAGGATTGATGCATGTTTAGGAAGCAAATAATCTGATGCTCATTGTTTACACGGCTGCTAGTTCCAGTAGTGGTTGAAGAGTAATTTGCAAACAAGCTGGAGCCATGAGCTATGTAAATGGAGCTTTTGTAGCAACAAGTAGCTGATTGATAACAGGCCACTAGTCCACAGACCAGTGGCAAATGTCTTCTGCCTGTCAAAAACTATGTGATTCATTCTCAGGTAGCTGAACAGCTTAGGGCTGTGAACAAGATAAAGACAAGTCTTAAGACCACCACCAGCTTAGGAGCTCTCTCTGTTCTCTGCAATAAAAAGCTGTTTTAAGCCTGAAGAAACCCAGTTTTTTCTTTCCTTCAGTTGCCGTATGTGTTGACTTTTAATTAGTATGTCAGAGATCTTCAATTAGTGTGAACCAGCTGGTTTGCTTTCTGCGAATCAATGAAAACATCCAGAGAAGAAAGATCAAGAAGCAGTGATCTGATCAGCACAAAAAAACCTCAGCAGATCCTGTAAACACAAGACCATTGGACTGCTTTCCCAGTTTTTCCTCCAACCATAACACACGTCTTTTTTCCTGTATGTCTCGTTGTGTGTGTCACAGAGAGTTTATAAAGGGTTAGGGTTTAAACAGGTTGAGTTGTATGCACAAGGTTCAAAATTGCTCACTTGCAGCTAGACCTATTTATTTATAAATTGTTAAGTTCGGAAACCTGGTCTGGGCTTGCTGTCAACCTGGGTCTGAAAATCAGGTAAACTGGGGCTGCCTAGGGTATTTTTACAAATCATTAACTGTTATGACAACTCCGGGAATAACAGGACTTGATTTCCAGTGGACTACCCCAGTGAGTCACAACAATAGGCATAAGCTAAGAAAAGTTGTTTTTCCATAATAATTGACAAATACTTCTACACACAAAAGATGATGACCCCAAACACCTTCCACACGCTGGAGAGATCACAGCTAGTGCATTTCTGTGTACACCAAAGGTTAGAAACTTTAGCTAGGCACGTACTACTCTTGTACTGCAAGGAGAGGCAATGGCCTAGTGGTATTATCGCTGGACTGTTAATCCAGATATCCAGATAATGTTCTGGGGACCTGGGTTCAAATCCTGCCATGGTGGAATTTGAATTCAATAAATATCTGAAATTAAGAAACTAATGGTGACCATGAATCCATTGTGGATTGTCGGGAAAAACCCATCTGGTTCACTAATGTCCTTTAAGGAAGGAAACTGCCATCCTTACCTGGTCTGGCCTACATGTGACTCCAGACTCACAGCAATGTGGTTGCCTTTAACTGCAATTAAGGATAGGCAATAAATGCTGCCTAGTAAGTGAGGCCCTCATCCTGTGAACGAATAAAGCATGTCAGATCTCATTCACAGATTTAATTGGCGATTTTCAGTGTTCATTATAATAATTTCCATTGCAGATAGTAGCTCCTGAACATATGAAACTTGAAGTTAGAGATTCCACATTTATTTGCAAGTAAGTTTCCAGGTAGCTGACTGTTCCTTTGTTGGTAGGTTTAAAATTTTCTCTCTTCATTGAACTCTCCCTCTCTCTCACAAACCCCTTCCATCTTTTCCCCTGCAGCCTTCCCAACTTCTACTCCCGTCGTCCTTGCAACTACCTCCTCCACCACCCCTCATATCCTTGTAGCTTTCCCGTCTGCCCTACCTCCTTTACAGACTCCTTTCTCTATGAACTCCTTGCTATAATATGTACCTGCCCAATCCCCATTACCAGTCCAGAAGAGCTACAAACACTGTCCAACCCTGTGCCACCCACAGCAGACAGAACACTTGGAGCCAATAAAAAGCAGCAGACAGCAAAAGGCTCCATAACCACATATCCTATACTCGATGAAAGGTTGTTCTTTCCCAGCCCTGCTCCCCGTGTAAAAGAAACTCAAGTTGAAGGCTCATGGAACCCAGCCAAAGGCAACTTCAGCTCCCCCAAAGTAACACTCTCACTGACACTAATTACTTTCCTAACCGATCACCGTTTCTCTCTTCACTGGCTCACCAGTGAAACCAATTAGCACCAAGTACAGAGAAACAGCCTTGGATTGGAGGAGCAGCTCTTCAATTCTACTAATGGGGAGACTTTTCTCTGATTGGTTGCCCCATGAGTGAATTCTCTTTGGTTTGGGCCCAGTTTACTGAGCTGCCTTTCAGTGGACCAGTGATGGCATAGAAGAAATAGAGTGTGGCCAAGAGTAGCCGACATCACCTAGAATCCATCCAGGTGTCAAAGTGAATGGCCAGATTCTCCATCTAGGGTTATTGGATTTCAAGCACTAGAACTTCCTCTCAGACAGAAGTACCTATCATGCATTTGTTTGAGAGCATATTGTGAGGGGGCGGCAGTGCTATTAAAGCAAGGGCCCTGATGATTAGTACTGTATGCACTCCTTCCTGAAAAACTACCGCAACCAGCTTCAAAACATCTATTCAATCATACACATCAAGCACTTGGATCACCTCAAGGCACAATCTGGAATTAGACAACTGCAATGTGACATAATTGATGTGAACTTTCATCAGTAGCTTTCGGGGACTGAACCTGAGCTGCGGGTACATCATTCAGTTTTGTACAACAAACAACACAGAGCAAGTAAACACAGGACTTTAAACAAAGAGGTAAAGTGGTCGTGCAAGGTATAATTTGGCAGAATTAATTTTTCTACCATTTAGCAAAGATCCAACTTCCCACCATTTACATAGATGCTTATTGAGGATTTGTGCATTCAAATGTCCATCTGCTGCTACCCAATTTTCCCCACTTCCCTTCCCCCCTCAGTCACAGTTGTATCATCCAACTTCAACACTGCTCAGATTACTGACAACAGCAAAGATCAGCATTTAAATCAGAAAGCTTCCTGGACGTTTACAATACTTTTCTCATGACATAAATTCATTGAGCTATCCAGGGAAATATAAAACTGATCAGCTTAGAAGTTCAACTTGAAACACGCTTGTGTGATTAATTACGAATGATTTCAGACACGTTGCCATGTTCTGGTGTCAACAACCATTTACATTTATCTAACACTTGCAATAAAACAAACAAGGCATTTCACAGGAATCATTATAAATCAAGATTGCACTTTTTTTTCTATTCATTTGTGGGATGTAGGCATCGCTGGCTGACGAGCATTTCTTGCCCATCCCTAGTTGCCCCTGAGAAGGTGATGGTGAGCTGCCTTCTTGAACCGTTGCAGTCCTCCTGCTCTGGGTTGACCCACAATGCTATTAGGGAGGGAATTCCAGGAACTTGACCCAGTGACAGTGAAGGAACAGTGATACATTTCCGAGTCAGGATGGTGAGTGACTTGGAGGGGAACTTGTGGTGATGTTCCCATATGTCTGATTCCCTTGTCCTTCCACATGGAAGTGGTTGTGGGTTTGGAAGGTGCTGTCTGAGGATCTTTGGTGAATTTCTGCAATGCACCTTGTAGATAGTACACACTGCTGCTACTGAGTGTCGGTGGCGTTGGGAGTCGATGCTTGTGGATATAGTGCCACTCAAGTGGGCCGCTTTGTCCTGGATAGTGTCAAGCTTCTTGAGTGTTGTTGGGGCTGCATTCAGCCAGGCAAGTGGGGAATATTCCATCACAGTCCTGACTTGCACCTTGTAGATGGCAGACAGGCTTTGAAGAGTCAGGTGGTGAGTTACTCCCCACAGTATTCCTAGCTTCTGGCCTGCTCTTGTAAGCCACTGTGTTAATGTGGTGAGTCCAGTTAAGTTTCTGGTCAATGGTAACCCCCAGGACGTTGATGGTGGGGGATTCAGTGATGGTAACACCATTGAATGTCAAGGGACGGTGGTTAGATGATTAACCTCCAACAACCTCAACACGTGTGTCAGGTATGACTCCAACCACCAGAGAGTTGGCCCCTGATGCCCGTTTTTGCCCACATTTGGCAACATTAAGGCAAATACCCAAAAGCTTAGTCAGACTCAGGTGCTAAGGAGGATGGTAAAAGAAAAAAAAGGTAGGGAAAGAGTCAGACAAGTTTAGGAAGGCAATTCCAGAGCTTAGAACCTTGCCAGCTGAAGTCTTAGTGACAATGGAGGAACAATTAATATTAGGATGAGTAAGAGGTCAGAATTAGATGAGCAAAGGTATCTTGGAGGATTGTGGACGGAGTGAGATAACAGAGACAGAGACAATCAGAGATTCGGTTATGGAAGGAGATTGAGAATTTTAGTATTGAGGTCAGCTTGACCAGGAGCCAATTTAAATTAGACAGCAGTGTGAGTGAATGGAATTTTGAGTGAGAAAGGGCATTGGCACAGGTTTAGATAATCTCAAGTTGCAAAAATTAGAAACGTAACCATTCAGAACGGTGTTGAAATACTCAAGCGAGTAAATGCAAGAATAAACGTTTCAGCAGCAGATGAGATAAGATGGGCCAAAGTTACAAAGATGAAAATAGATGATCTTAATGGTAGTGCAGATATGTGACCAGTTGCTCACTGGAATCAAAGCTGATGTGAATGCTACAAACTATCTGGTTTGTTGCCAGGGAAAGGGATGGAGCTAGTAGCTAAGGAATGGAATTTGGAGTGGGACTAAATACAATAGCTTCAGTCTTCACAAGATTTCATTGCAGCAAATTTTGGTTCATCTGGTTCTGGCCATTGGGTGAGTAGTCTGATAGCTAGCAAAAATGAAAAAGTTGAAAGCAATGGTGGTGAAGTAGAGCTTGGTATCATCCATGTACATGTGAAAATTAATGCAGCGCTTTTGGATGAGGTTAGAGAAATGCAGCATGTGGATAAGGAAAGAGATATGGCCAAGAATATGTTAATGTTCTGGACACAGGAAGAGAATCCATTCCAAGTAATACCCTGGAGAACAGCCAAGGTAAAACAGTATACTCAACTACTGCATACAATTTTGGTCTCCATATTCAAGGAGGGATGTAAATGAATTGGAGGCAGTTCAGAAGAAGTTTACTAGATAGCTGGGTTATCTTCTGAGGTAAGATTTGACAGTCTGGGCTTGTTTCCACTGGAGTTCAAAACAGTGAGGGGTAGCTTGATTAGAGTATTTAAGGCCCTGAACAATTTTGACAAGATGGATATGGATAGGATGTTTCGTCTTGTGGAAAATCTAGAACCAGGAACCACTGTTTAAAGCCTAGAGATGCCCTTTGAGGTCAGATACAAGTAGATTTGTTATCCCAGAGGGCTGACTGACTTTGGAACACTCTGCCTCAGAATGCTATGGGGGTGGAATCATTGAATATTTTTAAGATAAAAGGTCGGTAGATTTTTTTTAGGGAAGGGAATCAAAGGTTATCAGAGGTAAAGGACAAAGTGGAACTTGAAACTCATATAGGTCTGCAATAACCTTATTGAATGGTACAGCAAGTTTGAGAGAGGGTCAAATGGCTTATTTGTGCTCGTTAATTTGTATGTTCATAATTATTTAATACATTTATTTTTTATTCATTTACGGGATGAGGGCATCGCTGACGAAATAGCATTTATTGCCTATTGCTAATTGCCCAGAGGTAAGAGTCAACCACATTGCTGTGGGTCTGAAGTCACATGTAGGCCAGACCAGGTAAGGATGGCAGTTTCCTTCCCTAAAGGACATTAGTGAACCAGATGGGTTTTTCCCGACAATCCACAATGGATTCACGGTCATTGTTGAGTTAATTTAGTTATTGTTGAGTTAATCCATAGCTGCAGAAATGTTTTGGCAATTGGATTGTGATTTTGAAAGTGCTATTAAGGACAGCTTTCTACCCCAGGGGCATGTATAGAAGTTAGAAATGGTGGATGGAGAGTAACCAGGAATTGCATTAACTAGGATTGATACCTTGAGGCTAGTGAGATCACAAAGATGGTAAGTTTAATGAGTGGGCGTGATTAAGGTTTGGGGCATTTGGAGGACAGGACAATCCTCCAATAAACCCAGAAAAGAGAAAACATGAGTTGATAAGAAGGTAGCATTAGTTAGATTTGTATACTTATAGTTGACAAGGCGTCTTGAACGAGGTACATCCAAGGATGCTGAGGGAAGGGAATAAGGAAACTACAAGGGTATTGGCAATAACTTATCAGTCATAAAAAGTGCTAGTGGACTGGAGAACTGCAAATGTTACACTCTTGCTCAAAAAGGGGTACAAAGCTAAGCCAAGCAACAATAGACCATTCAGTTTAACTTCAATTACTAGAAACAATAATGCAAGACAAAATTAACTGTAATATAAATAAATGCAGGTTTCTTACGGAGTGCCTGCACAGATTTGTTTTAGGGGAAAATCATGATAATCGAGCTTACTAGGGATTTTTGTTTTAACATTAAAGAGAGAGGGTTGGTCAGGGCAATGCTGTTGTTGTTGTACGCATGGGCTCCAAGGAGGCATGTGGTATCATTCCACACAACACAATTATGAACAAGGAAGACAGTAGCAGCATGGCTAAAAGAAATTAGCTCAGTGATAAGGAACAGAGAGAAATATTTAATGAGTGGTTTTCTGTTTGAGATATGTTTGTGGTGGTGATGTCCCTTGTAGTTCCCAATGCACATTAATTATATGGATCTGCAGGCACACGGAACAATTTCAAAATCTGTGGATGATACAGTTTACAATGTCTCCCTGTTTTGTAAAAAGGATCACATACAATTTCAGAACAACAGGGACAACTTGGTAGAATCGGTGAATTGTTAGCAGATGATGTTCAAGGAAGACAAGTGAGGGGTAATACATTATTATAGGAAAAAAATGAAAAGACAATACAAAGCAAAGAGAATGACTCTAAACTGGGTGCAGGTGTAGAGGGGGAACATGTGCTTAAATCATTAAAAGTGGCAGGACACATTGAGAGAGGAGTAATTAAAACATTTGGTATCCAAAGGACAGGGAATACAAGAGCAAAGAAGTTACGTTGATCTTGTATAAAACATGCACTCATTCAGCCTTAGCTAGAGTCCTGAGTCCAAGTCTGGACATGGTCATTTTGGAAGGAGGCAAAAGTGTTAAGGAGAATGCAGAAAAGGGTTACGAGATTGGTTGTTGAATTTCAGTTCTGACAATAGATTACTGAAGCTGGCACATTGTCTTTGAAGAGAAGGCTGATAAGAGGTCAATTTGAAGATAGGATCTATAATGGTAGTGCTGGTTCGATGGGCTGAATTGCCTACTCTATTCTATGTTCCCACATATTCAAAACTATGAGTTGCAGATGGAATTTAATTTAGATAGCTGTGAGTTGCTGCATTTGGAAAAGCAAATCAGGACAGGACTTATACACTTAATGGTAAGGTCCTGGGCAGTGTTGCTGAACAAAGAGACCTTGGAGTGCAGGTTCATAGTTCCTTTAAAGTAGAGTCGCACAATATAACATAAGAACATAAGAACTAGGAGCAGGAGTAGCCTGCTGTGCCGTTCAAAAAGATCATGGCTGATCTTTTCATGGACTCAGATCCACTTACCCGCACTCTCACCGTATCCAATAGTGAAGGCGGCATTTGGTATGGTTGCCTTTATTGGTCAGTGCATTGGGCATAGGAGTTGGGAGGTCATGTTGTGGCTGTACAGGACATTGGTAAGGCCACGTTTGTTATACTACGTTCAAATCTGGTTTCTTTGCTCTAGGAAAGATGTTGTGAAACTTGAAAGGGTTCAGAAAAGACCTGCAAGGATGTTGCCAGGGTTGGAGGATTTGAGGTATAGAGAGAGGCTGAATAGGCTGAGGCTATCTTCCCTGGAATGTTGGAGGCTGTGGGGTGGTCTTACAGAAGTTTATAAAATCATGACAGGCACGGATAGGGTGAATAGCCAAGATTTTTTTCTGGGTTCGGGGAGCTCAAAACTAGAGGGCACAGGTTTAAGGTGAGAGGGGAAAGATGTAAAAGGGGCCTAAGAGGCAACATTTTCACACAGAGTGATGCTTGTATGGAATGAACTGCCAGAGGAAGTGGAGGAGGTTGATACCATTACAACATTTAAAAGGCATCTGAATGGGTATATGAATAGGAAGGTTTTGGGGGGATATGGGCCAAATGCTGGCAAATGTGACTAGATTAATTTAGGATTTCTGATCAGCACGGACAAGGTGACCGAAGGGTCTGTTTCCATGCCATACAGCTCTATGACTGTATGAGTGAGAGGTGA
>JAHRHZ010000144.1:60101987-60183230 GCA_024137785.1 Ginglymostoma cirratum
CCTGATGCTGCTTGGCCTGCTGTGTTCATCCAGCCCCACACCTTGTTATCTCAGATTCTCCAGCATCTGTGGTTCCTACTATCTCTGTTGCTGCTTAAATATCAGGGTTCACCCATTTAAAACAGAAATGAGGCAAAAAATCTTTTCTCTCACAGAGGTCTGAGAGTCTTTAAAACTGTCTTCCTGAAAAGGTGGTAGAAGCAGAGTCCTTGAATACACTAAAGGCAGAGCCAGATAGATTTTTGTTCACCTCAAGGTTTAAAGGTTATCAGAGTAGGCGAGACTGCAGATGTGAGGCTACAATCAGATTAGCCATAAATTAATTAGTCATTGAATAGTGGAGTAGACTTGAGGGGCTGAATCGCCTACTCCTGCTCCTAGGATGTACAATGATACACACTCATATGCATCATGGTAGAACTGATCGCTCTGTCATCAGAGAATGAAGTGGTAAACAGGCAACCAGGACACACACAGGAATTTTGTTTTTAATTCATTTGTGGGATAACGGCATCGCTGGCCAGGGAGCATTTATTGCCCATCTCTAATTGCCCGGAGGATAGTTAAGAGTTAACCACATTGCTGTGGGTCTGGAGTCACATGTAGGTCGGATCAGGTAGGGATCGCAGTTTTCCTCCCCGAAGGTGAAGGGCATTAATGTACCTAATGGTTTTTTCCAACAATCGGCAATGGATTCACAGTCATCAATAGACTCTTAATTCCAGATTTTTACTGAATTCAAATTCCACCATCTGCCTGGCGAAATTTGAACCTGGGTCTCTGGGTTAACAGTCCAGTGATAATACCACTACACCATCACCTGCCCTAAGGAATTGAATGCAATTAACAATTTGCTTATGAACGAATTTAACAGAAAATAGCTTAGTCTTAAATACAGAGTGGTAATAACATTAAAAAAGTGCAACTCTTCCAAAGTTGCTTTTCATGGTTTCAAAGTCTCCACTCAAAAAAAAAGGCGCCTTTTTACATTTCAATTTGAAAATATTTCAGCTCTGCTGTTACTGTTCCGTATTTTTGATTAGGGCTGCTGCTTGCAAATGTCACCAGCATTTCTCTATTTGAAAGGAGCAAACTGCAGATGATTTAAAAACATTACAGGCATATTACAATCAAGGAGAGAAATGCGTGACTTGAACAAAAAACTTACCCTGTTAGTATTCTATATTCAGCGTGCTGTTGCTTCACATAGTAATCATGAAGGTTCTGCAGCCGAATCTTTTGTTCCTTTTAGAAGCGGACGACATTTTAAAAAAAAAATTAGATGATTGTGCAGCACCTTTCCATAACAAAATGAGAAAAACAAAAAAAAAAATTAGGGAAATTATTGAATGAATGAGCAAATAGTTATTTTCAAAACGAAAATCAGGAGACATTAGTAGTGATGAAAAGAATTTTGGTTCATTCCAGTGCTTAAAGATTTCATATCTAAAGTTCTGTCACCAACTTTAAAAGCAAAATTAGCAGAAACTGATAGAGAGCAAGCCAGAAAGTCAGAAAAGCAGATGTAATTATGTAGAGGCTTAATGCAGAGAGGCTGTGCATGGGTTTGAAGAAAAGGGCAGAATTAAGTTATATAAGGAGAGATTATAGAAATTAGGCCTGTTTCCTCTGCCCTGTAGCAGGTTAAGGGTGATGTGATCAAAGTCTTCAAGACATTAACAAGAAAAGACAGGGTAGACAAACTATTTTCACTGACTGGAGATTCTAGAACTAGAGGACATTTTAAAACTTAGGGCCAGACCTTTTTTTTAAAGCAAAGGTAGTAAGAGATACAGGCCAAAGGCAGGTATATGAATACAAAATTTGAAAGAACTGCTGATGCTGTAAATCAGGAACAAAAACAGAAATTGCAGGAAAAGCTCAGCAGGTCTGGCAGCATTTATTGAGAGAAATCAGAGTTAATGACCCTCCCACACATATATTGTTAGGCCAGAGAGCAATCATGATCGCAATGAATGGTGAAACAAGCTTGAAGGGCTGAATAACCTACTTCTGTTCCTATGCTCCAATGACAGAGACTTGGAAATGCACTGGGATCAGAGAGACTAGGGGAATTTACAGCTAAAGGTGTGCAGGTCTGGGTATACTCAATGAATTATCGTTTAAGAATGAAGTTTATGGTGGTGCTGGGAGGCTGGCAAGGACAGTGCTTAAGAACTTGAACCATGAGATTGCAGAGCATCAAAGGGTGAAATAGAAATAGTGGAATTAGGCAGGTGATTTGAAAATTGCAGTCAGAATGCAAGCGGAAAGAAATGCACAGTGAGTCAGGTCAACTAATAAAATGCAACTGGACTGCCAGGGGGTTAGGAGTGGTAGAGAACAGAAGACAATGCATGAAAGAAACATTAATTATTGATAAGTGGCACTTGAATTTAGCAGTTTAAATGACATCAAACTGCTGGAACAAAGATGAATCAGCTTGTGACAACAGAGCCCTAGGCTGAATTACTGCTTTTAAACTCATCCACAGAATTAAATGTAGTGGCTGTCAGCAATGCAAGCTGCAATAAAAGAAAAATGTCCCAAATTAAATACAATCTTTCTCTGTTTTCACTGTATACACACGTTTTTGAAAAGTATTTCTCACTGGCTTAGCGACGTCATTTCAGAAGTCAATATTTATAAATTAAATGCATTTAAATATTACCTGAAATCTTGGTTTAGTTTGGTAAATAATGCTTAGTTTTACATTATTCTACCCTATTAATTGTTTGATTGTTCCTCCCTTTTCAACAGTCTGCACGAAGTTCCTTAAGACACAAATACACGAAGCACGTCAGAAATCAGGAAGTGCGCCGAGTAATGTAATTTAAAGCTCTGTTGTCTTCAAGATTACGTTTCGCAAATGTGATCTCTTTCGACGTAGAGAATTGCCCGATATAGATTTCAGTACAACACATCCTGACAAAAAAAACTGCACACATTTTTTGCTCCCTCCAGCAAATAAAACTCCCGGTACCTTCGCAATGTTTTAGGGAAAGTGGTGTCCTTTTTACGTCTCGCTGCCAATCGAATCTATTCGAGGTTTACAGGTGTGTGATAAACTCAGTGAAATTCTGGAACATGACTTGGCTGGCATTAGCTGCAGCCCAGAGTACCAGCAAATAAAAAAAAAGCAACAAACTTTCTGCATCCGGATCCGGGTAACACCTTTTCTCACTCCCTTAGCAAACACACAATTCGAAGGGTTCCCATAGGAAAATGGGAAGGTTGGTGACCAGTGACCACTTTCCACATATGCAAAGTTGCCTTTCACTTACCCCCACCGAGACGGCCGACTGCACTGGCCCCAAACTTTCAGAACTCTCCCTTTCTTTTCACCCAGCGTTCGTCGCCTCAGTTTTCCTCTTGACGAGAAGTTCAATTTCGAGCGAGTGCTTTAAATTCTAAAGTGAGAGCTGCAGAAATAAATACAGTTCTGTATTTTCGTTTTTTTTGTTTGGTCGCGAAATTCTAGAAATCAGTGCCCTCTGAACGCTGGCGTCGAGGTCAATCTGTTGGTTTCTGCTGGAAAAAGCCAGCGGACGCTCCGAGAGGCCGAACGGAAAGGAGACAGGTTCCTGTGAGTTCCGAGCACAGGAAAGGTATCAGCAGCCCCTGAATCGCATCATTTGCCAGGGCAGCCTCTCACTGATCCTCCGCTGACTTCCACGTATTAATTGCCAAGAACCTGGTCACAAATGGGGTCACTGACTGATAAATGCAAGTCATCTTTTTGTTAAAAAGGAGAAAAAAAAAATTTAAGCTTCACGGCCGGCAATCTCTATGGTAGCTCGAATAGTTTCAGATATAGAACAGCATGTACGAATCTGCAAACACAGTTTCAGGCAGCCCCGACACTGACATAGTGGTGAACTCACTGGAGGTAACTTGTGGTATTAAGAGCACTGGCTTTAATGAATTCAGTTCGGATATTTTGTGCACTTTGGGGATTGGTAATCAGCATTTCCCACTACCGTTTCTTTTCCCACCGTATTAACAGCTTGAAACAAAGCAGCTCTGACTGCACGCGTAACATTGACTCTAAATCCAAGAGAAAGGAAGTGATACAAATCAATAAAAGTTCTTCGTTTCTCCTCCACATTCGACTAGTTGAAGATACGGCCCAAGCATTTTAATTACATTTAAACCTAGATCCCCCAATTGATCTATAAGCCGCCACTGCTCTTAGAAATATGTACAAGGAAGTAGCTGTCAGTTTGATGTCACGACACCTTCTAGTTAAACTGGCCTTGCTACTGGGCTGATCTTCATTAGCTGTATCATGCAGTCAGTTGGGGCAAGGCCTGTCTAACGTAAAAGGCAAAGGCACTGAAGCCACAACCCAGGTGGCCGAGTACAGCCCATAGAAAAGGAATTCGGTGTTTCACGTCGTGCCCAAGATTCATTGAGCTGGAGGCATAAGGGGGCAGACTGAGTCCCTTTGCTGAATACAAATCGTTTAGCATTAACAGGGGGAAGGTATGGAAAATACTCGATAAGGGGTTGGGTTAGAGGAAGGGACAGAGTCAGAGGGAAAGGGGAGGAAGATTCCAAAGGGCCGTGAGTTGTTGCAGCTTGAGTTCCTTAATATCTGAAAGGAAGAAAAACAGTTTCTCGTTAAAACGTTGACGGAGCCAAAGAATGAAGTGGAACTGTGTGTGTGTGTGTGTGGGTGTTTTGAGTGGCGGGGAGGAGATAGCCTGAAGCGCATAGTACCCAGTGTGGATCTCAGGATTTAGCTAGCGCAGCTGTCTGAGGAGCACTGTACATCAGGAACAAAAACAAAATTGCTGGAAAAGCTGAGCAGGTCTGGCAGCATCTGTGAAGGAAAAAGCAGAGTTAACGTTTCGGGTCCGGTGACCCTTCGTCAGAATTCAGCTCTGAAACTATTCGAGCTACCATGGAGATTGCCGGCTGTCAAGCTTAAAATAATTTTTCTCTTCTTTTAAAAAACGAGTTCTTAGGAAGGGTCATCGGATCCGAAACGACCTGCTGAGCTTTTCCAGCAACTTTGTTTTTGTTCCTGATTTACAGCATCCGCAGTTCTTTTAGTTTTTATTTAGCACTGTACATCAATGCGATTCTGGGTGGATTGGAAACATGGACGATGAAATTTCCGTGGAATCCACGTGGGTGAGTCGGAACCAAGTAAAGCTTTCCTTACCTTAATCCAAAAGCAGACAAACTTCTTCCATTTGGCACACAACCAACACTATCACTTTTCAACATGTGCATCCTCCCAATTACATTTTAGTTCAGACAAATCCAAGCGAATGTCATACACTTATTTCGAGCAGGGGACTTTCTTTCCATTTCAGTGACACTATAAATCGAAGTGACAGGTCAGTGCCCTAATTCATTGTACGACTGGAGCACTGTTATTGTTTTGAAAGGTTATTCAATGGAAAATTGTATAGAAATATCTCCATATTCACTACTTCATTTCCTGAAAAATGCTTGAATTTTTGGAAAAAACGTTATTTCCATGCAGAATGTGGTCAGTAAAATTACAAATTGATATTCCCAAAAAGGGCACCACCAAAAAAAAACACCCAATGATCATGTAAATTCACAATGCTTTGATACTAATTCTATGTGTTTTTTTGCAAATAAAACATAAAGATGATATGTCTTGATTTCAATTTAAAGGAAACATCATTCAGGAGAGGAGAAAGATCTTCAAAAGTGATAAAAACGTCACAGATGTGGAGACAGATGAGAACAAGTGGATTTCAAACACATATTACATTAGCAAATATTTCCCTGCATGCAGAATTCTTCATGATTTGATGCATTCCCCATCCTCAAACGTTGTCACTCATTATCATTTTTTAATGAAATAAAGACCAACAATAACTTGTTTCTGAACATTTATTTATAACTATGCATTAAAAAGACTCTTAAAGACAAAAATGTGATACTTTCAATTTCTCTAATACAGTTTAGAAAGTACTGTATATCATTTGATAACTGTTTAAAGCATATTGTAGGATTTTGCTTTATTACATATCTACACAGTATTTGATCACACATTGCAAATCAACCTTGCTGTATCAGTATGTTCTACTGATAGATCCATTCCCCAAATATTTGCACACCAGCATTTAAACCCTGAATGTTAAGAGACTGAAGTTAAATGAACAAGTTTTACGTGGGGTGAACAAAAGCCTGACAGATTTGCTGACACAAACACAAAATCTCCCGTTCAACTTGATTGTGGAGTAGTGAACAAATGAACAAAAAAAAGTAACTATTTTTGTACATAGGCTGTGCCCAACAGAATTTGTAACAAATTTAACTTTTACAGTATACTACAAAATTGATCTCTCTAGTTAACACTTCTACATGAATAGAAAAGCAAGCTTACGTATAAAAATGACCAGTGTACTAAAAGAGACCAGAATAAAGTATCACTTGGCAAGTCCACCTCTGTATAAATGGCTAGCATATAACAAAGTCTATGCAACAGCTATTATAAATTTGATGCGGTTTTACCTATGTTAATGGTTATCCGTTTTGCTGCTCTGTATAGATATGCAGTGTCAATCTCTCGCCACCATCATAGATGGGAAAGTAGCAGGCAGCTGTAGTCTGATTATGTACATAAACTAAGCTTTAGACAAAATAGAGCTATAAATTTGGATTGTACTTTTAGAATTTTCACTATACCAGAATACCAAAAAGAATTTCAATTTACCCTCTTCCATAATTTAAGATTCCCTTCTATTTCACCCCCAACTTCAACAGAAAAATAAATTGTCTCAGTAATTCTACAGGAAGAGCACTTCCCTTAAACATTTTTTCAGTTTAATTAATTTTTGATCTTATGGTTACAATAAATTACTTTGTCAGGTTTGCTCTTTGTCCCCTTCCTCATCCAAAATCTCAACAGTTCATGCTAAAATACTGGGTCATAAATGAAAACAAAATAATGTGCACGTTAAAATGAATACTTCCAAAAATCCTGCACCAATACATATAACTTTTCATTCTCGGAATGCATTTGTTTCAATAAAAAGAGCCATAAAACTGAAGACTGAATGAAACCATATTTGTAATCAATGAAGAATCAATTATACACTTAAAAAGTACCCAGGCCATGACCAGTACAGATCACTAGATCAACGGCTGTCTACTCAACACACTGGCAGCTCTATTCAAAGATACTTAAATGGATATAATTACATAAAAACTTATGAATACTATAAAGCTGAAACAAGGTTTTGGATTGCAGTTTGAAAATCATTTTGCTGTACATTCTCTCACATGTTCTAATGAAAGCATTTTAAAAGTGCAGGTTTTGAAAGTACATTGTACATGTTATTAATTCTGTAATAAAGACAGCAATGCATTTTTATTACGTATGCTATAAGCTAGAATAAAAGCAGGGGAACTGATCAGACATGGTGATTTTAGACTCTGAGGGCATAAATCACAGATGTGAAATTATTGAGACTTACTGCTTTTTCAGTTATCATTAATATAGGTAGGAATTTAAAAATAACTTACTGTACTGATTTGAATCATCAGTGTTCAGTGCAAGATTAAGTTTGTGGGCAATAAAATATACACAGCACTTAAAACTGTGCTGGGTCACTGTACCTTGATTGTAGCAGTACAACAACGTTTTATTATGACAATACTGCAGTTGCCTCATTTGTTTTAAATAATAGTATTGGATACCCACATTGATGTAAATTGAAAGGTTGATTAAAAAAAGTGAATACTTAAAAACATGTAATTACAAAGTAAGTGTGACTCCTTAATGTAGACCAATTATAATTTATCCCAAAGTCTCAACTGAGACATCCTTTACATTTGGTCCATTCAGTGAAAACCTACCACATGTAACTAGCTCAATTATAAAACAGGCTTTAAATCTGGGCTCTGCAAACTCAAAGACATAAAATAAAATTACCACAGATGCTGGAAATCTGAAAAAAAAATGCTGGAAACTCACATCCGATCTGACATTATCTGTAGAGAGAGAAAGAGTTAGCATTTCATGTCTGATGAAAACTCAGAGACCTGAAATGTTAACTCTCTCCACAGATGCTGTCAGAGCTGCTGTTTCCAGTATTTTCTATTTTCATTCTGAAAATTCTCATGGACCAGAGACAGCATTTCTCTTGGCCTTGCATGAAATATGACAAGCACAGTGCAGTGTGGAGAATTCTGTGTTCCATATTTCTGTTTGCTGACACGCTAGAATTTTATATATCCACTGTAAAATAGAAGAAGTGTTTTTTTTATGCTAATAGCAGAATATTTCTTTGGGTAGCTGACATTGCTGAAAGTTGGAAAAGAAGATAATTAAGTTATCAATATTTGCATGGTGGTTTCCCACAGACAGATTACAAAACTACCGTTTGGAAAAGATGAAGATGTAGGTGGACAGCAGACACAGACATGAACTTTTCTGAAATGTATCGCTACACATAACGCACCTGTAATTACTGCATACACACAATGCTTTAGTCTCAATTAGACTCCACGTGGGCATAAAGAATTTGTATTTTTATAGTACCACATTAGATATCACAAAGCGCTGCATGTCCAATGTATTAACTTGAAGTGCATTCACTGTAGTTATATCAGACATTTATAAATTTGAAAAAGGCTATACCGGTATTCAAGAGTTCCTCTAGACATCATTTACCATAATTCCCCCTCCTTCCTCCCCTTGTCACCGGTAAATATCAGAATGTTTCAAACGCTACAAAGACGATATAAATATAAAAAATATAATATTTACATCTTTGGTTGAAACATTCTTAAAGCAAGTCATGGAACTTGAGGGTTGCACCAATCAGTAACATATCCAAACCATACAAACTGCAAAAATTTTGACCAATGCTGTCACTCTCAGTTTGAAGAGGTTTTGCCCCAAAACCACTGAATAAATTGCCGACTCTAAACCAATATGCTGGCTGTAGCATTTCTCCAAATTAGTAAGAAAACGTAATAATACGCAAGGAAGATTCCTAATCATCTGACTCAATTGTAGAAAATTTGTTAAACAAATATTTGTATCCTGCAATTGAATAGGAAATTAAAATCTTCAATAGTTAATCCAATCTTTAAAACTTATCATGCCACAAGGTACAAAATCACATTTACAGAACATTTAATAAATTGGTAACATATTTTGTAAGATGACAGATAAGTTTTATATATAATTCTGAAACATTGCTGTGCAGACAAAGGTATTTTACAGATAAGGGAGAGATATTGCAATATAAATTAACAGGTATATCTTCTACAAGGGAACATAAAATGGTTTTATACACTAAGCATACAAAAATAGGGATATAAACTATTTCTTCTTAATAAGGCAGCCCAACATCTTGAAGAGTTGAAATCGGCATCTCATGTCTAGATAAGTTTTAAAGCACCCTTTGTGCTTAAAACAGTCCTCACTGACATAAATTCCCACATTTTCATTTCTAAAATAAATAAAATTTCTTTTTTAAATTCATGGTATAAATAGAATGTTCAGTGGATAACTGTGGAATACCATTTTGCTCCCACTCATCAATTCTGTGGGCTTCCTCACAGGAAAAGAAGATGCAAGTTAGATAAAAATTATGCTCCAATTTCTCTTTAAAGTATTCTTCTACATATAAACAAACAAAATGGTTAGTTTTTGTTTATGAACTTAGTAAATCAGAGGTGAAAAAAGTGCATAAATTTAAAGAAAATCCAAATAAACCAATGTATTAGTTTGGTTACACCCTTCAAGTAGAAGTGACGGATTTTTTTTTTCCTTTAGAAAGTGCCAAAATATTTGGGGCACGTCATAAGATGAGGCAAAGCAACAGCATCAGTATTAAACAACAGTTACCCCTGCCACAAGACAATAACCTAGGACATGCTATGCATGGCTGACATATAGAAAGAAAGTATGTTTTTAACAGTGTCACACTGGAGCGCAATGGTGTTTTGACATATGAAAGGCCTAGTTTATGATGTTTCTGTATAATTGTATTAAACTGAATCAAAACTGCCTCAACTACTGATTATTCAGCACCCCATCCTATACAGAGCAGCGCATAATACAAGAATTGTCATTTTGAAGTGCTAGCCTCAGTTACATTACAAAGATTACAGTTTCCTACTATCCAAAGGCCTGGCTAGCTGCAGCATCTGGTGAAGCAGTCATTTGAGCTCTTCCTTCTGGCACACTAACCAAGGGAAATTCTGAAAACTCTGCACTACCCCCACGTACTCTCAAGTTTACTTGTCCATTGGCAGCACTGTATGGGGGAGGCACACCAGCCCTTACATTCTGGTACTGAGCTCTGAATGTCTGCTCAAATGTGCCTATTTGATAGGCCTGATGGACAGGCTGAGCTTCTACCTTCTTCTGAGATGTCATCTGATCCAAGAATTCTTGTGCTGAGACAGAACTATGATTTGTCTCCTCGCTTGAGAAAGAAAAAGAGTGCTGGGACTCGCCAACCATTAAGCCATAGTGAGACTTATCAGATGATGTTCGCAATGGTGAATTCATGTTTGACCTAAAACCACGTTGCATTGTCATTGAGGCCATGGAAGAAAACAATGGTTGACTTGCAAGGGTAGGACTGTCAGTTCCAAAAGTAAGGGTCTGATTGGGTAAATAGGCGTCATTCTGACTTGTTCTTTCCAAAGCTTGCTGCAGAAACTTTGAATATTCATGGAGCATACTGGCTTTGTCTGAAGATGTTGATTGGGAACTTGCAGTGGCTCTCTCAGTCTGGGCAACCTCAGCAACATCTGAAGTGTTTATTGACATGCTCGATGCCACCTCTGTATCAGCCACACTAAAAGTCATTTCATGCTGTCCATTTGCCTTATGAGTGTAATGGTCTAACAGAGTCTGCAGTACCTCATCAGGAATTCCACTTTTGTCATGACTATTCTTTATTTCAACAGTTAATGACTGAGAGTCCAACATAGATGCTGCTGTACTTTCATCAATGACACTAGCCACAGCAGCCTGGGTCACAGATGGCTGTGATGCTATCTGGCCTACATTCAGGGCATACTCTCTACTATTGTTACTTGCCGCTTGCAAATAGCGCTTCTTCTTTAGAAACTGCATTGCATCATCATAATTGTTACTGCTATGCACAGGTTTACTAGGAACTTCCTGTAAGGAATCTACCTGATCAATGTCATGGTTTCCCTCAGAATCCAGCAGACCTGGTTTATCAATAAGTTCATAAGTATATTTAGTAACTTTATTTTCTTCATATGTGGATAATGCAGACATTGCCTGGCTGGGTTCCAGCTCTAGTTTCTGACTTCTTTTACTGCTGACTTTCTTGATGACCAACTTTGGTGGATGGATATCTCCAGATGTACTTTCTAAAGGGTCACCGCTGTTGGACGAATGTGGTATTTCAACAGAATATTCAGTCACCATATATTCATCTTTCACTTTTGAAGCAAGGTTATACAGTGATGAGTAATCATTCTCAGTTTCATCTTTTTTCTGGTCTAATTTTTCTACAGTGCACTCCTTATCAGCAAGAGGAATAGAAGACCTGGATTTTTCTCCAGCTTTCTGCTTCTTTTTCCGTGGTACTGGATTATCTTTATGTTGCAAGGAAATGCTTGGATCTTCCTCCTCTCCTCCCAATTCATCCATCTTCAACGCACACTTCAGTTTTTTATCTCTATTTTCATGGCACATGCGTTTATGTTTTAATACACGATCAGTTCTGGAGAAATACTGAAATAATCACAATGTTAGAATCAAATCCATTGATTAACATTAAATTCTATAAATGCATAAAAAAGTACATTTTCTACATGTTTCATTTTTTTCAGCATCAGGCACCAACAGCTATGGAAAAACAAAGCTCACAAAAATTACTTGTATATAAAAATTGTCACAGACCACAGTTTACAGATGTACAATGATAACTAGTTTGATTGTGGATTGTTGCATGTAAAATCAGTCACACCGTAGACAAAAAAGGACGACCAGGAAGAAACATCTACACCTGATATAAATTAGGTAGCTTGGTTATGCCAAGATTGAACTAAAAGTATTGGTTTTAAAATATTTCCTGAAAGTAATATTTCATTTGTTACAATAAAGTATTCAATGCAACAACCTGAGTGAGAAAGAAATTATGTCGAAGCACAAGGAAACATATTTACTGAGCTAACGCTGAGCTTACATTTCAGTATTAATAACTGATTGCACTTAAACATTGTTGCAAAGAGGCACCAAGTCAAAGCTATTCATCTTGCACTCATCAGGACTGACATGCAAGAAATTAAACTTGGAAAAGGAAACATCAACTTATGCAGTATGAGCAGGGGTGCTGAGTAGTTGAACCATAGTTAGCACGAAGCAGCAGCAGGATCTGTTCACGTGCTTAAATGTTACAGAAGTCAGTGAAGAACGCAATCTGACAAATGAAGGTTCCCGCATTTCTATAGAAAAAATAACATGCAACAAGCTTTTATAGCATTGTACAATTGTAGCAGCTAAACTGGGATATAAAAATTACCTAGGAAATCTGACTAAATTAGTATTTTGCAAACTGATATCAAGCTACACAAATTCAGATAACTTTGAAATGAAAACATGTAATCATGGCCACCAAAATGAACACTGTACAAATTGCCAACTGTGATTAAACAGGTTGTTGCTAGTCATAGTGGCAAATAAAGCAACACAATTTACACTTTGATAGAGCTTAAGCATGACAATTATTCACTAATCTATTCTGGCTACCACTATAATTTGCAACAAAAGGACTATCAATCATAATGTGCCTTTTGCGTCTTTTGGATGTCTTTGGAACTGAAGTACTATGGAACATAACTAGCAGCGCAGTTCCTGCACAGCAATGTAAGGAAAGGGAGTAACAGATTTACATACAAGATTCCACAAATGCCAACTGGAGAATAGACCAGATAATCTCTATTATTCGTGCTGGTTATGGGTAGTTATTGGGCAGGGACTGATTTTCTTTGCTCCTCCCCAAATTACATCAATCCGTTTTTTTTTGTGGGGGTTGAGAGGGTATAGGACAGCAAGGAAGAGTCCATCAAAGTTTCCTCAGATGTGACCACAAAGCGTGGCAGCTGAGCAGCATTTGAGTTCAGCGAGTCTGCTACCATTCACTGAAATCATGGCTGATCTGAACATCGCTAATTCCACTTTCCTGACTTTTCCCCACAACTCTCAATTCCCTTACTGATTAAAATTCCGTTTATCTCAGTCTTGAATATATTTAACGACCCAGCCACTTTAGCACTCTGTAAATTCACTATCCTCAGACAGAAAAGGTTCCTCCTCATCTCTATTTTAACTGCATGACCCCCATTACTCAGATTACGCTCTCAGGTCTTAGTCTCTGCGACACAGGGAAACATCTCTCCATCTTGCCTGTCAAGTCCCTACAAATCTTATGTTTCAATAAAGACACCTCTCATTCTTCTTAACTCCAATATGTACAAACACAGTCCACGCAACCTCTCCTCACAAGACAAATCCTCCATATCCAGAATCAACCACGTGATCCATCTCTGGACTGCTTCCAATCTTTCCTTAGATAAGGAGATCAAAGTTGTTCAGAGTATTCCAGATATGATTTGACTAGTGTGGAGCTGGAGGAACACAGCCAGCCAGGCAGCATCAGAGGAGCAGGAAAGTTGATATTTTGGGTCAGGACCCTTCTTCAGAAATGGGGAAGGAAAAGGGAGCTCAGAAATAAATACAGAGGGGGTGTGGCTGGGGAAAGTAGGCGGGATGGTGATAGGTGAGTGCAGGTCGGGATGGGGGGGGGAAAAAAATCGGTCAGTGGGATAGGAGGGGCAGATAGGTGGGACAGAAGACAGACAGTTTGTGTTGCGTCAAACAGGCAGGGATGAGAGGGAGGGGTGGACATGGGATGAGGCCAGGGGTGGGGAGATTTTGAAGCTGGTGAAATCCACGTTTAGGCCATTGGGCTGGAGGCTCCTGAGGCAGAATATGAGGTGCTGCTCCTCCAGTTTGTGGATGGCATCATTGTGACACTGGAGGCGGCCCAGGATGGACATGTCATTCAGGGAGTGGGAGGGGGTGCGGGAGTTAAAATGGTTCACGACCAGAAGGTGTTGCCATTCGTCACAAACAGAGTGCAGATGCTCTACAAAATGGTCTCCAAGCCTTCGCTTGGTCTCATCAATGTAATGGAGGCCACATCGAGAGCAGCGGAGGCAGTAGACCAAGCTGACAGATGTACACTTGAACCGCTGTCTAATGTGGAAGGTTTGTTTTGTGCCTTGAATGGATTTGAACGTTTGGATATTGAATACCTTTTCTGCCGCCTCCGCACCTATTTCTTTAACCATGAGTCTAACCCAACCTCTACAAGCCCTTTCTCCTGCCTCCAACACACCCCCTCCTCCTGGACACCACCCCACGGCCTCCTACCCTTCCTCGACCTCTTCATCTCCAACTGCTGTCGCGAGATCGATCGCCTCCACCACTCCAGCACTCTCACTCCCTCCAACCTCTCCCCCGCGGAGCCCTCTGCTCCAACCCTAACCTCACCATCAAACCCGCCAGTAAGGGTGAGCACGACCTGGCGCACTGACCTTTACATAGCCAAGGCCAGGCGCCAACTCTCCGACACCTCTTCCTACCACCCTCCTCAATCATTACCCCACCCCTGACCACCAAAACATCATCTCTCAAACCATTCACAACCTCATCATTTCAGGTGACCTCCCATCCACAGCCTCCAACCTCATTGTTCCCCAACCCCGCACCACCCGTTTCTATCTCCTTCCCAAAATCCACAAACCTGACTGCCCCAGCTGACCCATTGTCTCTGCCTACTCCTGCCCCACCGAACTTATCTCCGCTTACCTTGACTCTGTTCTCTCTCCACGACACCCTCTTGCCTTCATCATAACTTCCTGTCTTCCATTAGATAGCCAATCCCCTATCCATCCCAATAACATACCATTCCCAAAACCATGGGGTCTCATATATGAAGTTGCCTTTGGTGCAGTAGCTTCTTGCTTGCTTTTTGGAAATCCAAATACATTACATCTATTGGTTCCCTTACACCTCCTCCAAGAATTCCAATTCCCTGGCCCCCAACACCTCATCTTCACTATGGACAATCCGTGTACACTTGTATCCCCCACGTGGATGTCCTAAAAGCCCTCCCCTTCTTCCTCTCCCGCAGGCCCAGCCAGTTCCCCTCCACCAACATCCTCATCCACTTAAGTGAACTTATCCTTACCCTAAACAACTTCTCCTTTAACTGCTCCCACTTCCTACAGACTAAGGGGGTGGCCACGGGCCCAAGCTATGCCTGCCTCTTCACTGGATATGTGGAACTGTCCCTTTTCCATTGCTACACTGGCACTATCCCCTACCTCTTCTTCTGCTACATTATGACTGTATTGGCACTGCTTTGTACGCCCACGAGGAGCTTGAACAGTTCATCAACTTTACTATCACCGTACACCCCAACCTCAAGTTCACCTGGACCATCTCTGATACCTCTCTCTCCTTTCTGGACCTCTCTGTCTCGATCTCTGGTGACCACCTCAAAACCGACATCTATTTCAAGCCCACCGACTCCCACAGCTACCTAGATTACACCTCCTCTGACCCACCATCCTGCAAGAATGCGATCCCCTACTCCCAATTCCTCCGCCATCGCTGCATGTGCTCCCAAGATGATGCGTTCCCCTCCTGCACATCCCAGATGTCCTCCTATTTCAATGACTGCAACTTACCCCCTCCGGTGATCGAAAATGCCCTCAACCGCATCTCTTGCGTTTCCTGCACCTCTGCCCTCACATCCCCTTCCCCCCAACAAAAATAAAGACAGAATCCCCCTTGTCCTCACACATCACCTCACTAACTCCATATCCAACTTATCATTCTCCGCCACTTCCACCACCTACAATCCGATCCCACAACGAAAGATACATTTCCCTCCCCAGTCCTATCTGCCGTTCATAGGGACTGTTCTCTCTGCGACTCCCTCGTCCGCTCCACAGCCCCCACTAACCCCACTACCTCCGGCACCTTTCCCTGCAACCATAGGAAGTGCTACACCTGCCCTTACACCTCCACCCTCACCTCCATTCAAAGCACAAAACAAACCTTCCACATTAGACAGGGTTTCACCTGCATTTCCGTCAATGTGGTCTACTGCATCCACTGCTCCCGACATGGCCTCCTCTGCATCGGTGAGACCAAGTGGAGGCTCGGAGACCATTTTGTAGAGCACCTGCGTATCTTCCGGTCACAAACCATTTTAACTCCCCCTCCCACTGTATGGGTGACATGTCCATCCTGGGCCTCCTCCAGTTTCACAATGATGCCACCCGCAAACTAGAGGAGCAGCACCTCATATTCCACCTTGGAAGCCTACAGCCCAATGGCCTAAATGTCGATTTTACAAATTTCAATATCTCCCACCCCCAGCCTCATCCCATGACTAACCCTCCCTCTCATCCCGGCCTCCTTGACCTGACACAACCGGTCCATCTTCTTGCCCATCTATCCACCCCTCCCACCTCACTGACCAATCCCCACCACTGCCTACTAGCACTCACATATCACCATCCCACCTACCTTCCCCAGCCCCACCCCTCCTCTCTTTATTTATTTCTGAACTCCCTTTCCCCTCCCGACTTGAAATGTCAACTTTCCTGCTCCTCTGATGCTGCCTGGCCTGCTGTGTTCCTCCCGCTCCACACTGTGTTATCTTTGACTCCAGCATCTACAGTTCTTATTATCTCTGAGTAGTCTGAGTAGTGCCCTGTACAGTTTTAGTGAGACGTCTCTATTTTATACTTCATGCCCTTTGGAAAAAAGGCCAGTTTTTCATTTGCCTTCACATCACTTGCTGAACTTAGATGCTGTATTTCACGCATGAGAACTCCTGCATCTCTGTGCTTTCCCATTTAAATGTTAAGCTCTTCTATTCTTCCTGCCAAACTGCATAACCACATTTTCCCACATTAGATTCAATCTGGCAGGTTTTTTGCCCACTCAAGTTGTCTATGTTACATTGCAGACTGTGTTATCCGCACTTTTGCCTTCTCACCATTTTTGAGTCTTCTATAAACTTGGTGATAGTACATAAATAACTGTGGCACCAGCACTGATCCCTGTGATACTCCATTAGTTACACATTGCCATCCTGAAAAATGACACCTTCATCATAACTTCCTGTCTTCTATTAGACAGCCAATCCTCTATCCAGCCCAATAACATACCATTCCCAAAACCACGGGGTCTCATATATGAATTTGCCTTTGGTGCAGTAGCTTCTTGCTTTTTTTTTTGGAAATCCAAATACATTACATCTATTGGTTCCCCTTTATCTATCCCGCTTATACTTATTGAAGTTTAGAACTCTAATAAATTTGTCAAGCATAATTTGCCCTGATCCTTCACACCAAAAGACAGCATTTTTAACAGTGAGCACTGTCTCAGTACTTCACTAAAGTGCTCTAGCATCTGGTGCAAGGTCTGAACCCACAACCCATAAAACTATGCCTGATCCCTGTACAGAAATGTAGTCAGGCCAGTGGTAAATATTTTAGCAAATCAATAACCAAATATTCAAGACCAATACCATGAAGGCTTAGGTACAGGAAACAGAACTGTTTTATTCTGCATTTATATTGCCATTCCTCTAAATTTTTTTTTCTTTATTCATGTACGGAATGAGGACATCGCTGACCAGGCAGCATTTATTGCCTGTCCCTAATTTCCCAGAGGGCAGTTAAGAGTCAACCACATTGCTGTGGGTCTGGAGTCACATGTAGGCCAGATCAGGTAAGGATGGCAGTTTCCTTCCCTAAAGGACATTAGTCAACCAGATGGGTTTTTCCAACAATCGACAATGGATTCATGGTCATCATTACATTCTTAATTCCAGATATTTTATTGGATTCAAATTCCACCATCTGTTGTGGCGGCATTTGAACCTGGATCCCCACAATGTTATCCGGTCTCTAGATTAACAGTCCAGTGATAATACCACTGGGCCATTGCCTCCCCCTCAATGAAAGGCATTGGTCTGACTCCATTTCTCTCCTTACAGATGTTGCCTGACCTGCTGAATATTTCCAGCAGTTTCTGTTCACATTTTTGATTTGTAGCATCTGCAGTATTTTACTTTTGTCATCCAATTTTGTTCTTGGAAGAGAACTCGGTTAGATTTCAGTTGGAAAACCACATCTCCTCATATGATGGGAAATAGTGAGGACTTGTTAAGGGTGTTGAGCAAATCTACAAGATGAACGTCTGGTTTAAAACACCTCCTTACAAATCCAGGTAAAGGGCCTGGGTCCCTATATTTTAAGAGAATATAATGTATGTGTGCATCATTTATTTCAACTGACTAGACAAGGGTACACCGGAGATCACGCTTACAAGTTATGCAGGGTTATAGACTAAAATGGATATTAAGTGAACCTTTTTTCTCCCCCAGAGAATAATGGACCTGTGGAACTAGCTGACTGCTGATATGATGAATAATATTTGCTGTATTTGGTGCAATCAAGAGTTGAACCTTGCTCTGGCTAGACAAGGTAGGCATTGTCAAATGTAAATCAGGATCAATGTTAACACCTCAAAAGTTTTAACCATTTACGTGGCTAGGAGAGGAATTTATAGTTTTCCCTGTTCCTTATGGCCTGGATTTTTGATTCTTTTCCAGGTGACTCCTAGGAAACTGGATTGAGCTCAGTTAATTCACTGATACTTACAACACATGAGGAGACCATACAATCTGTGATGGTCAACAAAGATCTGACTACACTAATCACAAATTCTATTTTGCAACTTTTAGTCCATAGCCCTGGAGCCTACGGCAACCTAAGCGAATACTTTAAATGTTACAAAATGTTTACATTCAACCATCCTTTCAGGCAGAGAGTTCCAGACTCTCACCACCCTCTGGGTAAAAAGATTTCTCCCCCAACCCTCATCTTTACCTTCTACCTCTTAGCTCAAATCTATGCCCCCCCAATTACTGACCCGTTAATGAATGCGAATATGCTTTCCTATCCATCCCATTCATATGCCTCAATATCACTTAACCTCTATCAAGACCTGTCTTGCTGCTCCAAGGAAAACAAAATCCGCCTGTATATTCTTTCCTCATTTTCTCAGGTCCTCCAGCCCAGACAGCATCCTGGTAAATCTGTTCTTAGCGCTCTCTAGTCTAATCACATTCTTCCTATAACATGGAGAGGCCTTCTTAGCCACCTTATTTGGCTGCATCGCTACCTTCAGGGATCCATGGATTTGCACACAGGAATGCCTAATGGACCAAACCTCTGCATGAATCATCACTACATTTTTTTTCCTGTCTGTCATATGCATACATTGACAATTTAGAGGGAACATGGACATGAAAGGTCACAAAGAACTGATGAAACAATTCTACAGAAAACTGCAGAAAATTGGCATACCACCAAATCCTGATAATAAACAATTCAGTACGCAGAGAAGGGAAGATATAAGGTATCAGTCCACAATCTTTCAATCTACACTTCAAGGACGGCAACAGTCCAAGAAAGCAGCTCACAACCAGCTTCTCAAGGGCAATTAAGGATGGGCAACAAAAGCTGGCCTAGACAGTGATGCCCACATCCTATGGACAGATGAAAATAAATCTTTTTGAAGTAACGATGAAAGTTAGAAAAAAGGAATAATGTGATGTGCTTCCCAAACATCTTCCCAATATGATCCCATTTTAATCCAGATCTCATGCAACTTTAGAGTAAAACGTATACACGCACATATGCACGCGTGCACACACACATGGGTGGTACTGCTGGAAACTGACAGGTTTGCCTTCAAAAAAGATCAAAAATGCAACCTTCATACAGGCTGACTGCAGCAGCAATCCGGCCTTAGAGCTGTCAATTATGCCACACTCACTCACAGAAAAAAAAACATTTAAACGGGCCTCATGGTGGACAAAACTCAGTCCAAGTTCCATGCTACCATTGTTTCCTCAGAGGTCAAATTCCCAAACACTAACTGCAACCCCGCTAGATATCACAACACACAGTTTGGGAACCCTTTGTTTCGTGAAGTTTACATTAACTTGAATTTGCTCAATTCAAATGATCTGAAAATTACAGCAGCAAATTTTTTCTGTGTTTATTTCACATTAATTTGAAATGCTTACTTCAAATTGTTGGATGTTTTGCACTTTATAAACAGACTTTGAAAGATCAATGACACATGATTTCTCAAAATGCATTTGACAACATGCTACATAGGCAGCTTGTTACTAAAGTTAAAACACAAATAAAAGGAACCTGGTAGATTGGACCAAAGGACAGAAAACAAGAACTGTAGTTAATGGAGGAACAATGATCCTAAAGTTGACTCCTCAAGACACCAATGTTCTGTAGAAAAGTCACAATGTACTCAAAACGTTAACTGTTTCGCTCTTTCAAATGCTGCCAAACCTGCTTTTTTGGCAATGTTCACATTCTTCCAACTCAAGAAAACCTTCAAAACCACTGTATGTAATTACCCTTACATATGCCTAATGTCATAGTTCATCTGTGTTAGAGGTATTGCTTTTTAATTTTGGAAACTGAATTCTAAATGTAGGGTCAGTAGCAGTAAACCTCTGGTAAACTGTAGACAGCGGCAAATCGCATCGATCAAAATAAATACAATTCAAAAATGGTATCAGAGATACATCTTCAAAATCTCCCCTCCCCCAACCGCATCCCAAAACCAGCCCAGCTCATCTCCGCCTCCCTAACCTGTCCTTCCTCTCACCTATCCCTAGACATTCCTACTCCTACACTCAAATCCTCATTTCCTCATGAGAGGATAGTGGTAAGAACTTGTTTCTTTCAGAGAACTTTATAACTTTGGAACCCACTGCCTCAGAAGGCAGCAGATGTGGAGTCATTGAATATCTTTAAGGCAGAGGTGGATGGATTTTTGTTCAGTGAAGGAATTGAGGGTTATAAGGGGTGGATGGGAATGTGGAATTCAAAACATAAACAAAATGGCCATGATCTTATTGAAGAATGCTCCTTATTCTTATATCTTTATAGTTAAAGATGATTTCCCTCTCACAATGTCTCTGCCTGATCAATGATTTTCTAAGCAACCCCTCATCTGAATCACTGATATAAACTGTAAAAGCTTCAGGCTCCAGCATAGGCGCTCGAGAGACTCCACTTATCATGTCCTGCCAATCAGACAAAGACCCAATAATGCAGCATTTCTGATGAAGGGTTTAGGCCCGAAACGTCAAGTTTTCCTGCTCCTATGATGCTGCTTGACCTGCTGTGTTCATCCAGCCCCAGGCTTGTTATCCCCAATAATGCATACTCTGTTTCTTTTTAGCCAGCCAGTTTTCTATCTGTGGTCATAAGTTATCCCTACAACGTGAGCTTTTATTTTTAGCTATTTCACTCAATCTGGACATTATCAAATGCTACTGGACATTATGCATCGTATATGTTACTCCTTCAAAGAACTCCAAAATTGGTTAAACATGATTTGCTTTCCACAGAATCATGCTGACTCCTCCCTATTATCTTGACTTTTTTCCTAAGCGATTCTAACATCTTCTCCATCACAAGTAAAGTTGGAATGCGGAGAAACAACTCAATTTATCTCTGAACTGTGCTAGACCAGGGTCCTGATGAATTGAGTAAGTATGGTTGTAGAGAAATCTTTAAATTAATTTGATGGGGTGAGGGTTTTGGACAGGAGAAATATAGTCTGACAAAACAAGAAGATATGACAACGTTACAGGGCAACTATTTGGATAATGATATCCAGAATGGGATAGGAAGGGACACAGTGTACAAACATTAAAAAAATTAGCATATAGGGTCAAAGCAAAAAAAAAAGGAAATGTCAAAATTAGTGTTGTTCTGCATTTGGTTGCATGTAGTATTCAGAACAAAATAAATGAATTATTGGCATAAATACAGGTTAATGGGTGTAATCTTAAAGCCATTACAGAGATATGGTTACAAAGAGTTCAAAGCTGGAAACTAAATACACAGGGGTTTGTGACTTTTTGAAAGGACAGGCAGGAAGAAAAAGTGGTGGAGTAGCATTGTCAGCACTGAATGGAATAAGTATGATAGTATGACATAATCTTGAAGCAGAAGATGTAGAATCCACGAGGGTGAAGATAAGAAATTAAAAGGGGAAGACGTCACTGGCAAGAGTGGTCTATAAGCCCCCTAACATTAGAAATACGGTAGAACAGAGAAAAAAATCAGGAGACAATGATGGCATGTAAAAAAGGCAGTATATGAATCATGGGTGACTTTAATTTTCACATAAATTGGGATAGTCAGACTGGCAGAGGTAACCACGAGGAATAATTCAGAACATGTCAGGACAATTTCCTAGAACAACATGCTGTGGATCCAACCAGGGATCAGGCTATTTCACATGTGGCAGTGTGTAATGAAACATATTTAATGAATTATGTCAGAGCGAAATATACCCTCGGAAACAGTGACCGTAACATGGTAGAATTTAGCATTCAGTTTCAGAGGTATGAACCTGGATCAGAAACAACTTGGCTAAACTGAAATGAGAGCAGAACTAACAGGAGTGGATCGGAAAAGGGGTTTAGCAGCAAGACTGTTAAATAAAATGGCAAACATTACGGAACATTTGTGGCTCACAGCAAAGTGATACCTAGTAGTAAATTCTGGAGAGCAGTGATATGCTTTTGAGTTGATGCCAAGAAAATTAAATGAGCCTTAAGGATTTTCTATGATAATAGAACTATTGAGGGAGATAGAAAGTAGATTACTTTCTAGCATAAGATTTTGTAAATTATAGTGTTAAGATAATAATTCACATTTTACTTCTTTTTCAAATGCAATAATGGGAAATTTTGCATCGTAGATCTGTTACTTTTTAGGTGTTGTTCAGATTTCTTCTTTCAATGTTAAGAATCCCTAACCAAATGGTAATACTTTGCTTTAAAGCATAAATCGTCCATTAAATATTTTGAGGCAATGAAAGTGGAAGATAAACTGATGAAAGCTTGTTAAAGTTTGCAGAACCCAACATTTTAAAAAAGAATGGGACAGAAAAGGAATGGGTTATGTTAAAGTAAATAAAAATTGGTTAAGTCCCTGTCATAAAGCATTTTAAGTACATTGCTTTGGAAAATATGTCAATACTTTGGGCAAGGGAGAGAGAATCAGACAGATTTACCAAGGGTGAAAAGCTTAACTAATGAATAGCAGACACAAAGTGAGATGCTTACAATATGAAAGTGATTGACGTTACAAAGAAACCCAAGAGAGGCATTCAAATTTTCAGGGACAAGTCAAGTTAAGTGATCTGGCTTCAAGTGGAAATTGTAAAAGGGAAGATAGATTTAAGAAGAGCCCTAGCATTTTGGAGCAAGACTAGAAGAATCATGATTTTTCAAATGCAGACAGTCGTCAGGTCATAGAAATCCATAATGGCCACAACTTAAAAGCTGCCACACAAGAAACACAGAATGCCAGATAAGCTCAGCAGATCTGGCAGTATTTGTGGAGAAAGAAAATAAGTAGATGTTTTGAGTCCAGTATCACTCTTTTACAGAACCGAAAAAAAAGTTCTAAAAACTGAAAACGAACATGAGTTGTACTGGACTTGAAATGTTAACTCTATTTCTTTTTTCACAGATGCTGTCAGACTTGCTGGGTTTCTCAAACATTGTCTATGTTTGTTTCAGATTTCCAGTATCTGGAGTAATTTACCTTTATTATTATGGAAGCTGTCACTTTGACCCAACCGGATAAGGGTTCTGAGGAAGGGTAACTCAACCTGAAACGTTAACCCTGATTTCTCTTCACAGGTGCAGCCAGACCTGCTGAGGTTTTCCAGCAATTTCTGTTTTTGTTTCAGATCGTGACGGTATTTATTCCTTAAATTGGGTTAATGGTCCCAATAACATTTATTTACCTGTTCCCATTTCTCCTGACCTATTTACCCAACTTAATTTGAATGGTGATGCAGTTTTAACCTTAACCTGTAACCATGGTAGACAATTCTACTGCCCACATCATGATTTTCAGACGTTTCCGAAGTTCTCTATTCCCATACTTTCTTTTTTTAAATATGGCCCCTCATTTCAGACTCCTTGTCTTTTGTTTCTGCTTCCATTTTCCCAACCGATGCTTTTGAGTTTTTAAACATTTCTATCATCAAAACAATGCAGATCGTGGAATCCAATGAAAAAGTCTCAATTACTTACTTACTTGCACACACTCCCTCTCTCTGACACACACACAGACAGACACACACACACCCCTGAAGTTTTTTTTCATATCTGCACTTCCTATGGCTCAGCAATTTTTTCATTCTAAGTAGTAGGCAAGCTAATAAAAAGCTATTCAACCTGGACTGTACTCTAACTTAAGTTTCAGTGTTGTTCCTAAAGCACATGGGCTATTCCTTCATTAATAGACAGAGTGAAGTGAAATTTCTAAATATCTGAAATTAGGGAATGAAATCTGAGGCCATAAGGAAAGAACAGGGAGTTGGAAATAATGGATGCCTCAGAGCACCAGTGTAGGTACAATAGCTTAATGGCCACGTTCTGCGCTATAAAATTCTATAATGAATCTGGGCATCACATATTTGACGACAAGTACTTCAAGTTAATTCTTACCTGGTGGCAATATTCACATTGATACGGTTTCTCTCCACTGTGAGTGCGCTTATGCCTCTCCATATGATATTTCTGTATGAACCTCATGTCACATTCATCACATTGAAATGGTTTTTCACCTGAAAACGTCATTTCCAAATGGTTAAAAGTTGGTCATTTGTTAATATATTATTTTTACATTACTAATATCCTCATTATTTTTGGATAACAAAGATCACAATACTACAAGATGCAAGCCAATAATTACATTGATTTTGAAAAAAATTGCATCTTTTTTGAACTATTTTTACAACCTGGAGCCCTCTTTTTTCCATCAAAATGATTAATCCATTTCTGAGAAACACTGAAGTTCAACTGATGCCAAATGCCCTTTAGGACATCACTCAATTGGCCACTTTTAAATGTGAGCCAAGAAAACAAGCATCAGCAAGGTAACTGGATGCATCAGACCTAAGTTAGATCCTCTGTCCACTTACTTGGTATTGACTAACTAATACACTAAATGACTTGTTGGAATTACTGTTGAGACTCAGTACAATAAATGTACACATGTAATCATTGTGCTACCCAACTAAAATTAAGTTTCTTTAAAAGCTTGAACTGTAGGAGTGAAGGTTAGCTAAAATGCCAGCTAGAATCTGTGCCTGCCAAATAAGGACATTATTTATCGAAGTGGGCATCAAAAAATTCCTACGTAGCGAATAAACTGTTACAGTGTCAAATAAATGCAGATGTAGTAACAAACAGAAGAAAATTTGTGGAACATTGTTGTGTGTGAATTGGCCATCATATTTGTCTGCAAACAAGTAAACTACACTTCAAATGTAACTTTTTGGTAAGGAGCTCTCTTATCTCGCATGCACCAATTGCAACTGAGGTATGCATAAGAGATTAATTACTAGCTGATGTTTTGGAAATAATATCGGCAAGATTAAATTCAGCAGCACGTGTTCTGCATGGCTTTATATGTACCGATGTACTTACTGAGCAGGTGTCATTGACACAGTGATTCACTGGTTATATGTACAAGAATGACGTTAAATTCTACCTCTCTGCCTTTTGGATGCCTATTCTAATCTTCTTCTGCCAGACCATTTACAATTCTTGGATGGAGCATAACTTCCTCAGATTGAATACTGGGAAGACGAAAACTACTGAGTATTTTCCCTCCCTAACTTGTGACTCAGGCTTAACCAAATATTCACAACGCAGAGTGCAGTTTCTGATCCTGTATCTTCTGTCAGAAAGGCTGCTTATTTATATCTCAACAATATTTCAAATCATTATCATTTATACCTCAGCCCCTTTATCAATTAAATGGAGTCATAAAGCCATACCACATAGAAGCAGGCTCTTCTAATTTATCTTTGTATGTAGGAAATCATGTCTCACAAACTTAATTGCATTTTTTGAAGAGGTGACCAAGAACTTAAATGAAGGTAGAGTGATAGACATTGTCTACATGGACTTTGGCAAGGTTTTCAACAAGGTTCTGCATGGTAGACTGGTTAGTAAGGTTAGATCACACGGGATCCAGGGACATCTAGCCAATTGGATACAAAATTAGCTTGACAGTAGGAAGCAGAGGGAGTGGTAGAGGGTTGTTATTCAGACCGGAGGCATGCTGCAAGGATCGGTGCTGGGTCCAGAGTTGTTCATCATTCACATAAACAATTTGGATGAGAATACAGGAGGCAGAGTAATAAGTTTGCGGATGACACAAATATTGGTGGTATGGTGACAGTGAAGAAGGTTATCTAAGGGTACAACAGGATCTTGACCAGTGGACTGAGGAAAAGCAGATGGAGCTTAATTTAGAATAATGAAAAGTGCTGCATTTCGGTAAGACAAACCAGGGCAGGACTTACTGGTAGGGACTTACTGGTAGGGACCTGGGAAGTGTTGGCGAATATAAAGACCTGGAGGTGAACAGTTCCTTGAAAGTGGTATCACAAGTTGACAGGGTGGTGAAGAAGGCGTTTAGCATATCCGTCTCCAACAGTCAGAGCTCTGAATGCAGGAGTTGTGACATCATGTTACAGGTGTACAAAACAGTGGTAAGGCCACGTTTGGAGTACAGCATACAATTCTAGTCACCCTGCCATAGGAAGGATATTATTAAACTGGAAAGGGTACAAAAAAGATTTACAAGGAGGTTACTGAGACTGGAGGGTTTGAGTTATAAGGAGAGGCTGGAAAGGCTGGGACTTCTTTTCCTGAAACATGTGAGGCTGAGGGAAGATCTTATAGAGGTTTATAAAATCATGAAGGACATAGACAATAGCAAAGGTTTTTTCTCCAGGGTGGGGGTTGGCAAAACTAGAGGGCATAAGTTTAAGGGGCATAAGTTTAAGGTGAGAGGAGAGAGATTTAAAACTGACCAGAGGGGCAACATTTTCACACAGAGGGTGATGCGTGTGTGGAACAAGCTGCCAGAGGAAGTGGTAAAGGACAGTACAATTACAACATTTAAGATAGATTTGGGCAGGTAAATGAACATGAAAGGTTTAGAGGGATATGGGCCAAAGGCAAGCAAGCGGGACTACTTCAGTTTAGGAATCCTGGATGACATAGATGAGTTGGACTAAAAGGTTTGTTTCCTTGCTGTACCTCTCCATGCCTTTGCCACCTCAGAACTTGGCTACTTCAAATAATTGCCCCTTCTATCTTCCACCATTCTTACATTTTACTTCACTCAATATATTACTGTTCCACCCTCTATCCACGCCAATGCCCATGCACCATTCGTGTATTATTCCTGCATTCAAGTCCCAAAAGAATTTTTGTATTCTTTTCTCTGCAAACTCTTCCCAGTGTTACCCAGTCATCTACCCCTAACAGTTTTCTAATTCCAGTCATTTTACACATCTTCCTTACTCTTCATCCCACCATTCAAGGTGTCTTCACAACTCTAATTCCTTCCCTAAACAATTCCTCCTCTCCGTGTCACTACTTTCAGAATCTCCTTTAGACCCACTCCTTTAAAATTACTCTTCATATCGTCTTCAAAAGTTCAGTGTCAATTGTTTCCTCATGTCCCTATGAAGAGCTTTGGAACATCTTACAATCACTGAAGACATTAAGCAGCCAATCCGAGCGATGCACGTGTAGCAAAAGCACCAGTGGCTTGAGCAATACCAAAAATCTATACAGCTGATCATGATTAGACCAGAATTTAAGGCAATGGGTAAGTTTGGAGTTTACAGTACTGCCACTATTTTTAAAGAACATTTATAGGGCAACAGAAAGTATACAAGGAGAGTGGGCAGAAGTGCTTCTCTGTGAACTGTTAAACAGCGTCAAAAATAACTTAATCTTGAAGTTTAATTTCTATGTTTACAACAGCAATTACTCGATTGACTCTTGAATTTGTGAAACTTTGTTTTTGAAGGACAAGGAAAAGCAGCACAAATGGAAATCAAGTATCATCACTTAGGACATTTTCTGTAAACATACACAAGTATTCAGGAGTCAACACCAAGACATACGTCTGAACTAAATATGCTGCATCTTCAAGCCACATTAGACAGACTGAATTCAATCATACTTACCGGTATGAATTTTCTCATGTCTCTGCAGCAAATATTTTTGAATGAACCGCATGCTACACTGGCTGCACTGATACGGCTTTTCACCTTCCAACAAAAATAAAACAGGTTTCAAATTGTAACGGAATACCATTTCCATAGAATAAAAACGCCTTAAAATAGAACAGAAGATGCCAAAATCCAACATAACATAAAATCTGATTTAATCAGGTATTGTAAGTACTCGCTAAAATCAAATGTGGATACACAGTATAATTCATAAAGCACAAGACAGATTGCAGATTTACCAATTCTATTACACAGAGAGGCAAACAAGTTTCCAAAACATTGTATGTCCAATATTTTGCTTTTCTGCAGTGTTATATCTGTACGTTATAAGTTACATATTAATATTAGCATGAGAGTTCAGATAATGGAATCAAAACAGTAGAAATCTGTAAACAGCTTGTATAAAACAATTAGTTGCTCACTAATGGGCAGAAATAAAACAAGACTATAAGTGGTAATTAGATTAAGTCCAATGTAATAATAATTTGCATTTAAAACAATTATTATTGATTCTTCGCCTTAATGTAACAATACATGACAATGAATGTTTTAACTTCTTAAATGTTAGGTCTAATGTTATGGTCTAACTTGTGACACTGAGCCACATATATTAGGGCAGGTAGCCAAAATCCTAACCAAAAGTTAAGTTTTAAGAAATGTCTTAAGAGATGGAAAGACAGATTGATAATTGAGCAGATGTCACAAAAGCAGAAATAGTGATGGTATGAAAATATGGTCAAATAATCAACATGGGATCAAATATGATATCAAGTTTGCATACAATGTGGTTCAGTTTCAATCAGTGACAAGAAAGGGATAATGACGGAACAGAGTTTGTGGTGGAAACCAAAGATAATAATTTGGGTCTTTTTAATATTTTGCTGGAGGAAATCTCTGTGCATCCAGTAATAGATGTCGGACCAGCAGTCTGACAATTTTGAGACATGGGAGGGATGGTGGTGGTAAGGTAAAGCCAGCTAACATCAGCAGACGTGAAAACAAAAGCTTTGTTTTCTGGTGATGTCACTGTGTAGGAACATGTTAATGAAAAATAGGGGGAAACCAAACAGAGATCATTGGAAGACATGGCATTGTGAGAATTAGAAACTCAAGAATGGAACCAAGCAATGCAGACCAACCCAGTCACTCAGCTATGAAGACACTGCAAGCGGACAATGGGCTTAATCCTGTCAATGGCTACACAGGGTGAGAAGGATAAGGAGAGTTAGTTTACATTTCTCACAGTCATTTGGGATATCGTTTAAGTGTTCATTTAAAAGATTTACATGCCATTGACTGCCTGCTGCTTTGAATCATGTATTGAATTCTTGTCAGTATAATTCAATAAAGTTTTGTACATTTTGGAAATAGGATCTAATGAACAGCTTTATATGCAGCAGACCAGATATACCTGTATGGATGAAAACGTGTCTTTGTAAGTGGTAATTGGTACGAAAGGCAGCATTACAATGCTCACAGATATGAGATTTCAGGCATTTTAGCCCAAGCGATCCATCTTCATTTATTGTTAAAATCTGAAGGAAAAATAATGCGGAAATCCAAGGTTCAGTCTGAGTCCAACAGATTAGTCAAGTTATTAAACTATTTATTTTATAACAAACAACACATATGGAGCTAAAATTCAATGTCAAAATTAAACTGACTGGAACTAAACTTTGCCAGACTCTCTTTAGGAACAGACATTATGAGAAACTAGGGCAACTGCTGCTACAGTTGGACAGTTGGCAAAGAAAATACATCATTAAGTAACACAAGCCAAAGGAAATAGTCTATTGAAACTCCAAATCATAATTTTATACATCATTATTCTTTCATAAAATTTTAACCTAGTTTTCCCTCCAGCTCTGCTTAAAGGTACTCAGGAAATGTGAGTATTTTGCCCACAGGTGTCAGCAGCTCTTCATTCCTCAAGCAGGACTTTACCCATCAGATCAATCCACAAGTGCATATCTTCATGGCACCATGGAGAAAATTGGCAAGTCCGATCTTCTTACTCAATGTTGACACATGCAAGTTTCAGCACATGACACCTGAAAAATGACCAGGAGTTGGAAGCCTTGCTTATTTCTTTTGCTTCCTCACAAGTGTGCTGTAACACCTCACAGCTATCATCTTCCTCATGAGTATTCTCAGTGGGAACCTGCTCATTACCTTTACACCATCTCACGGAAACAATCTTTCAAAGCTTGCTAAATCAAAAGATTTTACTTTGAAATTCTCATTTCATCCTTCCTTAGCTTCTGCACTCATCTCACTGTTGCATTTCAGTATTTTTACATAAAGTGTCAAATTGGATTCAATGTCAGCATCCACTCTCCTAGAGATCCATTACAAAAAACGATGCCTCAGTGAATGAAGTGAGATCCAGAGTCAAAGAGAAATCACGGGCCACTCTAGTTCAGCTAAGTGGAGTACCATATGGAAAAATATCATTTGAGCTTCTTGTGGCAAGTAAGCACAAGAATACTAATCTGAATGCTCATGCTGCAAATATACAAATTAATTTAAATATGTAGAAAAGACAAATAATATTTAGTACAAGTCAACATAGTGTGGAGCTGGAGGAACACAGCAGGTCAGGCAGCATCAGTCCTGGCCCACAACATCGACTCTCCTGCTCCTCTAATGCTGCCTGACCTGCTGTGTTCCTCCAGCTCCACACTATGTTGACTTGACTCCAGCATCAGCAGTTCTCGCCGTCTCTAATATTCAGTACAAACTATGTTTACACCAAGAAAATCGACTCTAGCCTATCCACCTAACTGAAGTTACTCATCTCCGGAACCATTCTCATAAATCTTTTCTATGATGGCTCCACACCTTTCCTAAAAAGGGGCACTAGAATTAGACACAATACTCCAATTGAGTTCAAACTTCAAAACTAGAGACAAAAATTTAGAAGGTAAGAGTATTTTGTGGGAAAATGTGAAGTTGTTCACTTTGGCAAAAAACTACATAATCAGATTATTATTTACATAGAGTGTGAAGAATGCTACAAAACAAAAGGACTTGGATGGCTGTGTACTTGGATCACAATGATTGAGCACACTAATGTAGCAAGTAATTAGAAGGCACATTGTAAGCTGGCCTTCATTGCAACAGGGATACAGTGTAAAAATAGGGAAGTTCTGGTCTCCTCAAAGAAGAACATACTTTCATTGGAAGCTGTTCAGAGAAGGCTCATTAGACTGACTGCTAGTAGGAACAGGTTATCTTATGATGAAGGTCTGAGCAGGTTGGGCCCTTGCTCACTGCGGTTTAGAAGAACGAGAGGTTCTATGTTACTGAAATGTATAAACAGCGGAGAGGCTTGATAAGGTAGACGCTGAAAGGATGTTTCTCTTCGTGGGGTAAACTAGAACTTGGAAACACATTTAAAATTGGGGATGAGGAGGAAGTTCTTCTCTCAGCAGTTGTTGGGCTTTAGAATTCTCTTCATAGACACCAGTAAAGGCTGAATCATTGAATATATTCAAGGCTAAGTTACAGATTAATCATTGACTAGGGAATCGATGTTATAGGAGACAGATGGGAAAAGTGACATTAGTGCCACAATAAGATCAACGGCGATGTTACTGAATGGTGAAACAGATTCAATGAGCTGCATGATCTAGTCCTATTCATATGTTTTATGATTATTGATATAGTGGGTCCTTGATTTACAAACATCGTCTTACGAATGCTCATTGTTATGAATGCAATCTCATACAAGTGTGTATTTTTAAAAATTCGACCTCTGAGCATTTCCTGTACTTACAAATGGCTGTTTTATATTGTCCTGCTTTGTGCCCCGACTTGCAAACGGACTCAGGAACAGAACCCATTCACAACCTGGTGACTACCTGTATATTTCAAGAATAGCAGAGGTCCTAGTACTGACCCTGGGGATCTATCACCTTCCGCACCGAAAAACAAAAGCAGAAATGATAGCAAACAACCTCACAAGCCAAGGTGTTCCTGAACTACGGATCATGCTCCCTTGTCCATAGTTGTGAAAACTAACTTGAAAACATGTATTCTTTATATGTTGCATCATTTACCTTGGAAGGAGAACGTTGTTTCCGTTTCTTCTTCTTTTGCAAATCTATTGGTTCTTTTTGTTGCCCTTTATCTTTCTTCAGTTGTCCAGCTTCTTCAGCATATTGGATTTCCTGTTTTACATTTACCTTTAGAATGACACAGTGGTTCAGAAATTAAGTTGAATTTAACTATCACAGAAAATTGCACCACCACAGCACTGCATAAATGAAAGGTACTGTATCATATGCCGTCTGCTATTGACAGCATGGAAAGATACTGTACGATTGAGGGAATTATACAGTTTGACAACCTTTAACTGAAACGATAACTAAGAATTACATTGCAAAGTACGATAGCAATTGTTGGCTACCCAACTACTTAACTCCACAATTCTAGAATGGAGAAAATGATACCAAAGTACTTGACCAAAGTAAATGATGGAACATACTACTGTATCAAAGTTATAAGGAACGTTTGAAATGATTCATGTTGGGAAATGCCGAAAAAGAATCCAAATAAACCCAATGAAAGGTGGACTCCAGAAATGTGATATCTGTAATGAGAAAATATAGGTGAAGCGATACACTTTTTTCTAACTACTTTTACACTTTTATTTCTAAATTTCCAGCACCCCTTGTTTTTCCTTTATATTTTACTCATACTGTAGCATTGAATTCTATCTAACATAATTGAAAATGCCTTGCATTCATCATAAACTGAACCCAATATGCTTTTTCTCCCTCACAAATAAGCCCAGACTGCCATTAATGTAAACTATATATACTTAATATATCCATGTAATTTTTGGTTGAGGCTTTTTCCTTAAAATAACTGGTCTGCAAGACAATTCAATTGAATTGGTGTCCGTACTTTGTTCAGTGAATCAGATATGCTGCCAAGTAAATGCATTTTTTGGGCATCTCTGTTCTAATTTACAAGAATGGTACCAGGAATGAAAACCCTCTGATGAGGTTAAATTGAAGAAGTTGAGGCTGTTCTTCTTCAAAGACAAGGACAGCTGAGGGGAGATGTGATAGAGGTTTTCAAAATCATGCGCCAGCTGGATACAGTAAATAGGAAGAAACTGTTTGAACTTGTGAAAGGAAAAAAAAGAGTGCAAGGGCATATGTTTAAAGTGATGGGCAAACGATGCAATGATGACGTCAGAGGAAAAGAAAAACTTTTTGACACAGTGAGTTGGTAGGCAATGGAATGCACTGCCTGGAAGTGCGATGGAGGCAGGTTCACTGAGGCACTGGATGCATATTTGGATAGAAATGGTGCATAAGGATATGGGGTAAAGGCAGGAGATTGGCACGAGGTAATGGAACTGGTGCTGTCATGATGAGCCAAATGGCCTCCTTTTGTTCCATAATAATTCAATCACAGAATGGTAAAGAAGGCATATGGCATACTTGTCTTTATTGGTTGAGGAATTGAGCGCAAGAGTCAGGATATAATGTTGCAGCTTTATAAGGCTTTGGTTAGACCACACTTACAGCACTGCATTCAATTCTGGTCACCATATTACAGGAAGGATGTCGAGGCTTTGGAGAGGATATGAAAGGGTTACCAAGATGCTGCCTGGATTAGAAGGTATGAGCTCTAAGGAGGGGCAAGAAAACCCAGGTTGTTTTCTTGGAGCAGCGGAGGCTGAGGGGAGACTTGATAGAAGTCTATAAAATTATGGGATACATAGATAAGGTTGGCAGTCAGAAATTTTTTCACAGAGTTGAAATGCCTGATACTAGGAGGCACGCATTTAAGGTGAAGGAGAAAGTTCGAAGGAGATGTGAGGGGCAAGTGTTTTTCCTTACACAGACAGTGGAAGGCGTCTGGAACATGCTGCTAGGGATGGTGGTAGAGGCAGATACGATAGGGGCATTTAAGGGACTTTTAGATAAGCACATGAATATGCAAGGAATGGAGGGATAAGGACCAAAGACAGGCAGAAGGGATTAGTTTGATTTGGCATCATGTTTGGCACAACATTATGTCCCTGTGCTGTGCTATTCTATGTTTTCATTCAGAGATTCGGTGACTGTTAAAGATGAAAACAAACTAATTGTAGCGTCAACTATTCATCAGCATGGGTGAAGGGAATTTCAGTTGTAACATGTCAAAACAAAACCTTCCTGGGATCCTTATGGCAGTAAGGTACTCAGTACAACTCAATTAAAGAATGCCTCATTTGTCATAGTCACATCACTCTAAATTGCAGATATTATTAGAAAACGTGCCAACATGGATTATGGCAAGCATTTGCAGAGTGACATTTCAGGTTTTAAGAAAAACAGTAGCCAGTAGTTTATGCTAATTCAAGGACTGTTATCTTTATCTGCAGCTGTCCCAATGCTCTCCTCACTGGCCTCCCATCTTCAATCCACTATAGGTTTTAAGCACATTCAAAGCACTACTGCCCACAAACTAAACATATCACTGATCTACCTTCGCTCTCAGATTTAAATTTCTCATCATCTTATTCAAATAACTCTGCAGCATCCTTCAACTCTCTAAGTTTTCATGATTTCTGCACCAGTGCACTTCATGCATTTAGCTGCCTAGGTCCTGAACTCAAAAACTCTCTCCTTAAACCTTGCTCTTCCTCTAACCTTAAACCTACCTCCAACATATTATTTATTATCTGCCTTATTATCTCTTATTTTGACTCATTATCAATTTTTATCAGATTATATTCCTGTGAAGCAAGAAGGGGAGGTTTTCTACAGAACTGTAGAACTGCAAAGTTAAGTTGATGCTAATCTGGTCTCAAACTGACAGGCTATTCATGGGCAAGAAATCACTGGTTTTCTTTTATTTTAAATTCGCGAGGCGTGCAGAGACTGATCTCACAACACTGGGATGGATATTACATGCGACAGACCACTGTACTTTCGGTGGGGAGGCACATGAAATTAAAAAAAAAAGGTGTGCAGCCCACTACCTCACCACCCAAGCCCAAGGTCACCCCCAGAGTAGGGTGGGCACAAACCAAAATCAGCAACCCACCCACCATAATTAAATAAGGATCAACTCAGCAGGTTATAAGTTCAACTGACCGTAACATTACTCTGCACACACCATAACACAACTGGTATGAGCAGATAGCTGGGAAGGGAAAATTTTTTATAACAAAATGTGAGAAGAAGTGGGTAAATTGTTCGGAAAGTAACTTTTACATAATGGGAGCACCACCCAGAAGATAGCAGCCATGCTTCCTTCCTTCCCACGTGGAACTTGAAACCTATCATATTACGGCCCCTTAGGTTTCCAAAGATTCCCCACTTAATGTCCCATACTTACCTGGGCCTAGGGATCGATTGAGGCCTTCATCCTCAGACTGGATGTAGCATCAGCAGCACCCATGATGATGCTCTGGTACGGTCAGCACTTCAGGAGCTGCTGGCCAATCAGGTTGGGTGGGAGTTTCAGACAATGCGACATCCTTCTATTGTAGGGCCAAGTTCCACAATCCCCTAAAATGGCTTGCCACAGCTCGCTGTAATTGTGGGGCAGGCTTGCTCAGATCTGTCAACAGTCTGTGACTTTCCATTTGCTCTCCTTCAGCTCCATAATTTCCTGTCCATTATGTCATATTGGGAGAGCAGTTACACAATATACAACCTCATGCGTAGAACTTCACACACTGTGTATTGAGCACCATTCTGCCATTCAAGTACGTGACTGCTGATCTATGTCACAACTCTGTTCACCTACCTTGACTGCATATCTCTCAATACTATGACCTAACAGTGAAGAATGTACATGCATCAGAAGCAATTCAGAGAAGTTTACTAGACTAGTAACTGGAATGAAAACAGAAGTAACTGGGAAAACTCAGCAGGTCTGGCAGAATCTGTGGAGAGAAAGTAGAGTCAATGTTTTGGGTCCAGCAACCCTTCTGAAGGGTCAATCGACCCCAAAGCATTAATTCTGCTGAGTTCCTTCAGTTATTTCTGTCCTTGTTACAGATTTCCAGCATCAGCAGTTCTTTGTTTTTTTTGTTTATAAACTGTAATGGTAGGCTGTCTAATGAAGAACTGTTAGTCAGGCTAGGCTCGTATACGAATATTACAAAAGTAAAAAGATGAGTTGACAGAAACAAAACCTTGAGGGGTCTTGACCGAACAGATATGAAAAGGAGATAACAAGGTGTAGAGCTGGATGAACACAGCAGGCCAAGCAGCAGAGGAGCAGGAAAGCTGATGTTTCGGGCCTAGACCCTTCTTCAGAAATGGGGGAGGGGAAGGGGGTTCTGAAATAAATAGGGAGAGAGAGGGAGCGGATAGAAGATGGATGGAGAAGACAGGTGGAGAGGAGACAGACAGGTCAAAGAGGCGGGGATGGAGCCAGTAAAGGTGAGTGTAGTTGGGGAGTTAGGGAGGAGATAGGTCAGTCCAGGGAGGACGGACAGGTCAAGGGGGTGGGATGAGGCTAGTAGGTAGGAGATGGGGGTGGGAGGAGGGGATAGGTGAGAGCAAGGACAGGTTAGGGAGGCAGGGACAAGCTGGGCTGGTTTTGGGATGCGGTAGGAGGAGGGGAGATTTTGAAGCTTGTGAAGTCCACATTGATACCATTTGGCTGCAGGGTTCCCAAGCGGAATATGAGGTGCTGTTCCTGTAACCTTTGGGTGGCATCGTTGTGGCACTGCAGGAGGCCCAGGATGGACATGTCGTCTGAGGAATGGGAGGGGGAGTTGAAATGGTTCGCGACTGGGAGGTGCAGTTGTTTGTTGCGAACCGAGCATAGGTGTTCTGCAAAGCGGTCCCCAAGCCTCTGCTTGGTTTCCCCGATGTAGAGGAGGCCACAACGGGAACAGTGGATACAGTATACCACATTAGGAGACGTGCACGTGAACATCTGCTTGATGTGGAAAGTCTTCTTGGGGCCTGGGATGTGGGTGAGGGGGGAGGTGTAGGGCCAGGTGTAGCACTTCCTGCGGTCGCAGGGAAAAGTGCCGGGTGTGGTAGGGCTGGAGGGGAGTGTGGAGCGGACAAGGGAGTCTCTGAGAGAGTGGTCCCTCCGGAAAGCAGATAAGGGTGCAGAGGGAAAAATGTCGTTGGTGGTGGGGTCGGACTGCAGATGGCGGAAGTGTCGGAGGATGATGCGTTGGATCCGAAGGTTGGGGGTGTGGTTTTGTTTTGTTTATTATTGCGGGGGGGCAGGGGGGTGAGTGATTAGTGGGAAATGCAGGAGACACGCTCGAGGGCGTTCTCAACCACTGAGGTGGGGGGAAGTTGTAGTCCTTGAAAAACGAGGAATCTGAGAAGTTCAGGAGTGGAATGTCTCATCCTGGGAGCAGATGCGGCGGACGCGAAGGAATTGGGAATAGGGGATGGCATTTTTGCAGGAAGGTGGGTGGGAGGAGGTGTATTCTCGGTGTTCTAGATGCAATCACAGGAAGTGCTACACCTGCCCCTACACTGCCCCCTCACCCACATCCCAGGCCCCAAGAAGACTCTCCACATCAAGCAGATGTTCACCTGCACGTCTGCTAATGTGGTATACTGTATCCGCTGTTCTCATTGTGGCCTCCTCTACATCGGGGAAACCAAGCGGAGGCTTGGGGACCGCTTTGCAGAACACCTGCGCTCATTTCGCAACAAACAACTGCACCTCCCAGTCGCGAACCATTTCAACTCCCCCTCCCATTCCTCAGACGACATGTCCATCCTGGGCCTCCTGCAGTGCCACAACAATGCCACCCGAAGGTTGCACGAACAGCACCTCATATTCCGCTTGGGAACCCTGCAGCCAAATGGTATCAATGTGGAATTCACAAGCTTCAAAATCTCCCCTCCCCCTACCGCATTGCAAAACCAGCCCAACTCGTCCCCGCCTCCCTAACCTGTTCTTCCTCTCACCTATCCCCTCCTCCCACCTCAAGCCCCACCCCCATCTCCTACCTACCAACCTCATCCCGCCCCCTTGACCTGTCCATCCTCCCTAACTCCCCACCTACACTCACCTTTACTGGCTGCATTCCCGCCTCTTTGACCTGTCTGTCTCCTCTCCACCTATCTTCTCCTCTATCCATCTTCTACCCGCCTCCCCCTCTCTCCCTATTTATTATAGAACCCCCTTCCCCTCCCCTGTTTCTGAAGAAGGGTCTAGGCCCAAAATGTCAGCTTTCCTGCTCCTCTGATGCTGCTTGGCCTGCTGTGTTCATCCAGCTCTACACCTTGTTATCTCAGATTCTCCAGCATCTGCAGTTCCTACTATCTCGGGTATGAAAAGAATGTTTCTTCTTGTGGGAGAGCCTAGAACTACGGGTCATTGTTTCAAAACAATAGTACACTTAATATTGAGATGAGAAGAAATAAAATTATTTCTCAGAGGGTTGTCTTTGGAACTCGCCCTCAAAAATGAAAGCAGAGCCTTTGCACATTTTTAAGGTAGAGAGACGCAGATTCTCGATAAGGAAGAGGGTGAAACATTCTTAGCAGTGAATGAGAATGTGAGTAATTAGATCAGCCATCTTGAATGACAGAGCACGTTCGAGGGTTGAGTGGCCTACTCCTAACTCACGTTAACAACATTACAACAGGATATTAAATGACACTTAAAGGTTAACTCTAAAAGCCAGTGTACCATGACATTAGATTCTTCACTTTTAGAGACCATAAAGCCTCCAGTCCAATTGCAGTATTTAATAATAATATTTAATACTATACTTTAGAAAGAATACCAACTAAATAATGTTGTTATTTCGAAAACGTGCCAAGAAATATAACAAAAGCAAACTTTTTTTGTTCTCTTCCAGGAGGTCACAGGCTCGGGAGACCAGACAGTCTTTTCCTGTTCATCTTTCGTATACTCATGCCCAAATAAAGCAAAGAGAGTTTAAAACCACTGATAAAATTCTTGCCACCATCTAGAATGCATTGTTGCCAAACCACATTCCCTTATGTGGAAAAGGGATGGTTAAATAAATTGGCACCACTTACATTTAGTTCATACGATAACTCTTGAGGGAGCCTTTCATGTCCGTCATTCTCATCATCATCATTTTTAACTGTTTCCTCGTGGATCATTAGCTCATCATGTGAGATAAGCTCCTCCTGTGGGAGGGCACTTTCCTGCAGACCAGTTTCTTGTTGGAGAATTTCTTCATGAGAGATTTCCCTCTCTTCTAATACAGTTTCCTGTGCTCCTACATGTACAGAGGGTTGATCAGGGACCCCTCCCACCACGACCAGCGGTCTGGAAGTCTGCATTTCATTTATACTGCCACATTTAAGAAAAATCCGATCGAGCTTGTCTTCAATATTCATTCTTCAGCAGAATTATTTTAAAATCTGGAAAACAATAGATTTTGATAACTCATTAGCAACAATATAAAATTAATCGTAACCATTATATATTACATAAAAGGCAAACTGAATAGTTAGAGCAGGGTAACTCATGTACTTGCTTTCCACCGCATTTATTACCTCCTGATTTGACAATAACCATTAAGAATAGTGTATATCAGTGACTTATTACGTTTGGCATTCAATGATAAGTAAAATGATCCACAATTGAATGCAAAATACAATAAAGACATTTCTACGAACACTTAGTTAACCACTGTCTTTCACTATTGCCGCCAGCAGTCTGCAAATTAAGATGATCATTTGTCTTCCATTCTCAAAATACAACCTACTGTTCTCTTAAAAGGTCTTCAAACTTATCATTCTAATTCAGTTCTTCACACGTCTTCCATAAATGCCAGCACAAGATCCTCCAGCATTTTTCCAGTGTGCCAATCACATTGAAAATATTTCACCTAAAATCACTAACAATACTCTGCGGCTATCGATAAGTTGCAGTTTTCCTTGATTTTCTATGATCTTCAAAACTATTGACTTCTCTGTTATCAACTGCAGTCGTTCCATAGTCCAGCTCCACATACTCATCTCAATCCTAAATCACTTCATCTCCCCCAGTGGGAGGAATCGTCACTCCCAGTGTGTCCTAATAATCTCTCCAAAGTCCACTGTAATTCCATTTCTATACTAACCCTCAATAAAAATTAGCCATTGTACACCACCATAACACGTATATAAATTGCTTTTTATGTCAAGTTTTCTATAATCCAGAACTTGCCACTTCAACATCAGAAATACCAAATCTATCCTATCTGCCCATCTGATAACTTCAATTGCTTACACAGACTGAATGTTGAGGCATGTCCATTTCCACCTCCTGACAATCTAGTCTCACCATGCAACCCTAAAATTCTTACCTTTGGCCATTTGAATAGTTCAGAATGGAGGAATTCCAGAGGCCATTTACACCATTCCCTTGTTACATTTGATCTCCAAAAATCAAATTTGTTGGCGAAAATATTTCTAGTTTCTTCTTGAAATTAAGTAGGTTTTCTTGTTTGTGCAACTTACAAAAAATGTATGCCTTTTCGATTTTCCTTTGCTGTCTTTAAAGGTGGAATTTCTTCAATGCCCACTTCACACACATTCCAAAATGATTCAATATTAATTCAAATTATTCTGGGACTCTACAGAACATGTTCTTCCCTGCGCAAAGAACCAAATGCTCATCTGAACTCAACTACCTTCATTCATTTTCTACTCTCCTCACCAGAGGAACATTTAAAATCTACTTCCTCATTGATGCCTCAACAAGCATTGACAGATCTACGTATTATCCTATACCCTGCTCTGACCATAGCTTACTGTGCTTCCCTTTTCCACCCCACTCCATCATTAAATCGAGATACCTGTGGTATAGTTGATAGCTCATGCCCTAGATGGATCAGTTATCTTGATACTACTTCCTGGGCTTTCTTGAGCACAAATTGGCATCCACAGTTGACGAATATAACGTTATTTGTGTTAAAGGAAGCTTTGACTTATTGTGCCTTGCAACTCATCATTATTCTAAGTCAGCTAAATCTATTTAACTTCCTATATCTTCCATCTCTCCTCAAACTTTATCACTTTTGGCAAATTTTTGGTCATTTCTCTGAACTTTGTTCGTACTGTCTGTTCAGTATTCACTATTTTCCCCTTAAAGCAGCGCTAGATGTTTTGTTACATGAACACCACTAAGTAAACATAACCAGCAGTCACTGCAAATCAATCGTACTGTAACCAGACAAAATGGGCCACCTACAATTCGAGTCCTCATAGGAGTCATAGAATCCCTGCAGTGTGAAAACAGGCCCTTCAGCCCAACAAGTCCACACCGAACCTCAGAGCATCCCACCCAGACCTGTCCCCCTGTAACCCACCTAATCTACACATCCCTGAACACTTCGGGCAATTTATCATGGCCAATCCACCTAACCTGCGCATCTTTGGACTGCAGGAGGAAACCGGAGCACCCGGAGGAAACCCGCGCAGACACGGGGAGAATGTGCAAACTCCACACGGACAGTCAGCTGAGGCTGGAATTGAACCCGGGTCCCTGGCGCTGTGCAGCAGCAGTGCTAACTACTGAGCCATCGTGCCAACTATTTATACATTCACGAAGTTCAGGTACATGCATTTCATTCACACTATCTTCCAATGAATATGGCTTTTATTTAAATTTCTTAAGAGCAAATGTATACAAAGGCTTAGTTTTAGTGTGACTATCTTACTGGTGAACAAATCTCATTTGGAATACTAAGACCTGTCACTGTCAGGCGTCGAAATAAATGGAACCTAACAGGCAACTTTAAATTAAATTTTATACATGGCCTGCAAGACTCCACAGCAAGCAACTAAGCAACCTAAAACATCAAAAAAACTTGTACCTATTGTTCAAACTCAATTTCCATGGTATCTATACTTAAGTAACTTTATACCTAAGATGACACCATAAGTGGTGACTTGCGAACTATTCACTGTACTCATGTGCGGACATGTGGCAATAAAGCTAATTCAATTCAATTCAATTCAATTCGTCTATGGTCCAACAGTTAACAAGTACAAAGAACACAATTTCAATGAATAATCTGCTTGGTAAACTTTAATCTACAAGTTTTTTTTAAAAATTAGAGATGAAATTACAGCATACAGCTACAAGTAACTGTAATATGAAAGCAAGTTTCACACATCTGACAATGGGACTCAATGGGAATGTAGCAAGGCAGAGAAAACTAATTTGGTGAATGCTAGAAAACTCAGCAATTCCCCATTGCTCAATGCAGCTCCAAAAAGTCTAACGGTTAACTCTGCATCTGACCTTTTATAAACAAGATACAAGTTTCAGTTCTCAGGTGTTCAGAATTCCACTGGCCTTCTGCACATTATGAACAGGTAGACGCAGAAGCTTGTGCTTTTCGCAAGTATGCGTTAGGGACTCAGAATTCTTGTAAAGCAGCAACCTGTATGTATCTCAGTCATAGCTGCTGAATTCAGAGCCCAGAATTCCTTTATAAAGAGCGTGTGCCATCTCCAGCTCTTCATGTGTGGAATCCAATAAACAGAGTCCATGCAAACACAGAAAATGCTGGAGAAACTCAGCAAGTCTGGCAGCATCTGTGGACAGAGAAACAGAGTTAACGTTTCGAGTCTGGTATGACTCTTCTTCAGAACAAAGGCTTTTCCTGGAAGAGAGCCCAAAATAAGCAACGGATCTTGAACAGGGAACTTTGAGTGTAAAATCCAAAAAAAAATTCTAGTTCCAAATTATATTTTTCTCCTTTCCTCATGTAAAGTTCTTATTCAACTATCAACTATCACAGTTAATACCATAAGAGGTCTTGATGACAATTTGAACAGAAGTACACAAAAGCAACATAAAAAGAATGTTTCAAGTATTCAAACCTGCATAACTACTAAAACCAAACAAATATTTAGGTAGTCAAATTCCAAGTATCATATATATATATATTATATACATATATATATAAAAAACTACATTAGCTGAATACAATGTTGCAGTATTTTCTCACCTTTTGCAAACAAAGTTAACACATTCTGAGGTGTGTTATGTCACAGTGGGTTCCTAAAGCATCATCAGTTTTGTAAACCACAGCCCAAATGAATTCACCATCTTAGATCAATGATTGCACTGCAGCTAGTGAAGAAAAACATTATTTGAAAACTTACACAATTTTCACAAAGGTATTAACGCAGAAATTGAAAAATGTGCCAAATTTCCTTTTACCTGTAAAAACTTGAATATACGTTAACCCTTTAAAAATATTTGTTTTTAGCAAATTGTGTGCTCAATGCAAAGTATCAGTGCTGGTGTCTGAAAGACTTTTTTTTTCCTATCTGAATATCTATTATTAGCATTCTTCCAACATAGGACAGATAAAACAGAGTCAGGATTGCTGTAAGACCACAGTATAAAGGTGACAGTACCTTAATATCAGATTCTTGTCAAATTACAAAGCCTAACAGTCTCAGAATGCAAGGGAAACAGCAGTACACATGGCTTGGGATATAAACAGTAAAGGCCAAGAATGCTCAGCACATCAGGCAGCATTACGTTGTTTAAACTTGATACCTTTCTGTGTCGTCCCAGTGTGGTGCCATGTTGAACTTAAAGTTCGCCATCTTTTCATCCTAGGCAGTCTGCAACTCCAATTCTTTCCATCACTAAGTCATCCTCCTACCCTTTATGTCTAGCCACTTAGCCCTTGAACCATGGCTTTATCTCCAAACTTCCACAGCGCACTCACACTGGCTATCCTGCCTAAAACCAGCTTCTCCCGAACAGCTCTCTCATCCATCATATTCCATTCACATCCATTCCCTGATCAATTTGAATGCTACATTAAAGATGATTTTCCAATACCAAGCCTGGAAAACTTTCATTTGTTTTTAAAGCATTTATATGCTTTATAATATAACAGCCAGCTGACATTCATTCTCTAGACTCACATATGAAGAACAGTCACCTGGTCAAAGTACCCAAGGATGCCACAAGCCTGTGGAACAGCAGGAGGTCACAAGGAGGGGGAAGAGGGCCAGTGGAGAATGTTGTCTACAGGTAAAGGTAACTATTACTTGTTATGAGTTTTAACATTTGAAAATATTCACATGTGTATCGTAAAAAATCTACAATTCATAACTGTTAAATAAAAAGACAATTTGCTAATTCATAGAAAATATTTAATGAACAAAATCCTGCCTACCATTCTGACGTAATGTGAGATCTCCTCCATTGCGCCTCAGAATGATGATCAATACATAGGACTCTCAGACTCAAGCGGCATAATACAGTAATCAGAAATTAGTAAGTTGTGCCATTCCACTGTATTTGGAAGGAATATAAGAAACATTCAAATAATTTTGTTTACATTAAATGGATAGTCAAAAAGCTGTTAAAAATACAAAAGCAGAACCAGACAAATAATGTAAATCAGAAATTAAACCAAAATGCTGGACATATTCAGCAGGTCAGGCAGCATCTGTGGAGAGGCGGAGTGAACTTTTCAACTGAAATGTTATCTCTTTTTTCTCTTCACCAATGTTGCCTAATCTGCTGGGCATTTCCAACATTTCACGCATTTATGTATGAAAGCTAAGATGTCCTGCCTCAGACTGTAATTGTGCAAATTCATTACACATTAGTTCACAGTCATCTTCATTCCCCACTATTTGTTCTGACTTTTTTACATCTGAAATAACCACAGGAAGGAATAGACTGCCACACTCCTATGTTTTTCACATTGCTCAATTCATTGTTAAATTACCCTTTAGTGTCCAGGGATGAGTATGCTATGTGGATTAGCCACGGGAAATGCAAAGTTACAGGGTTAGGATGGGGAAGTGGGTCTGGACGGGATGCTCTTTGGAGAGACAGTGCAGAGTGGATGGACCTAACAACTTCTTTCTGAACTGTAGGGATTCTATGATTATAATTATTAGATATTCAATATTTTAAAGCAGGAAAATCTGAAGTTAAGGAAAAGCTGCTTTAAATGCTGCATGTAACCACTGCCGATCATTGTTAAAAAAAACCCATCAGGTTCACGCATGTGCTTAGCTCAGGATTGAATAAAAAAGATTAATTAAGCAATTAATAGCTCATAATCCAAACTAAAGCATACAAATTGCAGCTGTCAGGTCATTTTCCTGCCTTTGAAATTAATTATATTAATATTGGATCAATTGTATAAAGGAGGATACTTAGTATTTTAAGAACTACAAATAAAGTTATCTCAGGTGGAAAACGTAGGGTGAGGGAAGCTGTTTGTGGGGCAAAAGGGGGATAAATCAGGAAGTTATGAGCATGGTTGGCAAACTTAAGTAGTGAAGGTGTATGCTGGGCTAGACTGATTAACATGCTGAAGTTGCTCTACATGAGGGGATACCGTAAACACTTCCCTCTGACAAGCCTGGATTCCGACTGCTGTAGCTCCTCCATTGTACTCAGACAGGAAGTCTGTGCCATTGATGTCAACCTGTGCCTAGGACCAGAGTTCAGCACCCACTGGCGTACGAACGGTGCCACTGGCTATTATATTGCTAAGGAATGCTTCCATCGTACATGTGTTCTGCACTCAAATTGCCAACTTGGTGCTCTGCTTTCACTCCACTCACCAGCCTGCTTGGGATTAGTGATGGTGCAGGGCAGTGAGCTGGAGGCAGGCAGCAAGGGGTTGGAAACTAGGATGGACAAATGGGGCTGTGAAAATTGCAAACCCAGAATTTAAACAGAATTGATTCAAAACAATTGAAAATATTTCCTTATATCGGTTGCATTCTCTGACACAAGAAGCTGACTACTTTGTCGGTAGCAGTGAAGTCAACGGCACACGACTGCCTGGACAGTTAATGCGCCCCCTTTTCCCTACAGTTCCTCATTCAGCTGCCTGGTCTATCCAACAGCCCTTCCAGCAACAGCCAGGGTCCCACAGACCACCATGACTGAAACCGACTGCAATTCATTATAAGCAGCAAAGATTTGGGCTCCATTGCACACAACCCTATTCCCTGAACCCACCTGTTAAACCCCACAGAGTTTTTGGCTCTATTGGCACCTCCTCCCCCTACCTGCTGAATCCCACAGCACCATCAAGCTCAAGTCACCTGCCAGTGGAATGAATGAATGATTGCTGCTGGGTCTAGGCTGGCACGAGGCTGAGAGGCAGAGGTGGTGGTCCGGTTCTGGCTGCAGGCTACAAAGGGATTCCCCCATTCCGTAGTTCATGGTTTGGGTTCAGGGATCAGCGTGAAGCATAGAAGATCAAGGTCTAGCTCAGCAACAACCAAAGTTTGAAATCATTTCCTAGTGCAATATCAGAAATCCACCAAAGGGCAGACATTTCTCACCCACTTTATAGTTATTGGAAACTATACTGGATGGCAGTCCATTAAATAGGGCAGACTAGAAATGAGATTACTCTGAATATTTAGCAATGCACTGGTGAAGATTTGTTTGACAGATAAGGCTGCTGCAGGTAACCACTAGGGAACTTATTGTTAAATTTGAAACCCAAGACAATCTCATTTTCCCTCTCACGACAAAGAAAGCTGTTATGACAACAATCATGCCACATGTTAGATGAGATCCATCCACAAAAGTACTATGACCATCCATCCAGCACTGAGAGCTAGCAAGATAAAAAGCTAAAATACTCACCAAAATTTAAAGTTACATTTATAAAACTCTGTAAAAGGTATTTGTGGGCAATTGCAAGGTTGCAGATGTATCTCAAGTTTGGTTGCAGGATTTACAGTCTACAGGGCTGAATTTAAAAAATGAAAATGTGCAAGCTCACAATTGCAAAATACTTTTGATCATAACTGAACACAACTGCTTAGAAATGTTGCTGTACTTCACAGTTAGACTTAAGTCATCATAAATTACTTAACGAAGGGCTTTCAAACAAAAATGAGGTTTTAACAAGCAATACAGGAGTAGTGAATGTCCAGAAAAAAGTGGACACTTGGTCAATTGTAAAACTCAAGACATAAACTCGCACTGTCAAGGAATCTATTCTAGTATTATAAGTTATTACTTCCAAGAAATTCTTCCCACTCCCAAAAGCAGCCAAATGAATATTTAGGATATCAATCCAACACTATTAACAGTACATTCCAAAATGCCACTTAAACACCATCTTAACTCAGTGGGGATTGCATTAATTACTTTACAATTACACTGCATCAATTATATTACAATTATATTAATCAATTACATTAATTACAAATTCAAGCAACTGAAACTCCATTTACCTAAGTTAAGCTGGCATCCCTGAGCAAAACTGGAAAGAGTGCTACACGATCATAGGTTCAGGTCAATGCGAAAGATGTTTTGGTCATAAATATGAAAACCACAATGTCCTCCTGTTGAGCCAACATTTCCTGTTCAGCGATAACAATTCCAATCCAAAGTTACTGTTTTTCACTTCATTATGGTTTGTGGGACATGAAAGACACAGAACAGCTGGCAGTGGAAATGCCACTACACCTTACCACATTTTCAACACCCAAATAACATTATATCAATGCAAGTGTTTCTTCCCCCTTCACAAAATTGACAGCGCTACATTCAGGATAAAAAGGGAGTGAAACTGTTTGAGCATTAAGGAGGAGACAGATTGCGAGGACGTGGATTGACACTCGAGTCAGAGACCCTTTGTCAGAGCAGTGAATGAAGACGAACGCAGACTCTCTCTATTTTGGAGATTGCCCTGTTCATTATGAATTATTTGCATTTCATATCAAATATGTCAAATCTGTGGCTTTTTTTTTTAAGTACATCTTTGTTATATATGGAACTCTCGATCTTTTTGTCCCTCTTTATTAGCCTATTCTTCTGTTATGTCTGCATCATCTTACCGATAATCCATTTTAATGATAATAATAAAAACAAAAAGAACTGCGGACGCTGTACATCACCAACAAAAACAAAGTTGCTGGAAAAGCTCAGCAGGTCTGGCAGCATCTGTGAAGGAGAAAACAGAGTTAACGTTTCTGGAGAACTCCTGGGTTCTGAGGAAGGGTCACTGGACCCGAAACGTTAATTCTGTTTTCTCCTTCACAGATGCTGCCAGAGCTGTTGTTAATGATACCCGAGTACAGTTTACATAGTATGTTGAGCCTCGCTTTTCAACAGTTACTTATGTTGGCCCTCTCCCTTTTTTCTCACATTTATTGAAATACCGGTTTTCTCACAGCCTTCAGTTGAAAGGTTTCACATTCAACTTGTCAGAACTTCCCCTTTCTCTAAGAGATGCTGATAAACCCATAAATTTCTGCCATTTTATACTTTCTGTTCTTGCCTATCCATTACAAATTGCAAAACATAGCCAATAAGCCCAAATTATTAACATAATATGTTTTCGAAACAGATTCTATGAAAACTTCATTATTTCAGAGCTGAAGTTAGAGATGGCTAGTATCATATTCCCAACATAGCTACCAAGTGCCATTAGCTAACATTCCAAAGTGAGGTCAGAAAGATTTTACTGATTTATCACAATACTATACGTCAACCGGCTCGGAAAATCATTCTTTTCTCCACCGTTAGCAAGTCTTTCAAGTTAATTTCCTGATCTCAGAGTGTTAAGATGCTTTGCAACTAGTTTTGAACTATAGATCTTCATAGATATTCCAGAGGCAGAAGCATATCAATACTTCAACAAAAAGCAAGAGGAGTGAGACAACTGAAAAAGTGACATGAATACAATAGTCATCATTATGGCCCAGTTATGGTGTACAAGTAATCCGTTCGCACATTTAAAGAAGTGTTATTACAATTTTATTTTAGAAACCACAATTTAGCGATAGAGACAGCAATTTAGATGCACAGTGATGTTTTTATAGTGCTCAAACATCATTAAACAGATCATAGAAATCTCTCGCCAGTTAGATTATCAGTATTACTCATTGGCCAGAGGTTACTGCATATGCATTTCATTTAGTTGTACTGTTTTTAACCAGGTCATGTTTATTACCAATTCGAATAGCTGACAAAAGGCTGGGACAACCTTTGCAATAGTTAAATATATAGCAACTGGGTTAACTCAAAAAGCATCATGACCTGCTTATGCAACAACTATTAACTGGTTGTTTCTTTTCCCTTGGCAAAAGTACAATGAACCTAGTCCTGTCCTCATCTGATACTCACTTTCCAGTACAGTTTAATGAATAATAGTAGGCAGCCAATGTTTCTTCTAAAGTCAGCAAAAGGTGAGGGGTTTCCTACAGACTGCTTAGAAGATAACGTGTATTGAAGTGAACAGGCTAGGCACAACAATCAATATTTTGAAGAAACAATGATGGAAGTTTTGATAATTGTCAGGCTTTATCCAAGGGAATTGGTATAATGTACGGACCGCATCAATGCAGAAATTGGCGATTGTGAACCAGTCCCAAGATCATGCTGATTCCCATCACCCTGCGGAGTCACCCTACTGAGCCAACAGGAAAGATTGTTGCACTTTATGGTTGGAAAAAGAAAGAGTTGTGCATTCTGCTGATTATTCCAGATAAATTAGAAAAAAAATGTTTTGAATACATTTTAATTCATTCAGTGAGCTAGTAATTTGGTGACTGCTGTATTTGCTCCCATTTTAACTGTTTTTTTTAAAAATGTTAAACTACAAAAGGATATTGTTATATTTTTGCCAGCAATTTGAAATCCAGTGTAGACAGACTAACACAATAACAACATCTAATGGGTTATCAATTACCAGAAACAGAACTGGACTACCAATGTAAATATTGTAGTTACAGGAGCAGGTTAGAGGCTAGGAGCCCTATAGTGAATAACTGACCTCCTTAATTTCCAGTGAAGGCACAACTCAAGAGAGTATTAGCAGAAGTAGGCCATTTAGCCCAAGACTGCCATGCCATACTATAAGATCATGGCTGATCTGCTACAGGTCTCAACTCTGTTTTGACATCAACTCCTCATAGCTTTTTGAAATATGAAAGGGTTGAAGGCAATCTACTTTTTAGAATACTTCTAGAGACCCAGCCTCCACAGCAGGATTGTAGATCTTCACTACCCTCTAGAAGAAATTCCTTCACATCTTAGTTTTAAATAAATGTCCCTTATTCTGCAAATTATCCCCTAATTCAAGGTTTCCATGAGGGGACATGTCTTCTTAACGCCCACTCTGTCAAACCCCCTCAGAATCCTGCATGTTTCAATATGATCAGCCCTCATTCTTCTAAACACTAATGAAAAACGACCTCCTGTTTAACCATTCTTCAAAAGTAAATTCCTACATCCTAGGAATTAGCCTTGTGAATATCTTTTGAACTGCCTACAATGCCAATGTATCTTAAAAACAGATGCTCCCTCACTAACACCCTGTACAGCTGTAACAATGCTTTATTATTCTGAAACTCCAACTTCCTAGCAATAAAAAGAACTTGAAACACAAAATGTTAGCCTACAGGCGTATCTTGTACATGAACACCCAGATCCCTCTGTGTTGCACATTTTTTGGAATCTCTCTCCATTTAATTAATAATCTGCTTTAGATACGTCTTACCAAAGTTCATGACCTCGCAATTTCTTACATTAAACTCCATCTGCCATGATTTTGCCCACTCATTCAACCTATCTATATCTAATTGCAGATACCTCATATCTTCATCACAACATGCCCTCCCACCTACTTTTGTATCATCAGAAAAACAGGATATACCATATGTTGCCATGTTACAAGTCACTAACATAGGTGATAAATAAGGACCTATTCTTGTGGCATTCCACTAGTTCTGTCTATTCAATCTGAAGAAGACTTGTGATCCTGACTCTCTGTGTGTTAATCAATCCCCAGTCCATATTAATACATTATCCCGAATAGTCTGAGTTCCCGTCTTGTGCAATAACCTTGATAACCTTTTCAAACACATGACATCCATCAGTTCCCATCTGCTTGTTATATCCATAAAGAACTCTAGCAAATTCATCTAACTTGATTTCCCCTTCACTAAGCCATACAGAATCTATTTGATTGTGCCAAGTTTTGTTAAATGTCCTGTTAACTTTTCCATAATAACAGTCTCTAGCATGTTCTCAATGACAGAAGTTAAGCTAACTGGCCTACAATTTCCTGCTTTATGACTGCCTCCCTTCTTGATCAGAGGTGTTATATCAGGTTTTCAATTCTCTGGAACCCTCACAGAATGCAGTGAGTTCTGGAATATTTCAACCTATATCTCCACTGTCTCTGCAGTCAAATACTTAATGCCTCGTTATGAAATACTCCCCACTAGCCTGAATGAGTGCAATTCCTGAATGAGTGACACTATCCAGGACAAAGCAGCCCACTTGACTGATCATCCACAAGGTTTCACTTCCTCCACCACCAATATACAGTAGCAGCAGTGTGTACCATCTGCAGGATAAACTGCAGGAGGCAGAGGGTAGATTCATTGGTACTTTCCCTTCCAACATTAATTGAAGGAGTCAAACTGAATGAAGCACTTCTTTTGCAATTCATGTTCTGGTAACTTGTTATTAGGAAACATTTTTGCTTTTTTTGCTTATTTTTGATAAATACCTCACTTTAAGTACAAAATCTCCATTACTCTGAATAAACCCACTCCATTTGTCACCACACGTCCTTTAGATTCATAAATATGTTATCGCACGTATTTACTTTCCATTCATACCACAGCATTTTCAGATCAATTATTATTTACAAAAGAAAGAGCTCTTCAAGTTTTTTGAAAGATTTGTAGCTCGGGTTGTTGATGTAGTTGTTGACTTGCTCGCTGAGCTGGTAAGTTTGTTCGCAAACATTTTGTCACCATATAGGCAACATCATCAACAAGCGTCAGTGTTCTGTCCCACTTGCTATTTGTGTCTTGGTTTGCTGAGGTGGGTGGCATCACTTTGGATTTGTTCCTTAGTGGTTGGTATATGGGGTCCAGCTCGACATGTTTGTTAATGGAGTTCCAGTTTGAGTGCCAGGCCTCCAGGAATTCTCGTGTGTGTCTTTGCTTGGCTTGTCCAAGAATGGCTACATTGTCCCAGTCGAATTGGTGTCCCTCTTTGTTCATGTGTATTGAAATATGTGATAGTTGGTCATGTCTCTTGGTAGCTAGTTGGTGTTCACGAATCCTAATGGCGAGTTTCTGGTTTGCCCTATGTAATGTTTTTTGGCAGTCTTTGCATGGTATCTTGTAAATAACATTGGTCTGTTAGTTGTAGTTGTCGAATCCTTTATTCTTACCAGTAGCTGTCGTCGTGCACTGTTGATTTGTGGGCTACTATGATTCCTCAGGGGTGGAGTAATCTGGTGGTCATTTCAGATACCCACGAACCAACTGCAACACCACAACAGCTGTGACAAACATAAAAGATCCGACAACCACAACTACACAGAACCAATGTTATTTACAAGATACTATGCAAAGACTGCCAAAAACATTACATAGGGCAAACCAGAAGGAAACTAGCAATCAGGATTCATAAACACCAACTAGCTACCAAGAGACATGACCAACTGTCACTCAATTCAAACACATGGACAAACAGGGACACCAATTTGACTGGGACAATGTAGCCATCCTCAGCCAAACCAAGCAAAGACACACATGAGAATTCCTGCAGGCCTGGCACTCGACCCAGAACTCCATTAACAAACATGTCGAGCTGGACCCCATATACCAACCACTAAGGAACAAATCCAGAAGTGATGCCACGCGCCCCAACAAACCAAGACACATAAATAGCAAGCGGGACAGAACTCTGACACTTCACCAGATGTGCACTGACGATGTTACCTACATGTTAACAAAACATTCGTGAACAAACATATCAGCTCGGCAAGCAAGTCAACAATGACAGAAACAACTCTTTCTCAATTCAAACACAGGCTTTGCAGTTCTTAGTTTACATAATTCATATTCAGTAAGCAAACACAGTGTCCAAAATTGATGAGAGAAAAAACACTATTTTAAATGAAGAAGTCATGTCTTCCATATGGGCGATTACAAAGGTTCCAAACAAATCTTCTATGTGGAACTGTCATGGAGCAAACAGCATTTATGGCGATCAGCACAAATGATAAGATCATCCTTACAAATGTCTGCACTGCAGACCACCTCTCTTGGGAAAACACTGCAGCTGCAGGCCCATACGCAAGAAAGAAATTTGGTTGAGCAAATAAAAAGCATCTACACCAGATTTGCAACATCCAATACGTCGTGAGATGGTGCAGCTGCAGAACTTCACCGCCCCAAGCACAACAGCAACATGAACTGCTAGTTCTGTGGCTATCTATGCCAATCCCAAACTGAACACTTTACTCATGAGGGGGCCAACTCATATACAGCTTAGACATAGTCAAATAGGGGGAGTCTGCCACAAGTCAGCATCTTGACAACTGCATATTTCAGTAAATTCTGCATCTTTATGACTGGGGAACCACAAATGTTACAGTCCTGTTAAAACAAACTAAACCAGAAACTACAGGCCAGTTATTTCACCTTCAGGGTGGGAAAGATTTCAGAAATAACTACCTTGAAACAGACTAACAGTCACTTGGGCATGGATGGATTAATCAAGGAAAGTCGTTACAGATTCCTTAATAGCAAATCAAGTTTAACTAATTTGTTTGAATATTTTGGACGAGTTAAGGGAGAAGGTAGCATTTAGGTGGTGTACAGGGTTTTCAAAAGGCGTTTGATAAGGTGACAAACATAACAATCTTGTCAGCAAATGTGAAGCCTATTGCATAAAGAGGGCAGTGGCAGCATGGATACAAAGTTAGCCAAAAGACAAGAAACAAGAATCATGAAGTTGGGCTATTTTTCATATCAGAGGAAAGTATATAGTGGGTTTCCTTAGGGCTGAGTATGAGGATCCCTGCTTTTCCTGATGTTTATTAAACAACCTAAACATAAGTGTACAGGACACCATTTCAAAGTTGGAAGGTGACACAAAACTTTTAGGTGTTACCAATTGTGAGAAGAATATTGATACACTTTAAGAGGTCACACAAAAACATGTGGCAGACAAAATTTAAAACAGAGAAGCACAAAATGATTACTTCTGAAGAATACGAAGCCATAAAAAACAAAGCATTTAATTTTGAAGGTGTGGGAACAGACAGAACTAAGGGTATTTGTGTAAGTATTGTTGAAATTAGAAGGGCAGGTTGAGAAGTCATTAATAAGTATTAATGCGATTACAGGCTTTGTAAATAGCAGAACAGTACAAAAACAATGATGTACATTCATAAACCCCCTTGGTTAGGGCTCACCTGGAGATAGACGGGCAAAACTAGACTCCATTCCCCTTGATGAAGGGAAATTGGGAGGTGGGGATTAAATGTAAGGGTGTTCTAAATCATGAGCATTTGCACAGAATAAACAGGGAAAAACTGTTCACATTGGTGGCAGGGTCAAGGATGAAATGACACTGACTTAAGGTGACTGGCACAAAAAACCAGAGGTGAGCTGATGAAAAATCTTTTCAAAAAGTGGGTGGCTGGATCTAGAATGGATTGCCTGAGTGTGTGGTGGTAACAGTGGCTTTCGAAAAAGAATTATATAATTATACAAAAGAAACATTTTGCAAACTATAGAGAAAAGGCAGGGATGTAGGGCGGGCTGAGTTGCTCTCAGTGAAACCCTGAATGTTCATAATGGGCCGAATGGCCTGCCTCTGCACTCGAACAATTTCAAGATTCTACATGGGGAGGAAGGCAGGAAAAGAATGGAAAGGCAGCACTATGGCCAATGGGTGGAATTTTAGAAGACTCACAATCCAAAAATATGTAATAGACATTTCTTAGTTGGCTATTTACCAAAAAAAAACAAATGGCCTCTTCAGCAGGTTAATCATCTTTGTTGGCTCTGATGCTGAAATGTAGCTTAGTCATGGATCTTTCTTCTCCAGTGGCATTTAATGATTTTTGTGGAACAGCACTCTCGTCGTCAAGCCTCTGTATTTCAGTGACCCGTGTCAGGAAACACAGCAGACAATGGCATCCTGCTGATGAAACTACCCACTTAATTTAATTTATAAAATTAAAAGTTTCCTTCCCACTTTGTAACCTTCATTTCATTCCAATGATTCACGCTAGAGTCCAGTCTCACTACGATTTCACCCATGTGACGATGTTGCTCTGGGTCCTCCGGTTTCCTCCCACAGTCCAAAGATGTGCAGACTAGATGGGTTAGCCCTGGGAAATGCAGGGTTAAACAGGTAGAGGTCTAAGCGGAATGCTCTTCAATGGGTTAAATGGCCTGCTTCCACACTGCAGGGATTCTATGTAATGCAGAGGTACAGAAGGCAACAGCAGTTTATTCAACAAGCTATCAGTAAGCTTGATATGTTCACGAAGGAAAGGTCACATCAGGAGTGAGACACAACCCAAATAAGTTTTAGTCCAGGGATTTTGGATCAGATCGGGAATCCAGGGTAGGGTGAAAGAGGTGTTTTTTTGGTCCATAGTTTGTAGGTATTTTCTAAACAGGACAAATTGGAGCTCAGGTTCAGGGGTTCAGTACAAAACAAAGAGTGACATCACATGAAAACCTTAAGTACAGTGCTTGGTAACAGCTGCTAACTTGACTATCTATTAGAGGTTACTTTCAGAATGAAGGTAAATAGGGGAAATACCTACAGGTTACAATCTAAAAGACCAGTAAGATGTAAAAAAAAAACTACGTAAATAAAATAGGGGTGCAAATAAAATAGAAATGCAGGGCCAGGAAATGTATTGTACCTGTATGGTACAGGAAGCCATTCCAGTCGGTGGGGGAGGTGAGCTAGAAAAGAGAAATGGGGTTGTAATCGGGGATGGTACAGTAAGAGGAAAAGACAGTGTTCTCTGTGGCCAGGATCAAGAGTCCTGAAGGCTATGTTGCCTGCCTGGTGCCCGGGTTTAGGATATCTCATCAGGGTTGTAGAGGAACTTGGTTGGGAGGGGTAAGATCCAGTTGTCAAGGTACTTTATTGGTAGAAAGATGAAAGAGGTTCTGCTGAGGGAATATGAACAGTTGAATCTAAATTAAAAAGCAAAACCAAAAAGATAATATTAAACTTCCTGTATTCTTTAATATGAATGGAATGTCCGAAGCATCTTCCACCATAAAGACTGATGCAAAATATTTATTTAACTCCTCCCACCATTTCTTAGTTCCCCAAAACTCTTTCGCCAGATTCATTTTCTAAGGAGCCAATGTTCATTTTGACCTGAAAAATAGCCCCTTATCTCCACTTGCCATTTCCTGTCCATGCGCCAATTCTCTATCCATGCCAACAGACTACCTGCAATACCGTGGGCTCTAATTTTATAACTTAACTTTGAGGTATTCTGCTGAATACCTTCTAGAAGTCCAAATACAGCACATCTACCAGTTCCTCTCTATCCACTCTGATTGAGACTTCCTCAAAAAACTCTAATTAATTAGTCAGACAATTTCCCTTTCATGAAGCCATGCTAACTCTGCTTGATTTGATTATGATTTTCCAAATAAAAGAGTTGGGAGGTCTTACTGTAACTGTACAAGGTGCGGGTGAAACCATATCTGGAGTACTGAGAGGAGATACAAGGAAGGATTAAGGAATGGAAGGAAGGATTAAGGAAAGATAATAATTTCATTGGAGGCAGTTCAGAGTACGTTCACCAGGATGATCCCTGGTATGGAGGAATTGTCTGATGAGCAAGGGCTAAACAGGTTGGGACTCCACTCACTGTCGTTTAGAACAATCAGAGGTGATCTTTGAAACAAAAAGGATTCTTAAGGGGCTTGACAGGGTAAATGGTGAGAGGATGTTTCGCCTCATCGAACAGAATAAGATCAGAGGGCATAGACTCAGAATAAAAGGTCGCCAATTTAATACTGAGATGAAGGGAAATTTTTTCTCTCAGAGATTTGAGAGTCTTTGAAACTGTGTCACAGGAAGTGCGGGGGCAGTGTCCTTGTATATGTTTAACGCTGAGATGGGTAGATTCTTGATCAGTAGGGGAATGAAGGGTTACGTGAAAAGGGCAGGAAATGGATGTGAAGAATGATCTATTGAATGCTAGAGCAAGCTTGAGGGACCAAATGGCCCACTCCTGTTCCTATTTCTTATGGTTTTAGTGTCGTCTAACAATCGACTGACAGAATTACAGCTCAGAACAATTCCTTCAGCCAATGCCCACACCTTCTATTAGACAACATCAAAACTGCAAACCCCATCAATTTACCCTTCGCTTGCTCAAATGCTAATTCTGCAACCCAATAATTACTTACCCAAGCTCAGCAGACAGAAGACTGAAAAAGGGACCTTATCAGCTTGTACCAGTATCACACAAGTCATCTACATACCGAGCTACCAAAGAAATTGGCAATCACTAATATCTTTGATCTACTACCAACAACCACCAGGTAGCCACAACCATTCAGCTGTTATATTTACAGCATTTAACTTTTAACGTGATTAGCATGGCTCCACATTTGCACATCCAAGTTAATAGGTTACAGGTCCAATATATGTTCTAGACAATAGGGCACAATTCAAGGCTGGCAGTCCAGTGCAGTATCAAATATTACCCTGGTGGAGATGCCATGGTGCCTAAATTCTAATTTACAACAACCCTTCAAAACTACTTAATTGGCTATAAAACACTTGAATACATTCAATCATCACAAAAGGTGTTATACAAAAGCAAGTCTTTGAAAAGTCTAACTTCTCTTTGAAATACACAATAATTAAAAGTGGCTGCACACCTTTTGTGTTCAAAGTAAAACATGGCAGTGCCAGCAAATGGATCACTTTCTATTCCAGGCAATTAATGTCAGTATCAAGAGCTCATAGAGCAATTAAAGAAGGAACAATCACACGCATAGCAATGTTCCCTTCACTATGTCCCAAGAACACCCCTACTTTCCTCAGTACTGTTCAATTAAAGTAATTAGATTAATATGATAATTTAATTCGGAGCAAAGAAGTCCCCCTTTGATATTTTATTTACATTGCTGAATTTGAATGTAGACAATTCACTTAGATATTGTTCCAGTAAATAAAATTTTCCAGAATCTATTTATTTCACAGAATTATTATGGTGCAGAATGTGGACATTCAGCCCACTGTGCTTGTACTGACACTATTACCTAGTGCCTTCTCCCCTTATCTTTCCATAACCATTACAATCCAAAATACCATTCAACCTCCTCTTGAATGCCTCAATTGAAGCTTACTCCACCACATTCCAGGCAGCGCATTCCATACCCTAACAACTCGTTGCAAATAATCTTTTCTTTTGACATCATACTTGTTTTCTTTACACATCACTTTGATTCTATTTGCTCTGCTTCTTGTTTCTTTTACAAGTAGAAATAGCTCCTCCCTGTCTATTCTGTTCACCTCACTCAGTATTTTGAAAACCTCAATCAGATCTCCTCTCAGCCAACTTCTCACCTGGGGAACAATCCCAACTTCTTCAATCTGCTGAAAGTTCTGATGAAGAATCACTAGATTCAAAATGTTAACTCTGCATTCTTCCCTCAGATGCTGCCAGATCTGCTGAGTTTCACCAGTAATTTCTGTTTTTGCTTCTTTAATCTATCCTCGTATAGATAGTTTCTCATACCTGGAAGTATTCTTGCAAATCACCTTTGCACTCTCTCCAATGTGGTCACGTCTTTTCAATACTGTGACAGCCACAATGCTACAGATGAAGCTTAAAAACTGTTTGTGTACAAGTTCAAAATCATTTCCTTGCTCTGCACTCTATGCCTCTATTAATAGAGCGAAGAATACTATTCTTTATTTCCTGCTCTTTCAATGAACTGTGCATATATACAGCTAGGCCTCTCCACTCCTGTACTTTCTTTAGAATTGTATCCCAAACTTTGTCATCTGCAAATTTGGAAATTGTCCCCTGCACACCGAGATCCAGATACATTAGGAAAAGTAAGGGTCCCGACACTCCATTAATAACCTTCCTCCACCCCGAACAAAATCCATTGACCACTACTCTCTGTTTTCTATCACTCAGCCAATTTTGTATCCATGGCCCTTTTATACAGTGATCTACAAACTTCCTCACAAATCTAATGAGAGGCACTGTATCAAATGCCTCCTGGCAATCCACATGTGTACCATGTCAAAAACTTTACCCTCATTAACCCTTGTCATGACAATTTCAAAAAACTCCAGCAAGTTAGTTAAATATCCCCTTTAGAAATCCATGTTGACTGTTTGTAATCAACCCACCTTTTTGTAGGTGACTGATTCTATCACAAATAACCTGACCAAACATTTCCCCACTACCAAAGTTAAACAAACTGGTCTGTCATTGCTGGGATTATCCTTACAACTCATTCTGAACAAGGCCATATCGTTGGCAATTCTCCAGTCTGCTGGCACGTCCCCAGAATCCAGGGAAGACTGAAATATTAGGGCCAGTGCCTCTGCAATTTCTAGCCTCACTTCCTTCAAAACCTTGGATGCATCTCATCAGTTCTGCTTTGTTAACTTTAAGGGCCAAGAATCTATCCATGATGTCTTCCTTATTAATTTTTATTCCTTCTAGTGACGAGTTTCCTCCTCTGTCACCACAGTGTGGGCAGCATCTTCCTCTTTCATAAAACCAGATGCAAATCCATGCCCCCTGCCTCCATCTATAAATCCCCTTTTTGATCTCTGATGGACCATACCCCTCCCTTAAGCACTCTCTAGCTGCTTATACGCCTGAATGCATGTTTAACTGCATGATCTATCAGTAGACGTTTGTGGCATTCTTAGTTTTATAACAAATTAGGAGCAGTTTTGGGCTGTAGGCACTAGATTGTATTGACCCAAATTTACCTTTTAGTGGCCTACGGTAAATTGAAATTATGATCTCAGGTGAAAGGCCAGTATTTAAACTAGACATTTTTCCAAAGGTAATTACTTTTGAAACTAAATTGAGGATAAGGTCATTACAACATGTATTACTCAACCATAAATATAAACAGTATAACTGACAGGTTAGCACACAGCACACTAACTACACAAAGAAACAAGAACTGTGTATGCAGTATCCTATTAATGCAGTTGCACAGTTGTCAATTTCAGCAGTGCATATATTTTCTTTAACTATTAACCTGGAATTAAATGAGGTGTTAAATCCAGGCCCCACATGGCCCATCAGGTGGATGTAAAAGAATCCATGGCACAAAACAGTAAGAGCAAGAGTGTTATTCTGGTTGGTTAGCTAACATTTACACCTCAAATAACATTTTTTAAAAAACTCCTTTATAAATTATCTCATTACTTCTTCTGGACTGTACTAAAGCACAATTTAGTTTTTGCCCTTCCCTAAATGAAGACAGTTGTAAGATTGTATGTTAATGCAAGATATTTAGAATTAGAATTAGGTTTATTGCCATGTGTACTCAAGTTACAAAACTAATTACTTTGGGCTAAAATCATTAATTAAAATAATTAAAGTGGGTCTATTTATTTTAATTGAGTGTCAGAACTTACCATTCACTATGCAAATAATTTAATGTCACTGAAAACGAATCTAGACTTGGGACACTGTCTAGCATTCATTGGAAATGCTAGGTAGCCCCATAGTGTTCAGGATACTGCAGGCTAGGTGGGTTAGCTATGTCAGATACATGGTTGTGGGGATAAGGTAGGGGATATTCTTTGGAGGATCAGCGCAGAATCAATGGGCTGAATGGCCTCTTTCTGCTCTGTAAGGATTCTATGATTCTATTACCACTTTTCATAAATATTAATTTATGGAAATAGTGTTCTCTCAGACAACATTCGTTACTTCAGTAACAAAGGACAGATAATGTGCAAAATGTTACAAAGCTGTCATCTAATGTTACATTTACATAATAAATCGTAATGAATGTTACTAAATAGACATTCCTGACCCTCCTCCGACTTCTGTGCAGAGCCCTGTTCACACTATTGCCTCTCCTGTGGTTTGGGTATAGCCCTTATGCGCAAATTTGGTGGCTGGTAGCAATTAGGTGAAAAAAAATCAAACAATCACACAGCACAAAAAGAGGACATTCAGTCCTTTGTGCCTACACTAGATCATTGATAGATCCATTCGATAAATCCTACTCCTCTGCTATTTCCCCTTAGATTCAAATATTTTAAAAGTGCATAATTAAGTCCATTTAAATTATTATTGGAATTTCTTGCACCATGAATTTCAGCAGTGCTTTCCAGATCGCCAAAAATTCATTGAGCAAAAAAACTCCTAACTTTTTAACTTTTTTTGTCAATTTTGTCAAACCTGTGTTTTCTGGGTATTTACACAACCAGTGTAAAGTTTATCACTATATACACCATCAAAACTCTTATGATTTTAAATACCTAAAGAAGTCTCCTCCAGTGAACAATCCCAACTTCTTCAATCTCTCAACAAGAGTGAAGCCGCTCATCCCTGGGTACAATTGTAATAGATCACTTCTCAATCCTGTTCAGGTCACGTCATTATTGGTTCTCAGAAATGAACACAATACTCAAGAGCAGGCCCAAACAGTGACTTCTAAAAGCATAACCATTACTTGCTTGTTTTTTTATATTCCATGTTTCTACTAATAAAGCCAAGGATCCCATAAATCTTCCACAATCCTACAAGTTTTTTAAATGGTCTCATCAACATCCTGCCACCAAAAAATTGCTTATGCAAATCTTGAGATTTCCATTCTTGTATCTTGTGAAAAATTGCACCATGTAGTTTATATTGCATTGCCTCATTCTTCCATGCCACTTACATCACTTCACACTCTTCTGCAGTAAATTCAATTGCCTTGTATGTGTAATGACACTCTCTCTTTAATCTCACAGGTTTCAATTTTGCAATCGAGTCTATTGATTTTAACAAGATGATCGGAAAGTTAATTTTAAAATGAGAGCATATTTTATGCCACCTATGGTGTGCTGCATTATTTGACTATTCTTCGTACGTGACAGAAAGCTAAGGACCCTGTCTTCTGTTGTTTCCGTGAAATCAAAGATCCGACGGCACTCTCCTGCCCAACATCCCACTCCGAACCAAAAGAAAACTGGCTGTCTGGCATGTGGACCAATTAGCTGCCAGATGTGCTTTGCAGTGCACTTTGCAGACACATCCGTTTGGGCATTCTGTCGACAACGGAGGAAAGACCAAAACTACGTAGGATGTTTTCAAGTTACGTGTACTGAAAACCCTAAAGTTAACTGTTGCGTGTAAATCTTTTATTGTAACGGATCAACAGGAAGCTAAGATAGAAGTGAGAACGTTCGTAGCACTGCGCTCCTTTAATACGTTCAAAGGTAAAAAAAGGACAGTATGCTCCTCGCTGCCGGGTTGAGTGATCAGCGGGTTGCTGTGCCTGGTTGCCGGTGGGATGGGCGAGGGAAAGCTGGGCCCTCAGCAGCTCGCTGTTACTCAGGTTCACGGGGGACTGCAAGCTTGAGCTCTGGGCCACTGCAATGCTTATTGTGACATCATAAACAAATGTAGCTGGCTCCTGGAAGACCAATCGCTGCTCTGGAATGTGCAGTAACATTGTGAAGCGCGGGGAGGCCCATTCACAAAACTCCATTCATTTCCCAGGTCCCATACAATCCAGTCAGAAACCAGCACTGCCCCTTCCATACATAAATAGAGAAGAGGAAAGCCTCCCCGGTCCCTTTGTGGGAGCTCGGGCCTGCACAACACAAGCAGCGCAGTTGCTTCACACTCAACCCCGCCGGTTTATTTCCGAGCGCTGCACAAAATCTTCCAAATTCAACTCGGGTGAAAGAATTTAGTCACCGCCCCTCTCCACATACCTTTCCCGGCTGTACTGTTCCCTCCGCTTAACTTTTTTTTCCTCTCCAATTCTCTCTCACACCCTCGCTCTGTTTTCAGATTCTTTCATGATGGCCGCTACCCACAAAGCCCTGAGATGGCAGCTGCGCATGCGTTGCTCTGGTTCCCTGTTCCCTTCTGGGTAGAGGCTTTTCCCAGGCGCTGAGAGCTCTGGGAAACACTTCCTCCATTACAACATTCTAACACGGAGATGCAACAGCCTTTTCAGAGAATATCTTTTATTTAGCTTCAGCAGTTATAATTAGATATATAGGATTTGTTAGCGGTGGTCAATATGACGAGGGTTAAATACAGAAAGTGCAGGAGAAACTTGGAAAGTCTAGCAACATTCTGTGGGGAGAGTTATGTTTGAAGTCCAGTTATGACTTCTTCAGAACCAATTCCTCAGCCTCCGAAGGGAAAAGCAAAATTGTCTGTTAAAGCATCAAATGAACAAAGGATTTGGCTGGCACTGTTGCCTCACAGCCCCGGGGATGGGATTCAAGGTGAGCTTGCAATTGGATACAAGATTGGCTTAACAGCAGGAGACAGAGTGATGGTAGAGGTTTTGTTTTGGGCTATCAGTGGTGTTACACAGGGATCGGTACTGGGTCCACTTTTATTTGTCATTTATGTAAATGACTTAGATGAGAATATAGAAGGCGTGTTTAGTAAGTTTACAATACTGCCAAAATTGATAGTATAGTGGCAGATGAAGTTTAATTTGGATAAATGGGAGTTATTTCATTTTTGTAAAACAACCAAAGGCAGCTGTTATGCATTTAAAAGTAGGGCCTTTAGGTAGTGTTGAAGAACAGAGAGCTGGGGGGTCAGATTCAAAATTCTTTGAAGTTTGCATCAAATGTAGGCAGGGTGGTTAAGAAGGTAGTTAGCACTCTTGTTCCATTGGTCAGACCTCGTCTATTCCTACACAGGTGAGGGCATCACTGGCTAAGCAGCATTTATTGCCCATCGCTAATTGCCCAGAGGGCAGTTAAGAGTCAACCACATTGCTGTGGGTCTGGAGTCACACGTAGGCCAGACCAGGTAAGGATGGCAGTTTCCTTCCCTAAAGGACATTAGTGAACCAGATAGGTTTTTCCTGACAATTGACAATGGATTCATGGTCATTGTTAGACTCTTAATTCCAGATATTTATTGAATTCAAATTCCACCATCCCTCTGTGGTGGGATTTGAACTCTGGTCATTCTCTCAACCCAGAACATTACCTGGGTCTCTGGATTAACAGTCCAGCAATAATAACACTAGGCCATCCCCTCCCCATGAACTTTTAAGTATAAGAGTTGGGACATCATGTTGAGGTTGTACAGGACATTAGTGAGGACTCTTCTGGAGTACCGAATGCAGTTCTGGTCACTCTTGTTTTGGGAAAGAGATTATGAAGCTGGAGAGGATTCAGAAAAGATTTACCAGCATGTTGCCAGAAATAGACAGTTTCAGTTGTAAAGAGAGGCTGGATAGACTGGGACTTTTTCGCTGGAATGTAAGAGGTTGAGGGGTGACAGGTGGAAACTTAAACTAAAAATAAATTATTGGTGAGCCTTAACAGATTTGGCAGCATCTGTGGATGCAGAAATAGAGTAAATATTTTGAGTCCAGTACAATACTTCCTTAAAACAGAAATGGCCAGAGAAACTTAACAGGTCTGGCAACATCTGTGGAGAGAAAGCAGAATTAATGCTTCAGGTCCAATTACCTTTCTTCAGTGCCATTTCCTCATGCTGTGATTGCTTCCTTTCCAACCTACCTTAAATCTATGCCTTCTCCTTTGTGATCCCTACCTGAGTACAAACAATTTTTCCCATTCTACTGTATGCAGTCCCCTCACAATATCAAGTACCATTATAATGTCTCTTCTCAAACTTCTCTTCTCCAAGGAAAGCAGTCTCAACTTCTCCTCTATAGAACTATTCTCTTTTGATCAAATAGGGAGTCAAGAGTTATGCCGCTGCAGGCAGGAAAGTGGAGTTAAGGCCTCAATTAGGTCAGGCATGGTCTTGCTTTGGTTCACAACTTGGTCAATAAGCAAGCTACAGGGCTTTGTCAGCTAGACTGTTACCTTCTTGCTTGTGTTCAGAACTTAGAAAGAAGGGAAACCTTTGGTCAGGTCTTGCAGCAAAGAGATAGAAATGCAGGATGTTATATTTTAGCATTTATATAAGAACAAGTGTATTTTACTTTCCCCTAAGCAATAGGGGATTCAATCATATGGGGAAAATATAGAAGTTTATGTAGCTACAAATGAAATTTCAAGATGGTAAGTTGCCTCCTGCATGCTGGAGTGGGAGGGCAAACAGCCAGTAGTCCTGGTAAATGTCGGGTCCAACAACAGATACAAAAAGGGATAGGGTCCTAAAAGTAGAATATATAGTGTGTTAGGAAGAAAGTTAAAAAGTAGAACCTTAAAGATCATGATCTTGGGAATGCTACCAATGTCACATGCTAGTTGGAGTGGAAACAGCATAATATAACAGATGAATATGTGGCTTGAGAGATGCTGTGAAATGGGAGGCTTCAGATTCCTGGGATATTGAAACCTATTATGGAGGAGATGGGATAAATAAGATTGGATAGTTTGCATCTGGAATTGATGTCGTTGGGAAAGTATATGCTGGTGTGGTTGTGGAGGTTGAAATGAACATGGCAGGGGGAATGAGAAGCTATACAATGAGATAAAAGAGAGAAACAAAGGGAATAGGATAAAAGAAAAATGATAGGCAGAGAATTCCAAGGCAAGAATCAAACAGGCCCACAATGCTAAATAGCTAATGGGACTGAGAATATTAAAAAGACTTAAGGCCTTGTGTTTTAAACTCCAGAGCATTCACAATAAAGTGGATATATTAGTTGCTCAAATAGATATAAACAGGTACAATGTAATTGGGATTTTACAGAAACATGGCTGCAGAGTAACCAGGAATGGAAAATTACTTTCCATTGTGTCCTTTCTTCTTGCCCTTGTTTCCCTCCCTTTTTCTGCAGGGAACATATAAAGTGATTATAAAAGCTTCCATAGTTTGTGAAGAGAAAAAAAATGGTGAAGACAAATTCAGCCATTATAAGGTCAGAAACAGGGAACATTATAATGGAAATAAAACAATGGTAGACCAATTAAATACTTATTTTCATTCTGTATTCACAAAGGAGCACAAAAGTAATATTCCTAAAATGTTCAACAGAGCATCTAGTAAGAGGGAGGAACTGAAGGAAATCTTTATTAAGGAGGAAAAGGTGTTGGGGAAATTGATGGGATTAAAGGCCAAAAATAACCTACATCTCAAAATACTTAAAGGTCTAGAAATAGTGGATGAATTGGTGGTCATCTTTCAAGATTGTCTAGACTCTGGAACAGTTCCCATGGATTGGAGGGTACTTAATGTAACTTCACTATTTAAACAAGGAGGTAGAGAGAAAACAGGAATTATAGACCAGTTAGTCTGATATCAGTAGTAGAGAAATTGCTCAAGATCATTATAAAATATTTAGGAGCAGAGCACTTGGAAAACAGTGATTGTTTGACTGATTGATTGATTGATCATCATGTGCACCAAAGTGCAGTGAAAAGCTTTGTTTATGAGCAGTACAGGCAGTTCACAGTAGGTAACAATATACAGATCAAAAGGCTTAGAGGCATACAGGGTCACATTGCACAGGGCATGTGTGAGGTGATATCAAAGTTGGCAAGATCAGCTTTAGTTGAGAGTCCATTCATCAGTCTAATGATGGCTAGGAAGAAGCTGCTCATGCATGTGTTCAGTCTTCTGAATCTTCTGCTTGATGGACGAGGTTGTAGGAGATCATACTAGGGTGCAATGGGTCTTTGATGATGTTAGAACATGAACATAACAGCGCAGTACAGGCCCTTCGGCCCTCAATGTTGCACCGACCTGTGAAACGAATCTGAAGCCCATCTAACCTACAGTATTCCATTATCATCCATATGTTTATCCAATGACCATTTAAATGCCCTTAAAATTGGTGAGTCTACTACTGTTGCAGGCAGGGCATTCCACGCCTTTACTACTCTGAGTAAAGAACCTACCTCTGACATCTGTCCTATGTCTATCACCCCTCAATTTAAAGCTATGTCCCCTCATGCTAGCCATCACCATGCGAGGAAAAAGGCTCTCAGTCCACCCTATCCAATCCTCTGATCATCTTGTATGTCTCTATTAAGTCACCTCTTAACCTTCTTCTCTCTAACGAAAACAGCCTCAAGTCCCTCAGCCTTTCCTCATAAGACCTTCTCTCCATACCAGGCAACATCCTGGTAAATCTCCTCTGCACCCTTTCCAATGCTTCCACATTCTTCCTATAATGCGGCGACCAGAACCGCACGCAATACTCCAAGTGCAGCTGCACCAGAGTTTTGTACAGCTGCAACATGACCTCACGGCTCCGAAACTCAATCCCTCTACCAATAAAACCTAACACACCATACACCTTCCTAACAACCCTATCAACCTGGGTGACAACTTTCCGGGATCTATGCACATGGACACCGAGATCTCCCTGCTCATCCAAGAATCTTGCCATTAGCCCTGTACTCTGTATTCCTGTTACTCCTTCCAAAGTGAATCACCTCACATTTTTCCACATTAAACTCCATTTGCCACCTCTCAGCCCAGCTCTGCAGCTTATCTACGTCCCTCTGTAACCTGCAACATCCTTCCGCACTATCCACAACTCCACCGACTTTAGTGTCATCCGCAAATTTACTAACCCATCCTTCTATGCCCTCATCTAGGTCATTTATAAAAATGACAAACAGCAGTGGCCCCAAAACAGATCCTTGCGGTACACTACAAGTAACTGAACATCAGGATGAACATTTCCCATCAACCAACACCCTCTGTCTTCTTCTAGCTAGCCAATTTCTGATTCAAACCGCTAAATCACCCTCAATCCCATGCCTCCGTATTTTCTGCAATAGCCTACCATGGGAAACCTTATCAAACGCTTTACTGAAATCCATATACACCACATCAACCGCTTTACCCTCATTCACCAGATTGGTCACCTTCTCAAAGAACTCAATAAGGTTTGTGAGGCACGACCTACCCTTCATAAAACTATGTTGACTATCCCTAATCAAATTATTCCTTTCTAGATGATTATAAATCCTATCTCTTATAATCCTTTCCAACACTTTACCCACAACCAAAGTAAGGCTCATTGGTCTATAATTACCAGGGTTGTATCTACTCCCCTTCTTGAACAAGGAGACAACATTTGCTATCCTCCAGTCTTCTGGAGCTATTCCTATAGACAATGATGACATAAAGATCAAAGCCAGAGGCTCTGCAATCTCCTCCCTAGCTTCCCAGAGAATCCTAGGATAAATCCCATCCAGCCCAGGGGACTTATCTATTTTCACACTTTCCAGAATTGCTAACACCTCCTCCTTGTGAACCTCAATCTTGTCTAGTCTAATAGCCTGTATCTCAGCATTCTCCTCGACAACATTGTCTTTTTCATGTGTGAACATGAAAATGAAAAATATTCATTTAGCACCTCTCCTATCTCTTTGGACTCCATGCATAACTTCACAGTACTGTCCTTGACTGGCCCTAATCTTAGTCTAGTCATTCTTTTGTTCCTGACATACCTATAGAAAGCTTTAGGGTTTTCCTTGATCCTACCTGCCAAAGACTTCTCATGTCCCCTCCTGGCTATTCATCGCTCTCTCTTTAGGTCCTTCCTGGCTAACTTGTAACTCTCAAGCGCCCTAACTGAACCTTCACCCCTCATCTTTACATAAGCCTCCTTCTTCCTCTTGACAAGAGATTCAACTTCTTTAGTAAACCACGGTTCCCTCCCTCGACCACTTCCTCCCTGCCTGACAGGTACATATTTATCAAGGACACGCAGTAGCTGTTCCTTGAACAAGCTCCACATTTCAATTGTGCCCAGCCCTTGCAGTTTCCTTCCCATCCTATGCGTCCTAAATCCTGCCTAATCGCCTCGTAATTGCCTTTCCCCCAGGTATAACTCTTGCCCTGCGATATATACCTATCTCTTTCCATCGCTAAAGTAAACGTAACCAAATTGTGGTCACTATCACCGAAGTGCTCACCTACCTCCAATTCTAACACCTGGCCTGGTTCATTACCCAGTACCAAATCCAACGTTGCCTCGCCTCTTGTTGGACTATCTACATATTGTGTCAGGAAACCCTCCTGCACCCATTGGACAAAAACTGACCCATCTAAAGTACTCGAACTATAGCGTTTCCAGTCAATATTTGGAAAGTTAAAGTCCCCATAACAACTACCCTGTTCCTTTCACTCCTATCCAGAATCATCTTTGCAATCCTTTCCTCTACATCTCTGGAACTTTTCGGAGGCCTGTAGAAAACTCCCAACAGGGTGACCTCTCCTTTCCTGTTTCTAACCTCAGCCCATACTACCTCAGTAGATGAGTCCTCATCGAATGTCCTTTCTGCCACCGTAATACTGTCCTTGACTAACAATGCCACACCTCCCCCTCTTTTACCACCTTCCCTGATCTTACTGAAACATCTAAACCCCAGAACCTGCAACAACCATTCCTGTCCCTGTTCTATCCATGTCTCTGAAATGGCCACAACATCAAAGTCCCAGGTACCAACCCATGCTGCAAGTTCACCCACCTTATTCCGGATGCTCCTGGCATTGAAGTAGACATATTTCAAACCACCTTCCTGCCTGCCGGTACACTCCTGTGACCTTGAAACCTTATTCATGACCTCACTACTCCCAACCTCCTGTTCACTGGAACTACAATTCAGGTTCCCACCCCCCTGCTGAATTAGTTTAAACCCTCCCGAAGAGCATTAGCAAATTTCCCCCTCAGGATATTGGTACTCCTCTGGTTCAGGTGTAGACCATCCCATTTATAGCGGTCCCACCTACCCCAGAATGAGCTCCCTTTCTGCAGCAGCGAGATATATAAATGGAGTCCACAGCTTCTGTGATGGTCTGAGCTGTGCACACCACCTTCTGTGGTTTCCTAAGGTCTTGGGCAGAGGAGTTGCCACACCAGGCCATTATGAACCTGAACAGTACGCTTTCAAAGGTGCATCTGTAGAAGTTGGTGAGGGCCCTTATAGACATACCAACTTTCCGGAGCCGTGTCAGGAAAAGGCATTGTTGTGCCTTCTTGATTGTCGCATCTAAATGGAAGTCCAGGACAGGTTGCCAGTTGTCATCACTCCAAGGAACTTATCATTCTCCACCTCTAAACCTTAGTTCCATTGATGTAGATGGGAGCATCTTCTCCTCCTTTCTTTCTGAAGTCAATGATCCGTTCTTTAGTTTTGCTGATATTGAGAGAGAGGTTGTTTTCATTGCACGATGTCACAAAGCCCTCTATCTCACTTCCGTATTTTGACTCATCATTTTTAGCCAAGGGCCTAATCTCTGGAATTCTATCCCAAAATTCTCCTCCTCTATACCTCTCCTTCACTATATTACACCCTACTTAAGCTACTGGTCATCTTCCTTGATATCTCTTTATGTGGCTCACATCAAATTTTGTTTTATAAGGCTCCTGTGAAGTGGCTTTCAATTTCTTTTTACAGGCACAAACTATTTTGGCTATTGTTGGTAGTATTGTATTGAAATTGCGATAACTCCTTTCTGAGCAACATTGTAATCTCAGACAAAAGCAGTGACAACGACAAATAGATCAACTCAAAAAGTGACAAAGCAAATTGTTTTTTTTTTTCTGATGGGATGTGGCCATAACAGCAAGCTCAACATTTGTTCCCAATCTTTAGTTGCCCTTGAACTGATTGAATCTCTTGGCCAGTTCAGAGTCATTGCTGTGGGTCTGGAGTCACATATTGGTCAGATCAGGGAAAGACAGTAGAATTCCTTTCCTAAAGGATATTAGCGAACCAGTTTTTTTTTTTTTTTAATGACAGTGGTTACATGGCTGTAATTAGGATAGCTTTAATTCCAAATCTTGTTTTTATATATTCAAGTTTCAGCTTTTTCTGTGGTGGGATTCAAACCATCAGAGATTCTGATTTCTGATGAAGGGTTTAGGCCCGAAACGTCAAGTTTTCCTGCTCCTATGATGCTGCTTGACCTGCTGTGTTCATCCAGCCCCACGCTTGTTATCAGTAAGTGAAATTGCCTTTGACTGTATGTTCCTTTGAAATCTGTTTAAATAAAGTTATTTAATAACAATAGTTCAGAAGAAGATTCACAGATACGAAATGTTAAGTTTGTTTCTCTCTCCACAGATCCTCTGAGTTGCTTAGTATTTCCAGTATTTTTCTTTGTTATTTCAGATTTCCAAAATCTTCAATATTTTGATTCTGTTAACAGTGTACATTTTGTTTGAATTTGCAGTCTTCTAACTCAGAAGCAAAGGTTATATCAATTGAGGAAAGCTGACACCAGATTTTCTGAAGAAGGGTCTAGACCCGAAACGTCAGCTTTCCTGCTCCTCTGATGCTGCTTGGCCTGCTGTTTTCATCCAGCTCTACACCTTGTTGTACCAGACACTAGCTTCTCAAACACAGTCCTGAATATTGGTACTTATCAGAAATTAGCACATTGACCTCTAGCCAATATTTTTAGTGTCATTGATGTCAAGTGGAGAATTGTCCTACAAATGTTTTCAGGCTATTTTGTTGCATAACAATGTTTGCATATCAACATAAACTTTCATATTCCTGTACTGAAGTATTAGCAGAAAAAGAAGAGATATTAACATATTTCAACAAATCGAAAGCGTATGCGATCAGCCGTCTAGCAATATAAAAATAGTTACTCAGTTCATAGTATTTTCTTTAATGTAATTAAAATTGACCAGACAGATAAGGTCTACCAGAACTCTTTATTACTTAGAGCTGTATAGTAAATACAATGCTGTGCTCAGGCAGGGATTACAAAATCAAATACATTTTGGCTACATTAAAATAAAAACTGACAAGAATATAGTCTGATCACTTTATGATACCTTGGAGACAACTTTACAGTACTAAAAGTATCACATTACTTTCATTGCTATTTACCACAACAAGACATTTTAATTCATGCCAACAGCAGGTCTAGAAGAGACTGTGTGCTAGAGATTAACAGTATTGATCTTGGAATTTCTGTTGAAGTTTATAAACTAAAAGGTGTATAATTTTCACATTGACTGTACAATATATTTTCAGGTGTTTCAAAAAGACAATGATCCTAATAATTACTCACCCCCCACTCCCTTCCCATCTAGGCGTTTCAAAAATTCAATGATTCTAATAATTATCCCCCTCTCCCTTCTCATCTCTAGGAAGCCTCTGATTGCTATAATTTACTGACAATTAGGTATTTTTAAACACATGCCAGCACTGAAACATCAGTTTTAATCTGGAAGCGCATTGGAGTCACAATAGAAGTAGACAATCTGGAATTTACATTTTGTCTTGATTTTTTCATTCCATCAAACATAATTTTAAAAGCAAAATCTCTTTACCACCAGAGAATATCACAACATTTTACTGAACATCCAAGATTCTATATTTGAGTTCTTCTACTTCCAATTTTCAAAAATTAAATATGTAAAGGGTGGACTGTCAACAGTTGTTTTGTTCTTTTCAAAAATGAAATACAATCTTCAACATTATGGAGAATAAAAACAGTTCCTTTATACAGAGATAAAAGGTACTGCAGATGCTGGAGAATCCGAGATAACAAGCATGGGGCTGGATGAACACAGCAGGTCAAGCAGCATCATAGGAGCAGGAAAACTTGACGTTTCGGGCCTAAACCCTTCATCAGAAAAATCAAAAAAACCCTTCATCAGAAAAGTTCCTTTATACTTTTGCCAATTGTATTTTGACATATTAAGCTATCTATAAGTATTTGCATTCAAATAATCCTCCTCATATAACTTTTCTTAATTTTATTTACTCCTTTTCAGTTAACCAGATCTAATAAACAGGTAGCCTGCTTCGAAGCTGAGGCTATTCTGTCCTTTAGCCAACCGTATCAATACACGAGTGATTAGCCAGACCTAAATTCTGGGCTGTTCCAGCTCAATTCAAGCAATGCTGATATCATGATCACATCATCTGTAATAACCAAGCACGGTGCAGTATCAACAAGCTGCAACAACATCTAATTACTTCTACTGCCTCATTTCCCACTCCAACATTCCCACAAATTGACCACTACAGCCAACATTTTAAAATAAAGCAATGCTTCTGTCTGGCTTAAAGGAATTTTGAGGAGAACAATGGACAGTCAATGACTTTATGGCATTGTCATTGTGCTGTTAATCTGGAGACCCAGGTACTAGTCTGGGAACCCGAGTCTTAATACCACCATGGCAAATGGTGGAATTTGAATGTAATTTTTAAAAATCTGGAATTAAAAGTCAAAGTATGATCATGAAAGCATGGTTGTAAAAACCTATCTGGTTTGCAAATATCCTTTAGACAGAGCTGACCTATTTTCTGCCAAGCACACCAACTTTTTCATCTATATCTCTCTCCTAATAGCTGCTTGCCTTCTGATCTGGGTATCCTTACCATTTGTTCTACTTATCACTCATCCTCATTTTCTCAACAGCAGAAAAATATCATATTTGAGTCCTGTTTCAGTTCCAAAGAAATGTAATATTGGACTCAAAACATTAACTCTCTCTCTCTGCAGATGCTGCCAGAGTATATCCAACACTTTCTATCTTTATTTTAGATCTACAATATCTACATTACTTTGTTTTTACCTCTTATGACCATGTACCACTCTGCTGCCACCTCTTTGGGAATTCCCAAAGAGTGTGATGGTGGTATAAGGTCTGTATCCATGATTCTATGATTCTGTCAGGATATTGCTTGACAAGTCTGAGAGACAGCTCTCCCAATTTTAGCACTCCCAGATTTTGAGAAGGAGAACATTGAATCATCTACTGGTCTGAGTTTGTTGTTGGAGTTTCTAAAACCCAGGTCAATGCCAAGATTTCTCACAATTTAATTCCTAAAGACCTTTTGGTGGTTTTCAGGAAACTGAGAGGTTTGGTCGTGGATCTGGAGCCACATGGAGGTCAGACCAGGTAAGGGCAGCAGAATATCCCTGCTGATTACATTGTACCACAGTACTCTCAACTGATAATCAATGCTCCTCCATGTTGAAGACCACTTGTGAGTACAAAATGCACTCTGGGTGATGGGTACTTTCAACGACCATCACTTAGAGTGGCTCAGAAGCAGCACTACTGACTGAACTGGTCAAGTCCTAAAATAAACAGCTGCCAAAGAGTCATAGAGTCATGGTGACAGAACCAACAAGAGAGAAAAACATACTTGGCCTCATCCTCACCAATCTGCCTGCCACAGGTGCATCTGTCCAAGCCTGCATCAGCGTACGTGACCACCGGACATTCATTGTGAAGACAAAGTCCCATCGTCACAATGTATTGCATGGCACTATCAATGTGCTAAATGAATTAAACTTACATCAGATCTGCCAACTCAAGGAACTTTATGCCATCAGCAGCAGCAAAATTTGTGCTCAGATACAATTTGCAGCCACACGGCCACATCCTATACTCAACTATTACCATCAAAACAGGAATCAACACTGGTTCAAAGAAGAATGCAGGAGGACATGCTAAGAGTAGCACTAGGTAAACTTAAAAATGAGATGTCAACCTGGTGAAGTTACACACAGAATGGCATTTTTTTCCCCATCAGCATAAGCAACAAGTAACAGAAAGCTAACAGAATCCACAGCTAATGGTTCAGCTCTAAGCTCTGCAGTCCTGCCACATCGAGTCATGAATGGTGACAGACCAATTAAACAACTTACTGGAGGAGATGGCCTCACAAATAACTCCATCCTTAATAATGAGGGAGCCTAGTATATCAGTGCAAAAGACAAGGTGAAGAATTTGCAACTTTCTTCAGCCAGCCATGTTAATGTTGCATTTTGGCCTCCTACAAAGGTCCTGTCATCTGTTATCACAGAAACCACACTTCAGCCACTTCAGTTAATTCCATATAATAACAATCAATGGCTAAAGGCATTATATACTACAAAGACTTCTGGCTCTGATAATACTCTGGTAACAATACTGTAGACTTGTGCTTCACAACTAACTACGCCCATAACCAAGTTGTTCAAGTAGAGCTCCAAAACCGAAAACTATTCATCAATGTGGAATACTGCCCAAGTATGCCTTGTGCACAAAAAAGCAGGACAAATCCTACATGGCCAATTTCTGCTATATCTTTCTACTCTCGATCATCTGTAAAGTGATAGGAGGTATCATGGGAAGTGTTATCAACCAGCACATGCCGAGCAATAACCTGCTAATTGACGCTTGCAGACAGTAGGAACTGTACATGCTGGAAAATCTGAGATAACAAGGTGTAGAGCTGGATGAACACAGCAGGCCAAGCACCATCAGAGGAGCAGAAAGGCTGACATTTCGGGCCTAGACCCTTCTTCAGAAATGGGGGAGGGGAAGGGGGTTCTGAAATAAATAGGGAGAGAAGGGGAGGCGGATAGAAGATGGATAGAGGAGAAGATAGGTGGAGAGGAGACGGACAGGTCAAAGAGGCGGGGATGGAGCCAGTAAAGGTGTGTGTAGGTCGGGAGTTAGGGAGGAGATAAGTCAGTCCAGGGAGGACGGACAGGTCAAGGGGGCGGAATGAGGTTGCTAGGTAGGAGATGCGGGTTTGGGCTTGAGGTGGGAGGAGGGGATAGGTGGGAGGAAGGACAGGATAGGGAGGTGGGGACGAGCTGGGCTGGTTTTGGGATGCAGTAGGGGGAGGGGAGATTTTGAAGCTTGTGAAGTCCACATTGATACCATTGAGCTGCAGGGTTCCCAAGCAGAATATGAGGTGCTGTTCGTGCAACCTTCGGGTGGCATTGTTGTGGCACTGCAGGAGGCCCAGGATGGACATGTCGTCTGAGGAATGGGAGGGGAGTCGAAATGGTTCGCAACTGGGAGGTGCAGCTGTTTAGTGCGAACTGAGCGTAAGTGTTCTGCAAAGCGGTCCCCAAGTCTCCGCTTGGCTTCCCTGATGTAGAGGAGGCCACAACGGTAACAGCGGATGCAGTATACCACATTAGCAAATGTGCAGGTGAACATCCGCTTGATGTGGAAAGTCTTCTTGGGGCCTGGATGGAGGTGAGGGGGGAGGTGCAGGGGCAGGTGTAGGACTTCCTGCGGTTGCAGGGAAAAGTGCCAGGTGTGGTCGGGCTGGTGGGGAGTGTGGAGCGGACAAGGGAGTCTTGGAGAGAGTGGTCCCTCCGGAAAGCAGAGAAGGGTGGGGAGGGAAAAATGTCTTTGGTGGTGGTGTCGGATTGCAGACGGCGGAAGTGTCGGAGGATGATGCATTGGATCCAGAGGTTGGTGGGGTGGTAGGTGAGGACGAGGGTGATTCTGTTTTGGTTGTTATTGCGGGGTGGGGGTATGAGGGATGAGTTGCGGGAAATGCGGGAGACACGGTCGAGGGCATTCTCGACCACTGAGTGGGGGAAGTTGCGGTCCTTGAAAAACGAGGACATCTGAGATGTACGGGAGTGGAATGCCTCATCCTGGGAGCAGATGCGGCAGAGGCAAAGGAATTGGGAATAGGGGATGGCATTTTTGCAGGAAGTTGGGCGGGAGGAGGTGTATTCTAGGTAGCTGTGGGAGTCGGTAGGCTTGAAATGGATATTGGTTTCTAGGTGGTTGCCAGAGATGGAAACAGAGAGGTCCAGAAAGGAGAGAGCGGTATTAGAGATAGTCCAGGTGAACTTAAGGTTGGGGTGGAAGGTGTTGCTGAAGTGGATGAACTGTTTGTGCTCCTCGTGGGAGCACGAGGCGGCGCCGATACAGTCGTCAATGTAACTGAGGAAGAGGTGGGCTTTAGGGCCAGTGTAGCTACTGGACCTCTCTGTTACCATCTCTGGCAACCACTTAGAAACCGATATCCATTTCAAGCCCACCGACTAGGCCTGAAACATCAGCCTTCCTGGTCCTCTGATGCTGTTTGGCCTGCTGTGTTCATCCAGCTCTACACCTTGTTATCTCATTGACACTTAGCTTGGGTTCCAACAGGGTCATTCAGCTCCTGATCTCATTACAGTCTTTGTCCGAAATTCGAGAAAAGCTGAATTCCAGAAGGGAGGTGAGAGTGACTGCCCTTGATATCAAGGCCACATTTGACCAAGTCTGGTATCACGAAGCCCTGGAGAAACTGGAGTCAACGGGAGTCAGGGGGAATCTCAGTCAGGCAACACTTATTTGTCCTTTGGGATTTTAACCTGCAAAACAGAAGTTGGACTGCTTTATAGCTAAAAGTACTAGGAGAGGTTTTGGAACTTTAAGGTATAATAGGAGTATATGGTGTAGCCTTTGGTTTGCTCCAGTTATAGTTTGTTACAGACGCGAGTGCTGACATCTCGAAGCCTACAACAGTTCTCACCATCGCTCACAGTGGGTGAGAAAGAATAATCACAATAACAGAGACTCTATAGAAATAATTCAAATACAAAATATATCCTGGTCCATCTGATCAGTTATTGAATCAAAGACCAATAACTGCCTCAACTCATTGAGGTGGTACATTAGAAAACAAATCCCACTACTCCCAGAATCATTACAAAATTTGAAAGTTACTAACTGGCCTATTTTACCTTACTGTCTAATTTAAGATGACATAATTTTTACACCACATTTTTACAAAATCAGCACCAAATCACCCAGATCACTCATTAAACAGGGGCTGTGCAACAATAACTATAACAATATAACTCTATAATTTATGTTATGTGATAAGAGTAGTGAAGGATGATGGCGACGGTAAGAGTGAGGTAATTGGAGAGAGAGACTCTTTCCAAAGTGAACCTCCTGCAATCCAACTAGCAAAATCTGAAATATTGAGACAATTAGACATTGTATTCTTGAGGAAGTACAACAGCAAGTTCTAGTAACATTACCTAGGAAATTCAAGAAAATGTAGACAGATGCACCGGGTGAAACTATGTTAGGTGAGTACAAGGTATGATGTGGATGTAAGGGCATCAGTACAGATAAAACAACATCATTATCGGTCAAGTCCAGAAAACAAGCTCAGGTAGAAATGCAGATTCAGTACTATTGATGTTAGTTCCTGTACAAATGGGGCAACTAGATGCTGTATTGACATTTTTAATTCACTTATGGGATGAGAATGTCACTGGCTGGGCTAGCATTTATTGTCCATCCCTAGTTGCCCTTGAGAAAGTGGCAGTGAACTGCCTTCACAAACCACTGCAGTCCATTTGGTGTACATGCACCCACAGTGCCATTTTGGAGGGATTTCCAAGATTTTGACTGTACAACAACGAAAGAATGGTGATACATTTCCGGGTCAGGATGGTGTATGACATAGAAGGGAACTTGCAGGTGGGGTGTGTTGATCCCATGTCCTCGTTCTCCTTGATGGTAATTGTCATGAGTTTGGAAGGCATTGTCTAAGGACAGTTGGGGAATTTCTGTAGAACATGTTGTAGCTGGTGCACACTGCTGCTCCTGAGCATTGGCGCTGGAGGGAAAAAATGTTTGAGGATGTGGTGGCAATCAAGAGGAGTGCTTTGTTTTGGATGATGTCAAGCTTCTTTAGTGTTATTAGAGTCTCAGTACTTACATAATTAGTCAACTTCCAATTTTATGTTCAATGGTAACTCCCGGGATGTTGAAAGTGGGGTATTCAGTGATGCTGACACCATTGAAAGTCAAGGTTAGAATCTTTCTTGTTGGACACAGTGATTGCCTCGCACTTGTGTGGCACGAATGTTACTTACCACTAAATTACCAAACCTATGTTTGAACATGGATTGTTTCAGTATCTGATCAGTCACAAATAGTGCTGAACATTGTGTAGTCATCAGCAAATATCCCCACTTCTGACCTTATGATCAAGACAAGGTCATTGATGAACTAGCTGAAGACACTTGGGCCAAGGACACTAACCTGAGGAACTCCTGCAGAGATGTCCTCCAAAAACAACAACAATCTTCCTTTATGCCAGGTATGACTCCAACTAGCAGAGATTCCCCTAATCTCCAATGACTCCAGTTTGGTTAGAACTCTTTAATGCTAGACTCGGTTAAATGCAGCCTTGATGTCAAGGGCAGTCACTCTCACTTCATCGCTGGAATTCAGTTCGTTTGTCCATTATGGACTAATTCTATTGTCAGGTCAGGAGTTGAGTGGCTCCGATAGAACCCAGACTGAGCATCACTGAGCCAGTTATTGTTAAGCACATGCTGATTGATAGCTCTGTTGGTGACACCTTCCATCACTTTACTGATAACCAAGATTAGTCTGTGGCATGGTAGATGGCCAGGTTAGATTTGTCCTGTATTTTGTGTACGGGAACAGCTTGGCTATGATCACAGCAAGGTCCTCAAGTAGAAGATTGTATTGAAAGGGTTAGCAGTGTCTCAGTCCTTTCTAAATTTGATCTATTGAAGGAATACTGAGAAGTACAATTAACATGAAAAGCTAAAGTTATCAACTTTTCTTACATCAAATGGATTGAATCAATTCTAGTCATACCATTCTGGTTTAAAAACATCCCAACCGCATTCCAAAGACTTTTGAATCAATTCAAAGCGGAAGTGTCTAAGTGTGTAGTTTATTTGAATGATTTTCTAATATACAGTAACACCTTGGTGGGGTTGGGGGGGAACTGCATGTAAAGCAATTTGAAGGTCTCTTTAAACAAGGGCAACTGGCTTGCTTAGTAATAAATCTGGTCAAAAGTGAAATTACAAAAAGTGATGGTAACGTACCTAGGAAACAATAGACAATAGACAATAGGTGCAGGAGTAGGCCATTCGGCCCTTCGAGCCAGCACCACCACTCATGATGATCATGGCTGATCAGAGACATCAGAGGGCAAGGGATAACATTGCAAAAGTGAAGGTGTGATCAAATCCCCCATTCCTAAACTAAACAGGAAATTATGACATGTCTGGGAATATATGGTTTTTGTTTTCTCAGAAATCTATGCCTAACTTTAGCACAAAAGTTGCATCTTTATCAGGTTTTTCATAAAAACAGACAACGTTGGTACTGTTGGCAGAATGCCAAGAAGAATTTGAGAAGCTGAGGGCTATCCTCAGAAGTGAATCTATATTAGTTGCTCCTGATTTTATGAAACCTTTTAAAAAGGCGATTTGATGCGAATGACTTGAGGGTGTGCCTTAATGCAGATGATGCATTGAGGATATAGAAATTAGTGGGGTATTTCCTGAAGAAATTAATATAAAATTGGAAGGAATACTCTATGGTAGAGAGGGAGACTTTCTGATTATTACTGGCTTTTCAACATTTTGAAGACTATGTCCGTCACAATTGCAAAGGAACACTAATATACACTGACCATAATCCCTTAGCTTGAGTTGAAGAAAACTGAAATTTGAGGCTGTTTGAGGGAGCTTATTTGTTCCACCATAAAAAGAATTTTCCATACTGGAAAAGTTAATATAATAGCAGACATATTATCAAAATGCGATTATAAACATTTAGGATGTTGAGTGGAAACAGAGAGATATTGTAATGTCCTGCATAAAGAATGAATGAGCATGAATGGATTAATTCCTTTTGTCTTATTTTGTTGATAATCATATTTACCTTGCGATAAAATAACTTTAAAAATGATGTGTCATCTCTTTAATAATGAAGGGATCTAAAGGACCACATAGCTATCCTTTTGGTTTACAAACTGGAAAATTGAAGTAGGACACTGTTATAACAAACAGTACTAGGAAAGCTTTTGCAGTTTGAAAAACATGCAGGATTTTGCACTGCAAACTTTAGTTAAACAAGATTATGTTACTTTTGGAGCACTGAAGTGGAGAACTTATGACTCAGAGTGGCAGCATAGTCTTTCAGTTAAGGAAATACTGCATAACAACAGGTTTCGGAGTGATCCAGCTGCAGTTTGTTACAGATCTGTAAGTGCTATGCACTCAGAGATATAATTTCTTGTCATAAGCAAAAACAGAACTTGCTGGAAAAGGTCAGCAGATCTGGCAGCATCCGTGAAGAGAAATCAGAGTCAATGTTTCCGGTCTGGTGACCCTTCCTCACACCCGAAATGTTAGCTCACCCGAAATGTCAGGCAAAAAGCAGATGATTTGACACAAAAATTATGGGTGGAAAACTGTAGACAGGAAAACCAAACTCTGTAGATCAGAGCCTAGACAACAAGGATAAAGACTTGGATGAACACAGCAGGCCAAGCAGCATCGTAGGAGCAGGAAAGCTTGACGTTTCAGGCCTAGACCCTTCATCAGAAATTTCTGATGAAGG
>JAHRHZ010000144.1:60183630-60233854 GCA_024137785.1 Ginglymostoma cirratum
CATCAGAAATTTCTGATGAAGGGTCTAGGCCTGAAACGTCAAGCTTTCCTGCTCCTACGATGCTGCTTGGCCTGCTGTGTTCATCCAAGTCTTTATCCTTGTTGTCTAGGCTCTGATCTACAGAGTTTGGTTTTCCTGTCTACAGTTTTCCACCCATAATTTTTGTGTCAAATCATCTGCTTTTTGCCTGACATATTCTTGACTGAATGTGTGCCATGTTTGTGGTTTTAAAGGGATAAAGCTGAAGGCACACAGTAAATGAGCAATCTATATTTGCTAATTGTTAAAAAGTAAGCTTGTTTATAGTCAATAGTGTTACTTTCCTGTTAATGATGAAACCTGGTGTGGATTACTTGTCAGTCAGATAAATTGATCATGTTGGTGACTTTACTGGGTAGTTAAATATTTGTGATTGCTTGTGGAATAGTGTGGCTCAATTATTGGTGCACTCTTCCCAATTGAGTCATGACACAAACCATCCTGACTCGGGAATATATTGCTGTTCCTTCAGTGTTGCTGGGTCAAAATCCCGGCACTCCCTTCCAATCTGCATTGTGGGTATACCTACACAAAATCAACCACAGCTATTAAGGAGGTCAGCTCACTAACAGCTTCTTAAGGGTAACTAGGGTTGGAAAATAAATGCTGGCCCAGGAAGTGAAGTCCACATCCCATCGATTTTTTTCAAATATTTAAACAAAAATAATATTTCTTCACATGAACTTTGCTGTAATGAGAGTGAAGAAATATTAGGCATTCATTTTTAAAATTTTATAAAGCTTTCTTTGTTTTTTCTATCCACAGTACCAACTACAATGCAGTATCCTCTTCCTGCAAAAAGATAATTTAGTCCAAACCCTGACCTTCACAACTTCTGTCAATTTTATCCCATGCTGTGAAACAGCATGTAGTGAGCTTTCATTCCCTCAATTTCTGTGTTTTGCTTAAAGTAAAGGATCTCAAGCAGGTTATATTATGTATTAACATGTTTTTAAAATCCTCATAGTTAGAAGGAAAACCAAAGTTTTAACCCACTTCTGAAGTGTAATTATAAATTTGCATTAACATTGTGTTAAAGCATTGAAGAATCAAAATTGTATATGGTCTTGTTGAGGGAGTGTCATAGTCTTATTACTTATAATTAAAATGTCAAAAAATACTTTATTTAGAACTCTTGTTTCTGCAGCAGCTTTTATTTTGCGAAAAGACATTTGTTAGTGCTAAAATGAAATTGTACCATACAATTTTATTAGAGTTTAAAACATCTAATAAATGTCATGATCCCAGCTGGTGGTAATACTGGACAAGTAAGATCCAATAGTTGGAGAGACCAATAGTTTCATGTTTGCAATTTGTTTGCCACAGTAGTCAGTCACTGAGCATATTCACAACAAGCTGCCAATGTGCCTTTAACAAACTAACCTTCAAAAATAATTACACATGAGATTAAAAAAAAATACAAACATGTTACACCATGGACAATTTATTTAAAATGATCTTTCAAAACCAGAAATAATGACTCAACCTTTTTATCCTCAACAACAACTTTACAGGTATTCAAAACTCAGTGAAGGGCCATCCTGTTTCCACTTTAAATTCCCTTATTCATTGGGTATTCAAACTTCTGCATTCACTCTATACTATTTCTTTAGCAAAATAATCTCCCTGAGATCCTTCAACAAACTGCTAACACAGATACCTATTTCCAAAAATTCATTCCTAAACTTCCATTTTGTAGCCTTCTGTTTCTGAAGCTTTTCTGTGCAGACACTAAGGCACTCAGGGCTTTTGTTCTACCCTGTTTTGGAGACTGCTAAAGGATTTTTTCTCATTTCTGTCCCCGTCTCCCTGTGTCATAGGATATTTTGTTGCTGTCAGCAGCCTGCTTGTTCTTTCCTCTCTCTTCTGCTTTTGTTTCAAAGGCCCTGAACTAGTCCCTCAAAAGTATTGACACCTCATCTAAATGCATGTAAACAAATTTCCAGGCAAACTGTCACCATTCATAGAATTCAAAAATGGAACTAAAACTATGCCCCCTCTCAATTCGCACAATATAGAAATGGAAATCAAACTTAAAGCTATACATGATTCTATCTGCTTTAGAATCATAGAACATAGAATCCCTGCAGTGTGGAAGCATTCCATTCTGCCCATCGAGTCCACATTGACCCTCCGAAGAGCATCCCACCCAGACCCAGCCCCTACACTATCCCTGTAACCCTGCATTGCCCATGACTAAACCAACCCACCTGCACATGAGAAGAAATCTACGCAGACATGGGGAGAGTGTGAGAAATTCACACAGACAGTTGCCAGAGGGTGGAATCAAACTTGGGTCCCTGGTGCTGTGAGGCAGCCATGCTAACCACTGAACCACCATGCTACCCCCACATTAGTATTGACATTTCCTAATAATAAACAGAAAACACATGAACGTTCATTACATAAAGAACTATTTGATCTACCTCACTGAGTTGACTGTTATAACTTACAATGGATGCATAAAATTTAAAAATCTACTGATTAAAACATGGCAGATAAATTTCTATAATATTAACCTGACACAGCAGCAGCCCAATTAGCATCCACTTCCCTGTTTGCCATAAATCCAGCTCATAGCCTTGTCCTAAATCTTGCACAGGGCTGGAGCTAACAACCTACATGGTTCACAATAAGCAATTGTCTAATTGCTGTAGCAATTATCCATCAGTGTAGCTTTGATGCGTTAAATTGCATGGTGAGCAAACAGGTCAGGACCAATTTTCATAGGCAATTTTATAATGCATGGAACTGTAAGAATTGCAACATGTATGTTGACTGGTGAGGCATGCAGTAGATTATACACTCATTAGTGGGCTTAAGGTCATTGGTTTCAGCTGTGAAACATGCTCAGTCTACCTCAATTTACCCTAGAAGAGTAAGATGTCCAAAAATAACTGAGAAACAAGTGAAGATAATGATTTCGTGCAGTCATTATGCTTCCGTGACATGAGTGGCTTCTTTCATTAACAGGTTGCTGCCATGAGGCCAAGGCAATGTTCTGTTTAACTGGGTAATGTGGTCTATGAAATTCGTTGCCTGTACAATGACTGCTATGTAGACCATACATTCCAATAACTGGCAATTGATTCAAAGAGTGTAAGTATTCAGCTGTTTGCAATAGGCAGAATACGGATTGTATTCCACCGATGAACTCTTGCTAAACTTGGAACACAATGTGATATCATTCCAGAAATGGCACTTGCTGAATAATCCTTTTCTCTAACAAACAATTTAGAATTATTAATTAGGCTTGCAATGTGGCTTTCTAATGCTTGCTAGAGGCTCCTTGCAAATACATGTGGGCTCTGTCCTTTGGAATTAAATAAAAGCATGGGGGAACAGTAATTTCCTGGAGCATTCTCAATGGCAAAACATTGATGAATCAGAATTAACTTGCCAGCCATTCAGCATTGTTTACTCATGCTATTTAAATTGTTGCTCACTTTGGAATTTGGCATTCTTGCATCTGTTCTGATGAGTGCAAGATTAAACAAAACAACTTTATGTCTCTTTGTATGAAGGCTTCAATGTGACTGACTGCATACCTACTTGCTTATATCACTGCCGGTGTATAACTAAGAATACTCTATACTTTGCACTAGATTCAAGCTACTGCTAGGTTTCTTTGAAGTTAACAGTGTTGTTTTGTCACTGACTAGATATCCAGCCCTTTATCATCTACAAGAAAAGACAGCTGCATTTTTTTTTTGAGAAGCACGTTTCATGCAATGAATAATAACTAATGGTGTAAGGAATTCATTTACCATTCAAATACAAATAGTGAACAGGAAAATCTTATTCTGAAAGTTTACTGCAGGGAAACAAAATTGAAGATTGCAGAAATTTGCTTTCATTTACACAATATCTTATATTTTACTCACCTCAGCACATTATATTGAATTACAGCATCAGTGAACACACCCACTCCTCTCATTATTGGAAAAGGTTATTGATGAAACAGTTGAAGATCGTTGCCCCATGGATTTTCTACAACAAAGTCCTGAGAATGATTAATTTTCACCAGCTTCATCTATTTTCCTTCATTCTAGGTATGGTTTCAGCCAAGGGGTTACCTGTTGTCATAGCACTACACAGTATTAATACTGATTGACTCTAAACCAAACAGATTAATGATTAATTGATTACAACTTAAATAATTGAATAAGTATCATTGAACTAAAAAAGGAAGCATATCATTATGGGTTGATTCACTATGTTTTGGTTTATCTTTGATCTCAGAAATTTCTCCTATGATGACAGGCTAAATAAATTGGGTCTATGTTCTCTGGAGTTTAGAAAATGGCTAGTGATATCATTAAAACTTTCAAGATCATGATCAAGCTTAACAGAATAGATATTGAGATGTTGTTTCCCCGACTCAAGAATCTAGAATGAGGAGGCAGAGTTTCAGGGTGAGGGGCCAATCATTTAGGAGTGAGATAAGGAGAGATTTCTTCACTTAAAGCATCACAATCTTCGGAATTCTCTCTCACAGAAGATTGTGAATGTGCTATCATTGAATATATTTAATACTGAAGTAGACATATTTTTGCTCTCTCAGTGAATCAATCAATATAGAGAGCAGTCAGGAAAATGGAAATGAAGCCCAAGATTGGCCATGATCGTATTAAATGGTGAAATGGGCTCAACAGATTGTATGATTAACTCTTGCTTATCTGTCTACTTAATGACCATGTGCAGTAAAAAGACTCAATTTATGATCTAGAATTGATAGAATGAAAAGAGAGGATATTTCAAAATTGTAATTTACAGTAGTCAAGTAAATATCAAAGTCCTTTACATATCTGCTGCATGTAGCATTTACAACGTTTAGGAATTACAAATTTACCTGATCATTAAACAACCCCTTCAGAAGTTAGAAATCTGAAATACACTTGTTATTGAGCCTGTATTCACTAGCATTTAGAAGAATTGGAAGGGATCTGTTTGCAACGTATAAAATTCTAACAAGATTGGACAAAGTAGATGGAGGGAGAGTAGTAAGAACTGCCGATGCTGGAGTCTGAAATAACACAGTGTGGAGCTGGAGGAACACAGCAGGCCAGGCAGCATCAGAGGAGCAGGAAAGCTGACATTTCAGATCGGACCCCTTCTTCAAAAAAATTTTCAGAAATTCTTCAGAAATGTTAGCTTTCCTGCTCCTCTGATGCTGTCTGGCCTGCTGTGTTCCTCCAGCTCCACACTTAGATGCAGGGAGGATGTTTCCCCTGACTGGGGTATCTGAAACCGATAATCACAGTCTCAGGGTTTGGGGTGGGCCATTTAGGATTGAGATGAGGAAACATTTTTTCACTCAGAGGATGTTCAACCTGTGGAATTCACTACGACAAATGAGCAGCACAGTTGCACAGTGGTTGGCAACGCAGCCTCACAACACCATGGACCTAGGTTTGATTCCAGCCTTGGGTGACTGTTGGTGTGGAGTTTTCAGATTCGCCCTGCATCTGTGTGGGCTTCCTTCAGGTGCTCTGGTTTCCTCCCAGTCTAAAGATATGCAGGTTAGGTGGATTGGCCATGGTAAATTGCCCCGTAGTGTCCAGAGATGCATAGGTTAGGTGGATTAGCCATAAGAAATACAGAGTTACAGGGATAGAATGGAGGAGTGCTCTTCAGATGGCTGGTGCAGATTGGATGGGTTGAATGGCCCCTATCTGCATTGTAGGAATTCTATAATTCTCCCACAGAGGGCAATGGAGTCTGGGTCACTGAATATATTCAGGAAAGCTACTCATAAACTTTTAGATTTTAATGGCATAATGGGGTCTGGATAGAAATTGGGAATATGGCATTGAAATAGAGGATTAACCATGATCACATTGATTGGCAGAGCAGGCTCAAAGGATCAAATGGCCTACTCCCAATCCTAGTTTTTTTGTGTTTGTCTATGTTTTCTGTTCATTGATCAATAGCTGAAGGTGATGAGACTCAGATACCATCCTGAGGAAAACCTGCAGGGATAAGCTGAGGTTGAGCTGATTAATGCTGAACAACCACAAGAATCTTCCTTTGTCCAAGGTATGACTATAGCCAGTGGAGTGTTTCCACCCTGATTCACATTATTGTCATCTTTAATACAATAAGGCACCTCTGTGCCACTCCGGTCAAATGCTGCCTTCATATATGTTTTCATGTATGCCTCATTGCTGGTATTCAAGACTTAAGTTCATTTTTTTGACCGAGGCTGAATTCATGTCTGGAGCTAAATTATCATGTTAAAGACTCAATTAAATAGCTGTGTGCACTGTGCAGGTTTTGGTGAGTAAGTGCTACTTGACAACATCTTTTGTCCCTTTACTCATGATCGACAGTAGCCTGATATGGTGGTAATTGGCTGGGCTAAATTTTACCTGCATGTCGTAGATAAGACATACTTCATAAATTTAAATACTGTTGGGACGATGAAACACCTATTAATGTATTGGAAGAAGTGATGTGAGAACAGAGAGCTGGCTTCAACAAAAGCTTTACTCCCAACATCTAACACATTGTAATCTTTGAATTTTCTGGCATATTGAAGGTAATGAATGAAAGGAGTGCAATGGCAAGACTACAAACATAAAATGACAGACAGCTTATTTATTCTGCTCTGGTGAATTTGTTCAAACCCTAATATTGCCAAAAAAAATTAAATATGCTTCCAAAGTCCTTGGTCTACCAATGACCAGGACAGAGATTACATTGCCAAATTTCAAAGAGATTAACAATTTATCCTGCATTAGAGAACATAGCTAATTGATTGACAAGTCAACTCCAATCAATTGAGATATTGCCAATAGAATACACCAGGGAATTATTGCACTACTGCTTTTGTATAATTCAATATGGGTGCAATGCTTGGACATGTTCCTTTTGTCTGCAGAGGATATGTCTCTACGTGCGAACATATCGAGCTTCCGGTAGGCATTAGTGCGCCACATTGTGAGTCCAAATGATCATCTTAAATTGGTTGCTAGTGTAATTTAGAGCACACTCAGGATTGTTCAACAAATGCTGAACAACGTTAGAATCACACCTAACATTAGACATTATGTTCTGATTTTTTCAAGCATAAGACCGTGAGTACAGTCCGCACTCTGTCTGTTGTGAACAGTCAAATGAACATATCTGGCACTGACATTGAAATTGATATAGCATGTTACTCATTTGTGGGATAGGTAGTAAGTCTTTTCGGCTAGATGGCAGGATACTGTTAGTTGCAAAGTTCCATTAATGTTGTTACTGCTCATTAGCAGCTTGCTACACCAAGCTTCACCTGTTTCACAAATTTTTGGGATATCTTATCCTCTAAGGAAATTAAGATAGAATTTCAATGCTCATATCTTTGACCTTGCTGCCATTCTTGTCAGCCACATTGCCTACTTTCTCCAATGCTGCCATTGCTACTTTAAATCGTTGACCAGATTTCCATGCTGCTGCTCCTCTGCTTTTCATCCAGGTACTTGCTGTCCCCTACAGCCTCAGCTCCTCTTCCCTCTCGTGTGATCATGACCCTGCAGCATCAGAGAGATGGTCTGACAATACCAATTCATGTTGTTTCAACTTGGGTGTTACATTGTTATCAGTGGAAACAAATGCATTAAGTATGTGGCAATATTTTTCTGAAGAGACAAACACAGCTCATGGTTTTATAGTTTAATTAATTTTCAAAGTTGTTATTCTCAATGTTTTTAACTGAACCAGGAATATTTTGTAAATAAGAATAATACACACACCTCCCCCACCTAAAAGCTTAGCACTGGTATACTTATACTATCATATTGCATGTTTATTTATGCTCATCTCTGGGAACTGAGGCCAGAAGTGAAACTGACTATTCCGGCCTCTAGTTCTGTAAATATTCTCTGAATAGCTCGTAGAACCCTTCATAAACCTTTTGATTTTTGTATTTTGCTTACTGCTGAAATTAGTCATGGTAGCCTAGTTATTTCAAAGTTAAAGCTATTTCAAAACTCGCATGGTTTGGAACAGTGACATACAGTGCTTTTTAGTTTAATGAGTTTTTTTCTTAGAAAATCCATCAGGTTACTTTATAATTATCATTTTGTTATGTATGGGAACATAGATCACACATTGCTCGTAATCTCTAAAACACGATAGATATATGTGACTGATTTGTTGTAAAGATGCACTTTGTGTATGAAATCTGAAGATTGTGTTATCTTTGACCAGTTACTACGCACCATTCTGTGGTTGACAGATAGTAACATACTGAGTACATTTTCAAAAATATCATTCCATAACTGAGCAATGAAATCTCATGATCTCTGTTTTTTACTCCCTAGTCATATATAAATATGCTGTTCCTTGGCAACACCATTCATATACTTAAGGTTTGCTTTCACATGCACGTTATTGACACTAAGCTCTCCAAAACTACCCTCCCCCCCAAAAATCCCTGCATTACCTGTGTTGTCAGTTTGTTTGTCCAAGTGAAAGATACAATGTCTTACAGTTTTATATTTGTGAGAAAAAAATCCAATATCCCAGATCCTGTCGAAAACTTTATGCTCTTGTCAACACTCTGAGCTGAACTGTTCATATCATCTGCATCCCTTTGAAACCTAAGCTGTGTCTCCAACTCCTCTTTCCTATCACAGAAATAATCATATACAATTGGTGATCTTGCCCTCAATCAACATGGTCCTAGCCTATGAAATTCCCTGCCTAAATCTCTGCTGCGCCCATCGAACAAACCCATTTAAAACCTACCTCTCTAGTCTAACTTTTGATCAACTATTCTAGCATCCAAATTTTGTAGTGACAATAAAATTGTTATTACTTTACTGAGACTGATAACAACTTCAGAAGTCCACCACGTGCATGGAAAATTGCAATAAGCTACTATCACTGATTTTAACTTCTTCAAAGAGTACACTTGTATCCTCTCTAGTAAAGACTGCTGCAAAGTATCTGTTCAATTTGTCGATTCTCTCCTATCATCCATTCCCTGGTGTGATGTTCTGTAGGACCAGCACTTTGTTTGTTAGCTCATTTGTTTTTAAAAATCAGAAACTTTTTTTCCTCTGAAGAAGGGTGCCGACCTGAAACATCAACTTTCCTGCTCCTCTGATGCTGCCTAGCCTGCTGTGCTCTTCCACAATGTGTTATCTCTGACTCCACTCTTGGCAGTTCTTACTATCTCTGAAAGAAACTTTCCAGTCTGTTTATGGTTTTATTTACTAGCTTTCTTTTATACTCTAAAGTGTTCCCTCCTTATTAATCTTCTAGTAATTTTTTTGCTGATTTTTAAAAATATTCTGTCGAAAGCCCTGACCTGCCACATTTCTTTGCACAATTATGAGTCTTTTCTTTCCGTTTGACTTTTAACCAAGCATGAAACATCCATCCCTAAGAAGTTTTCTTCTTTGTTGGAATGTATGTATTCTGCATTTTCTGGAATTTCCCTGTTTAAATGTTTGCCAATGCATCCCTATTGATCTATTCCTTAACCTAAACTGCCATTTCACTTTTGCTAACTCTGCTTTCATGCCCTCGTAATTTCCCTGTTTAAATTCAAAACAGTAGTCTTGGATCCACAATCCTCTTCTTTAGTGTATGTAAAACTAAATCATGTCATGTACACTGTTACTCAGGGTGCATTCTGTGGTTAGCACTGCTGCCTCACAGCGCCAGGGACTTGGGTTCGATTCCGCCCTTGGGTGACTGTCTGTGTGGAATTTGCACATGCTCCCCGTGTCTGCATGGGTTTCCTTTGCGTGTTTTGGTTTCCTCCTGCATTCCAAAGATGTGCAGGCTAGGTGGGTTGGCTATGCTAAATTGTCCATAGTGTTCAGGGAGGTGTAGATTTGGACAGTTATGTGGGATGGGTCTGGGTAGGATGCTTTGAGGGTCGGTGTGGATTTGTTGGGCCGCAGGGCCTGTTTCCACATTGTAGGGATTCTATGATCTATGAACTCCACAGAGGCTGGTATCCCATCACCAACTCACCCTTTGTTCACATGTGGAGAATCTTTGACACTGATCCAGCTCCCTCAGAGCCAGCTCTCAGAGTGAACAGGATGTCTGACACTCCCATTCTTATCTGTCAGCCAGAGTTCCCTAATTGGACCAGCCCCAACAGCCCCAATCAGGGGACTCATATTCTTTGAGTTCCATCGAGCTGACCTCATTACAACCACTACATCCCTCCCCCTGAGTCAGGGGACACAGGCTGGATTTTTTTGTAGCTCCTGCTGGGGGTGTTTTAGCATTGGATCAGGTTGCTCCAACTCTGCCTCTGATACAGGTGGTATGTAAGGCACAATAGCTTGCCTCTTGCACCCAGAGCATCTTGGAAGAAATTTATTCTCTTCTTCAAGAGGCAAAGGCATTGAAACAGTGACATCTGCACTTCCATCTCAGACTCCGACATATCTTCAAAGCTTGACAAAGTGGGAGAACCTATGGGTTCTGGAACAGTCAGAAAGGTTGTTGAGGAGCCAGGCACATTTTGCTCCCTCACCATTCGTGTGTTTGCAGCTTTTATATGATTCACATATTTGTTCAGGGCTGTCACACCTAGCTGTACTTTATACGTCACTGGACCAGACCTTGCATCACCTATGCCTCTTATCCATGCATGGCCATTCCCGCGGATCCTACACCAAATTTTATCACCTGAAGTAAATGGTCTCGCTTGATTAACACAGTTTTATGTCCATCATTGGTGTTCCCAATGCCAAATCACCCTTCACCCCTCCCCCCACCACCCCCCCGCCCCCAAGTCCAGGAAGATCACACTTAACCTGGTCTAGAGTCTTCTCACCATTAGAAACTCTGGGGCAGCACGGTGGCTCAGTAGTTAGTACTGCTGCCTCACAGTGTCAGGGACCCCAGTTTGATTCCACCCTCAGGCAACTGTCTATGTGGAGTTCGCACATTCTCCCCATGTCTACGTGGGTTTCTTCTGGGTGCTCCAGTTTCCTCCATCAGTCCAAAGACGTGCAGGGTAGGTGGATTGGCTATGCTAAATTGCCCATAGTGTCCAGGGATGTTTAGGTTCAGTGGGTCAAAAGTGGGAAATGCAGGGGTAGGGGAATGGGTCTGGTTGGAATACTCTTCGGAGGGACGGTGTGGACTTCTTGGGCTGATTGGCCTGTTTCCACACTGTTGGGACTCTTTGACTCTGCTGGAGCTATCCCTGTAGTTGCACGAAGGATGGTCCTATAATTCTTAAATAAGAAGCAGGACAGTTTGGTATCTAGTGACGTTGTAGACTGTTTCTTCAAGCCTACCTTCAAAGTTATGACTGCTCTTTCTGCCAGACCTTGGATTATGAATGGTATGGAATTGTTCTGATATGTTGAATGCCATTCGACTACAAAATGTTGAAATTCCCTGCTGGTAAATGAAGAGGATCTGTGACCAACACTTCCTGGAGTCCGCGTATTGCAAAAAATGTGCAGTTTTTCTAGCACCATCCCCATGTTTGATGAATGAACTCTGTACACATCCAGCTATTTTGAGTGGGTGTCCACAGTAACAAAAAAACATAGAGCCTATGAAAGGACCTACACACTCAATGTGTAACCGAGTCCAGGTTTTACCTGGCTATTCCCGTGAATGTGGGGGAGCTACTGGGAGTAGCTTTTGTTCTTGTTGGCACTCTGGGCACTGCTCCACCAACGTGGCAATGTCTGCATCCAAATCTGGCCACCAGGTATAACTTCTTGCTAACATCATTATTTTGGACACCCCTGGATGACTCTTGTGGAGTTCAGCCAGTATCTGGCGACAACCTTTTCTCAGGACCATCACTCTTGCTCACCAGAATAATATGCTGACCTCTACTGTGATCTGATCTCTCCAGCTCCAAAAAGGTTTCAATTCTGGTTGTGATGGCTCTATTGTGTACCCCATTGCACCAGTTGTTTCAGTTTTGCCAGGACAGGATTTTTCTGCGTCCAAAGTCTGATTTTATCAGCTGTGACTGGAAGCATTTCCAGAAAACTTAAAAACACTACCGACTCTTACAGCGGCAGTAACACCAGTGGTGTTTCTGCCAGCAGGAGACAGCTCAATGCATCCGCATTTGCTCCTTGGCCTCCTGGACGATGTTTCAACTAATAATTATATGCAGTTATTATTAGGGCCCACCACTCTGGTCCATTATTATTACAAAATGTACTTCCACAGAGGCATTGGTGGAATTTCCTGACCCCAAATATGACCGCCAATACTTCCCTCTTTATCTGGGCATATTTACGTTCTGCATTAGCCAAAGTCTTGATGCATACTCCATTAAGTGTTTCTCTCCATTGGGCCACCTATGAGCTAATACTACCCCAATGCAGTACGGGGAGGAATCGCATGTCCATACCAGATCTCGCTTGGAAGCATAGTGTTCCAACACCTTAGAGGATAATAGCTGTCCCTGAAATCCATGGCTTGGCTACATGACCATTTCCGAGGCTAACCCTTTTTCAAAAGTTGACAGAAAGGTGCCAGAATGGAGGCCAGGTTATGTATGAACTTTCCATTCTAGTTTACCAACCCAAGGAATAACCTTGGACATGGGAGCTAGGGCACCTATGATCGCCCTCACTTTATCTTCCAATGGGTATTACCTGGTCTTGTCGATTCTGTAGCCCTAAGTAGGTCACTCGGAGTGCCTCGAACACACATTTTTCCCTTCTAAGGCAAACTCCCACCTGGCAGAAATATCTAAGGACTACGTCCAAGTTCTCTGTGCTCCTTATTGGTCTTCCTAGTTATTAGCACATAATCTAGATAAATAGCGTCCTGGGGTAGACCTTGTAAAATGCTCTCCATCATCTGCTGAAAAATTGCACAGGCTGATAATATCCCTAATGGCAGTGTTGTATGTTGTTACAAAGCCTAATGGGTATTAATTGTAGCCCACTTCTGGGAATCCTCATTTCCTGCAATTTCAAGTATGCATAGTTCATGTCCAGCTTTGTGAAGGACAGACCACCCCCACCCCCTCTACCGTCAGTTCTTATGTATAAATCCACCATGTGAGGGAGTGGATATTTATCCAGCTGCAAAAAGCAGTTTACCATTTTGTTTAAAATCCCCATAAAGGCAACCCAACGAATCGGGCTTCACAATCAGTATGACCAGGACTGCCCATTCTGCAAACTGGACTGGTTTAATGATTCGAGATAACAAGCATGGGGCTGGATGAACACAGCAGGTCAAGCAGCATCATAGGAGCAGGAAAACTTGACGTTTCGGGCCTAACCCCTTCATCAGAAATGGGGGAGGGGAAGAGGGTTCTGAAATAAATAGGGAGAGAGGGGGAGGCGGATAGAGGATGGATAGAGGAGAGGATAGGTGGAGAGGAGGCAGACAAGTCGAAGAGGCGGGGATGGAGCCAGTAAAGGTGAGTGTAGGTAGGGGGGTAGGGAGGATCATCCCAAAACCAGCCCAGCTCATCTCCACCTCCCTAACCTGATTTTCCTCTCACCTCAAGCCACACCCCCATCTCCTATCTACTAACATCATCCCGCCCCCTTGACCTGTCCGTCCTCCCTGGACTGACCTATCTCCTCCCTACCCCCCGACCTACACTCACCTTTACTGGCTCTATCCCTGCCTCTTCGACTTGTCTGCCTCCTCTCCACCTATCCTCTCCTCTATCCATCCTCTATCCGCCTCCCCCTCTCTCCCTATTTATTTCAGAACCCTCTTCCCCTCCCCCATTTCTGATGAAGGGTTTAGGCCCGAAACGTCAAGTTTTCCTGCTCCTATGATGCTGCTTGACCTGCTGTGCTCATCCAGCCCCATGCTTGTTATAGTGGTTTTACTGCTTTATTTTCAATGCTATGTGCATTCAAACATAGTGCTTTATGTCTTTTCCTTTCATTATTTTTGTACCAATGCAAAGTAGTATCTGCATAGAGACAGGGAATATTACATTAAAATTTCTTTATTGGCAAAATTTCATTTGTATTGGTCTAATAATCCACAGAATGAAAATGATATTAGGACTGCTAGTGCTGAATATTAACCTATCTAGACTGTATTTCTTGCTGCATCTTCAAAGCCCAGCCGTGCAAAAAATATGAAATGCAATATCCTTTAGGACACTCCACCACTGCACACCTTTACTTAATGGCACCAGCTGCCATATGGTAAACTGGCAATGTTATCATTGTAACATTGGTACCAATGTGTCAGAATGATAAGAGACAGGATGAATGAGTGAATTAGTACCGTGGGTAGATTGGCAAGTGGATGAGGTGGACTAACCAAAAGATGTGAGAGATGATAGATGGGTCCAAGGGCAGTCAGGTCTTATTGCTGATGTTGAGGTTAAGTTCCTAATCTCACATTTCCTGACAACTTTTCAGGTGGGTCCAATGGAACTGTTTGAGAACTCTTGCAGTGGGTTGACAGGGAGCAGGAGAATTACCCATTGGAATTGAAACTGCCCAGAGATTTCCCACAGAGTTCAGCATGTCAAGACTTCTGTAAAAGGTGTGTAAGTGCAGGTTAGATCATATATTTGGTCTGCAATGATCTGAGGACAGGCGAATTTGGGCCGAATGGGTTTAGTGAAACTTGCACTGAAAAATGAAACTGAAGATAGGGTTGCTGATTTTTCACCAATTGACACAAGGGGGCAGCTGCAGGCTGAAAAACACCGGAAAATCCTTCAATAACCACACACATTAAGTGTTAATACTGATTGATCGAGTTAATTCTACAATTAAATGCCTTCTTATAGGAAATCCCCTTCTTACTTTTTGAAAATTCACCCTTGCTATGTGAACAAAAACAGAAGTTGCTAGAACAGCCCAGTAGGTATGGCAGCATCTGCGAAGAAAAATCAAGAGTTAACATTTTGGGTCACTAGACCTGATTCACCTCATCCACAGTTCTTTCGGTTTTTAACTTACTGGTATTTCTGCTATAACGCGTGTTACAATAACGCGAATTCGCTGTAACACAATTGATGAATAGTGGACGCTGTCCGGATAACGCAAACTTTCTGTTGTTCTACGGTGATTTCCCTATAACCCAATTTTCTGTAGCACAAGGTCACACAAGAAAGCAATTACGACACTAAACGAGAAATACCTATACTACTGGAACGTTTGTTGGTGAGGACAGAATTTAATACCTCTCCCTATTTTCCCTCTAGGTGGCGACAGTGAGCTGCTTGTTGAATTGATGCGGTCACGAAGCATAGATACATCCAGCCAAATCTCCAGTGTTAAGGGAAAATAAGGTTACTGCTCCCATTTTGAGGGTACTACTGCCGAATAACTGCTGGATTTTTTTGTGGCAGATTTTTGTCACAGTTTCATACTGGCTTTCTATACCATTGCAGAAGGCCACAGCCAACCACATTGTTGCAAACCTGGAATTATCTGCAAGTCCAGCTGGGTAAGGATAGCAGATTTCCTCCTCTGAAGGATACCCAACACATTAGCGAGATTAGTATTTTATTTTAATTCATTAATAAAATTTAAATTACCCTATCTACAGTAGAAAACCTGGACTCATTTCTGCAGCATTAAACTCCAGGGGCATTTAGGAGATTAGAAGTATTGGAGAGAGCAGTGAAGTAATTACGAGAATGTTTCAAAGAATAAGAAACTTAAGTTATGAGGATAAACTTTAGAAGCAGGGACAGTTCACCTTGGACAGAAGGCAGCCGAGAGTTAACTGAGGTTTTCAAAATTGTGTGTGGGCTGGATAGAGTGGATCGAGAGATGAGTTCCCGTTCATAAAACTAACAAGACAAGAGGGAATAGATTTAAGGTGATTTGCAAGGGGGAAAAAATGGTTTATGGAATGCACTGCCTGGAAGTCTGTGGAGGTAGGTTCAATGGAAGCATTCAATAGGGTATTGGATGATTATTTGGATATAAAAAGAGTTTGTAAAGCTATTGGGAAAGAAGACAGGAGATTACTTAGTGCCAATGATGCTTGTTTGAAGATCAAATGAAGGCAAGTTAGGCAAAATGTTCTCCTGTGTGGTGTAATGATGTGTGATGTATAGTCATAATGTAATTACTGTATTCCACTTGCAAGTCTAGCTTAGTTTAATTCCAATTAAAATTCTAGTTTTTCATATAAAGGTTCATGTGGCACAGTAGTAATGTCTCTATCTGAGTTGGGAGGCCCAGATTCAAATCTCACCTGCTCTCGAGCTATGCAATAAAATCTCTGAACTTTAGAAAACATCTAAAAAGTATATGAAGATTTTTTGCACAGAAGCTTGTACATTTTTACACCCTAATCTCTGATGAAATACCTGAAAAATAAATAATGAGAGATGAATTAAAGAATTAAACCGAAAGCAGGAAGCACACCCACAGGACCAACGATAGCAGCCATCAGGTGTGGCGCAAGTGGTTGCACTCATTAAAACCCTGCCAGAAATAAAAAGCCAGTAGACTGATTTTCTTTTACTCTTGTACTCTAAGCCCCAGTCAATTATTTGATTTTTTAAAAAAACCTGAAACATGAGTTAGTATGCAGCATGCAGTTATAGTGCCTATTTTAAGAACATTCCTCTGGTGGAGTAGAGTAGTAAAATTAGGTCAGTAGCTTTACAGCCCCATTAGTACAGGAGAGATGACTGGCTTCATTGGACAAAGGGACAGATCACCAGTAGATGTCTAAATATCAACCTATTTAGATCCATACAGAATTCAGGGTAAACACGATGCCAATACCCACGAGCTCAAGAAGAGCCAGCATCTACACGACAAAGACCTCAAGTCCTACAGGTGGTAGAACCAAAGAGTCTTGACCATACTGAAATAGCAAATGATGTTTCTATACCTCAGAGAAGCAATGGCAGGAACTGTAACAATAAGAAAGTTTACCCTGGTCTGCTGGCATTTTCAGAATTCCACCTTTTCCAATTATGCACCGCCACTTAGACTTTTGCTAGAAAGACTTTGATATCGTGCTTTTTCATGCACTGCACTGGATCCTCTTCAGTGCTGGAAAGAATAGCTAGCCAGCGTTGTTGAAAGTTAATTGGAGTGTCTTAAAGCTGACCAATAATTAGGATTGTAAATGATAGTTAAGATTCTCATAATTCCAGAGGCAGACAGCCAAAATAAGATTTTAATGACTGACTGAAGTTCAATTTGTGATGAACTGAACACTCGTTAGTCATGCTTTAGCTTTTAATTGTAGAGACAGGAACAGGACAGCTCATGGTGTAGTGGTAATGTCCTCACCTCTGGGCCAAGTGGCCTGGGTTCAAGCTTTACCTGCTCTGAAGGTGGTATCATAACATCTCTGAAAAGGTTGATTAGGAAACAGAGATTATAATTGGTGCTTGCAAATACAGACAATTATCAATAATGTAAGGGTAGGGCATCATACAAGGTGTAATTCAAATCATAGAATGTAGGTACTTAAAGAAAACCATAAACACCAAGTTTAAACCTTTCTACATCAATTTATGGTCTTCCAGCTTATTCCCCTAATTTGTTTTTAGTTGTTAAGGAAAAGAGATTTGTGACTGTCATCTAGAAGGTCAGTACAGCCTCCTGACAATATGTAGGTGTTTATGTACAGTTTAGAAAAGGTGACCGGTTATAAGAAGGGTATTTATTTAAAGTTACTTATTCCAATAATGTCAAGTAATCTAGAAATTTGAACAACATTGAAAAGGAATTGGCTCCTAAGCAAATGGGTAAACTTGACACTGCAGAGGAAATGAATATTAGGTAGGAATTCTAGGAAACCTGAACAGATTTAGATCTTAGGAACAGCAGAGGGAGAGAGAAAAATCTTATAATTTCCATTTAGTTAACTATTTAAACACACAAATATAACAAAAGAAACTACAAATGTTGAAAATACACAGAAAGCCAGTCAGTCAGAATCTATAATGGTAAAACTTTAGACAGAGACAATCAGAACCAAAGATCCAAAAACTTCCTTAATTGCATCATCTTCTTAGCTTTTAAGAACAGAAAGGTTTTCCTATACTTGACTTCATTCCTCAAGGGCACAAAAATTGCTACTAATATCATATGGTAAGAACAAGTTTTTATTTGTGATTCAGTAGCATTTCAAATACAAAACGCTAAGTTAAAATGTTTTTAAAAAAACCAAGCTAAAGCAGAGATCAAAAAATACTACCTCAGCCAAGTGATCAGTGATATTCTTGAATAAGAGCTGGGGCAAAAAATAATAAAACTTGTATTTATGTAGCCTTTGGTAGGAAAATCAGAAAGTCAATTATTTGAATGGTGATTGGTTGGGAAAGTTTAACACACAATAAAGGACCTGGGGTGTCCTTGTATGCTCATCACCGAAAACAAGCATGCAGTCTCAGCATACAGTTAGGAAAACAAACAGTTTGTTCTCCTTCCTTGCAAATGGAGTACAGTAGTAATACTGTCTTACTACAGCTATACAGGTCTTGGTGAGACCACACCTGACATTTTGGGCTCAAAGAAAGCATATATATGCTATAGAGGATGTGCAATGAAGGTTCATGCATACCACCAACAATTCCTTTCTCTGTAGAGACAGGGAAAAGCAGAGAGAGGAATTGCTGGTGATAATCCAGCACAGATAAATGCTAATGGGTGTTAACGAAACATATGAATAGTTAAAAATGGGGAAGCAACCCATACAGAGCAGGACCTGGGGGCACAGGGGTGGGTAACCAACATAGGGGAAGGTGTTTATGCACAAAATTGGTAAACTCAAATATTGTGTACTGAGGGCTGTAAGGTGTTGGCCCTCTAGCTTGTGCGGAGTTTCACTGAAACACTGTAGCAGGCCTAAGACAGAAACGTAGGCATAGGAAGACAATGGTGTGTTAAAGTGGCAAGTAACTAGAAACATAGGTTTTGTTTTTAAAAAGAGTGCAAGTCATCCACAAAGCGCTCACCCAATCTGCATTTTGTCTCCTCGTTGTAGAGGAGATCATATTGTAAATATATGGCTGCTCATAAAAGTAGATAGCGAGATTTCTAGACACTAAAAGGAATCAATTAACACAAAATCAGAATTTGCTGGAAAAACTCAGCAGGCCTGGTAGCATCTAGGAGAAAAATCAGACCCAACACTTAGGGTCCAGCGATCCTTCCTCAGAAAGGACGCGAAACGTTAACTCAAATTTCTTTTCACAGATCCCACCAGGTCTCCTGAGGTTTTCCAGCAACTTCTGTTTTTGTTTCTGATTTACAGCATCCGCAGTTCTGTTGGTTTTTAAATTGAGGAGTCAATGGATATTGGGTGAGAACGGGACAACAGTATTGAGATAGGGGAACAGGCATGATCATACTGAATGAAGGAGTAGGCTCAGTGGGTTGAATTTTCCTAATTTCTATGACTGCAATTTTAGGGACAAGCTCACTTGGGCAAATGAATATATAGAAATTCGTAAATGGAAACAGTTAAAAAAGGACCAAAAAGTATGCAACATTAAAATTATATCTGAACTACATCTGTATTTTTATCTGGCTGATTGCCTAGCCTCTTGCTTATTATCAGAGGATATCTTACGGATCCCCCTTTGTGGGCATGCAAGGTATGTCATAAAATCTTGCCTACTCTCCCCACTTATCTGTGCAAGATATTATTTCCAGTCATGGTTTGCATCAAATTTTCTTCCCCCTTATAGAGCACCCATCTGCACATTTGTAATGAAAGCTTTCCTGCGCAAATGATAGAATCACAGAAGCCATACAGCGCAGATAGCAACCATACTGTCCACTGGGTCTGCACTGACCCTCTGCAAAGCTTCCCAACCTATAACCTGCACATCACTGGGCAATTTAGCATGTCTAATCCATCTAAACTGCACATTTTTGGATTGCGAGAAGAAACCAAAGCAGCTGGAGAAAATCCATGCAGACATGGGGTGAACATGCAAACCACACAGACAACAGTGCCTCAGTACCACAAGAGCTCCCCTCCGTCAATGACCGCATTATCACACCATTTTGCTTCTTCCAGTGACAGAGGCTGTGCTATGGGGAAACTTAGATTAAATCAGAATTGAAAGCTACTGGCAATTAAGTCATGTGTACAATTGTTAATGGGCAGTTGCAAGGCTGCCAACGCAATCATTAGGCACCAAGAAACATGTCAAATTGCTTCATAACTTTTTTTACAAAAAGGATTTGTTGAACTTTCGCATCACATTTCTGTGAAATATTTAAAGGGTTAAGGCTGGTAGGTAGAGTCACCATAGTCCTACTGGACCCGAGGGCTGCCTTCTCATTAGAGGGACAATTGATTTAACCTTAGGGTCAGCACACCTCAGGTGAGGGGAGAGTTTGATGGCAGCTGTTCATGGTAACCTAGCCAGTGCAATAATTGAACTCCTGCTGTTGGCATTGTTGGGGCGGCACGGTGGCTCAGTGGTTAGCAGGTTTGATTCCAGCCTCGGGTGACTGTCTGTGTGGAGTATGCACATTCTTCCCGTGTCTGCGCGGGTTTCATCTGGGTGCTCTGCTTTCCTCCCACAGTCCAAAGATGTGCAGGCAAGGTGGATTGACTATGCTAAGTTGCCTGTATAGTGTTCAGGGGTACATGGGGTTATAGGGGAATGGGTCTGCGTGGGATGCTCCAAGGGTCAGTGTGGACTTGTTGGGCCAAAAAGGGCCTGTTTCCATACTGTAGGGATTCGATGATTCTATTATCTGGATTGCAAACCGGCCATCTCTCCCACAAGTACATTTAAATTAACTGTCAATTTGCCAATGTAGACATCCTTCAAAAACCTGTCCCTCCTCTCCAGCTGGAGAATTAGTTCAGTTTTATAAAAACTTGCTTTTATATGTAAAAGTTTGCTACACTTTTTGATGCATGCAGCACTGAAGCACAGCTCAGTGAGAAGCAAGGCTAGGTATGTTTAAAAATAAATCAATCCTGACGGACAGGATTGATTTATTTTTAAAAAAAAAAAAAAAAAAAACTTATCCCTCTCCACCATGATGCATAAAGGTGCTGAGCAAGATCAATTCTGGTCACCTCCTTCCGTTCTGATCCGTTAGTCCAGTGAAAATCTACACTGATCACCACAAGCAAGATGAGGACCGAGATGCTTTTTGTTCAAATTTACAACTGAAGAAACAACAAAAAAAAAGTGGAAGAGAGAAGCACAAAACTTGCTTTTTAAAAGCATATTTATTCATTCAGCATTTTTGGCACAATGGGATTGTGGATTCCTTCTTCTACAAACTCCAATGTATTGTCTGGTTTTATCTACACATGAATTTTCAGGCAACCTTTTGAACAATCCAAGATGGAATCAAAGCAAATAGAACATGCAGTACACACATTCAGACAAATAAGCACAAAATTGGCAGAAAATTTAAGGCACCTTCATTTTAGTGTTACTTATTCTGTTTTGGCATTTAAAGGCAAAATTTTTAAACTGCAAAAGGCAACAGAAAGTATTAATGGAATCACTTAAGTCACTTCATCTTTTTAAAAATCACATTTTTTTTGGTCATTCAACAGGTAGTGTTAATAAATGTTCAAATTATCCCTTGTGCCATCCACTCAACTGGTGGTTGGTTAGCAGAATTTTTAAAATGACCTGCATGGTTGTTCCAGCACAGCTTAATACCACTCAAGAACAAATACAGAAAACCGAAGGGAATTCTTTGCTTTTCTTACGAGACAAAAACATAAATATAGTGGGAATAAGCGTTCCCCAACTGAGTTTTAGAATAGAAAAAAATCACCATGAGCAGAAAAAGCAATTTCCCTTCAACATTTGTGCTGAAATTAGAGAAAGAAAGTTACCCCATTAGTCTTTAAATAATGACTAAAACAGTTTCAAGAGACAATACAAATGGTAGTGTTATTAACTAAATGTTGCTATTTTGAAATCACATTTTAGATGTGCATGGTACTCATTGAAGTTTGAAGGGATGGCAGTCATCTGTCAAAATGTACACTTTGAAATTTACAAGTTTTCGAAAGCTGGAATATCAAAGCTACAGATAAACTGGATAATAACATTCATGAGTTTCTCAAATAAGGTTGTGAAAGAAATTGACTTTCATTGTCACTTGCAAATCATGATTGCTAACTGTACACATTGTTTTTATGGTCTGGACAATCATTGAAATTATTCAAATTTTGTGTCAATAAAAAGATTGGATAACATACATGGTTATAAAAAGATTGGTCACATCAGAAGTTAACAATCATTTATTAGGATTGGCTGGTTGCAAATCATGTCTTCTATATCTCAGCCAAAATCTAGGCATTCTGAATGTTTATCTATTGATTTGTTTAATGCTGGAAGTTCAGCCAAAAGAATCAAGTAAAGCTGGAACCTTCTATTGAGACTAATTAAACAGGATATTTTGAACACAGATGAAATTAAGACATTGTACAAATCTACATATCAGCAGCTGTCCATTGTATTAAGAGTGTTATGGAAATAAGCTTTGTTGAAAGCCAATGCAAAACTGCACAAAAAATTGGCAGAATATAATCACATCTGGAAATGATCTGAAGGCTTTCAAATTTACAGGAAAAAAACCCAGCATAGCACATGGATTAGTTTCTGAAATAGAATGAAATTCTCTGCCTGCTTTTCCCTTAACCCCACATCCCGAGAAACATGATTTTTAAATTTTATTAGCAAGACATTTTCTCACAAAAGTTTCTTTGTGCCAGTTCAAGCAAATGGATTGAAAGATAAATATACAATCACTGTAAAAAGGATTCCATGTGCTCAAATAATTTCGGAGTTCTAGCTTTCCTTGTGCTTCTATTATGCAAGGTTCAAGTTTATTGAATGTAAACGTTTACATCTTGCTAAAGCATTCCTTAGCATTGGTCCAGACTTGAATTCCCTACAAAAGAAAAAAAGCATGCATTTTCATAAATAAATCAGATGAAAAACTCATTTATACAGAACTTTTCATGACAAACCAAGCATTTTGCAGCCACTGAAGTACTTTTAAAGCTATTTCAATGTAGGAAACCAATAGGCAGGCAACTTGTATGCAAACTCCCACAAGGCAATCAATGAACCACCAGATAACTTTTGTTTGACATTATCTGGAGCACAAATATTGGCCAGGATTCTGGGAATACTTCCCAAGCTTTTTCAAAAAGTAGGGTTGTGGGATGTTTTCTATCCAAGCAAACAGATGGGGCCTAGGTTTAATATCTCAGCCTAAATACAAGACCTGTCTTAGTAGTTCACTGGAGTATAAAGCCGAGATTCCAAACACAGGGGTGGGGCTTGAACAGATTGGAGGATAGCTAACGTGACCCCTCTATCTATGAAGGATTGCAAACAAAAACACAGGAATTATAAACCTGTCAACCGGAGTTCAGTAGTAGGGAAATACTAGAATCCATTGTGAAAGACTCAATAACTGAGCACTTCGAAAATTGTCACAGGATTGGGCAGAGTCAGCATGGACCTATGAAACGGAAAAGTGGGAACAGACTATTTAGTTGGATGATTGATCATGAGAATGAATGGAGGAGCAGGCTCAAACAAGGCTGAATGGCCAACCCCTGTTTCTATTTTCTACGTTTGTGTGTTTCCAGATTTCCCAGCCAGGGTGGGGGTGGGAGAGAGAGGAGATCAAAAGGAAGGTTCAATTTCCAATTTCCAAGATAGGGACCAAAAACAAACCCTGGCCTCCACTGAGAATTTGACATGTCATTTTCATTATCACTCAACATACATGCTACATCTAAAACAGTCAAAAGTGCTGAACTTGAGCTGCTCTCGGGCCATTCTCAGAACTCATTAATACTGATCATAAATGCCGCTTTTACACTGGAGTATAGGTCATAAAAAATTTCTTTCCAAAAGTAGGCAAGAAGTGAACGGTCTAAACAATAACGTGCTTTAAGAGATCTGCACAGCTAAACCATAATAACCTGTTTCCATTTATTTTACTCAACTATGATATCTATTCTATATAGAATTGTGAAAAGTCAAGCCATTTAGTCTCCTAGCAAAGCACTAGAATAGTCTTCAACGCAGAGTTAAATTATCCAGATCTTTTCAAAAGGAAAGAGGAAAAAGAGATGGGAGCCTATAATAATACCACAAGTTAAATTAGAGCAGGTCTTGATTTGATTCCGAAAAGCCACACTGCATTGGGTTCCACATCTTAAATCATTAAAATAAGTTCACACTATTTTATTCACTCTTCTGAAAGAAAAATCATACCAAGTTATCATACAGACCCCTTCAGATTTGATTAATCCCTCAACATAATTATGAATACATAAGCAACAACTTCAACCATCCCATATGCCTATAGTCTGTACAATTTTTAAACACAATGCTCAATGCTCAAAGTGTTGGAAGTTGTCCTCATTAGGGAAATTAAAAGGCTTGGTCTAAAAAAGGAAACACCAATAAATTTGAAGAGTGCATTTGTTCCAAAAATAGACCAAGTTAACAATTAGTATCCATTAACAAGGAGTTCAGTACAATCATAAGCTGACTACAGTTAATATGCATTAACATGACCAAGAGTTACTGAAATTCCCTCCAAGTAGTCAAAACATGAAGGATTCAAGTGCCCAAGTCTTAGAATTTGTTGGTGGCAAGAATCTCAACTGAGAGACACCATAAATAATAGCTATTCAACAGAAAACTTGTTTAATGGGTTTAGTCACAATCCAAATATAACCAAAAGTTTCAAGAAAGGCAGAAATTATGGCCTGACTATTTACTGAAGTACCATTTCAAGTTTGTGCACTTGAGCATGCACTAAAAAAATTATATTAACCCCTACAAATTGTATATTTCCCAAAAAATTAAGAATCAACTCAGCAAATTTGTACAAACATTCGTGACTTGTGGTGTTTATTTGCTTTCAGAAATCTGATAAGTTAGAACAAATGCAATCCCTCACCACCATTTAGACCAATTTGGAAGCATTTCAACACAAACAAATCAAAACAGAGACAACTGTTTTAAAAAAAAATAAAGATGGATTGGTGCCAACTAAGGAAATTATAGGCTCCAGCTTCCTGGTGAGGTTTCATAGACAGTATAACATTAGTGTTGATGGGGCGAGAGGGCAAAGAGAAAATAGATGACAGGAAAGGTGAAAGCATTTTTCATTGAACTGGTGAAGAATATAAGAGACTTGGAAAGAGAGTACCTCACATATTCCTCTAGTATGACAGCCATCATTTTAGAATATAATCACAACAGGAACAGTCACTGAAATGCATTGTAGTTTAACATTTTTGTAACTAGGATAAAAAGGTATGGACTCCTAATGTCAATTCTAAACCACAGGAGTGAACTGTCCAGTTTTCAAAACTGAAAAAAGTTTAGCTTGGTTCCATTAAACATATTCAGATTAATTTGAAACTCAATTGCAAAGGTAGAGTTTCAGTTGAGTATAGCCTCAAAGCAGAACATTTGAAATTAAAAATTGTGGCAAAATACTTTCAATACCTAAACATGCAGATGATCATGAAAATTTGTGTTTATGAGATTCAATTTTCTCCTCACTCATGTCATTCCATCCACGGTGGTTTTAAAAATAGGCAGTTGCATTAATAACCAACCCACCTTTTTGCACATGCTTATCTGCATTACTGCATAACTGATAAGAGCCTCTTTCAGGTCATTGTTCTTCTGTTCCTTAAAGCGCTCAATGTCTGCCCAGGCATCCTTCATGAAATCTCTAAAATTTGATATCAAAACAGAACGTAAACATAACACAAGCCTAAATTTAAAAAGGAACTCAGAACTGGGATCCACCTTGAAGTTTTAAAAGTTAACGACACAGTAAATTAAGCCTAAGAAACATCCATCATGGAAAAGTACAAGAGCAAGTTGGTGTAGGCATACAGAACTCCCACACCAGAGGAAAGCAAGTATCAGTAAACGGCACTTATACCTCTAACTTGTTCAAATTCATGAAGCTCCAAGGAAAACCAGGCAGACAATGGTATAGCGGTAATGTCACAAATAGTAATCCAGAAGCCCAGGATAATCTTCTGGGGACATGAGTTTAAATCCCATCATGACAGCAATGGAATTTAAAAACTATTAAGTCTGAAGTTGAAAAGCTAATTTCAGTAAAAGGTGATGATAAAACTATTATGGCTTTTTGAGAAAACTGCTAAAGTTCAATAATGTCCTTTCGCAAAGGGAATCTGCCATCCTTGCCTAGGAGACAACAGTTCAGGCAGATTAGCTTTTAGCCTAAGTGGATGATGTTGTACCCAAAACTATACCCAAAATTAAATTTGGCAAACAGACTCCACCACAAAGCAGGTAGAATTTTTTTTTTTTTTTTGAAAAAAACAACTTTGACAAGAAATTGCACTCCTTGGTATTGGCAGGCAAGAGGGGTAAATTGGGGTTAAGATATTTCAACAAGAGGTGTCAAGAAAGGCTTTCATTTATAAGAGTTATTCACCTTAAAAAGAACCTTATATAGCTGAAAAGAGAGGGACTTTGAAGTGAAAGCATCTTTACAAAAGTAGCAATCGTGTGAAAGAGCTACTACAATATTTTGGAACTCAAAATAGAACTCAGAATCCCTACAGTGTGGGAACAGGCCCTTAGCCCAACAAGTCCACACTAATCCTCAGAGCATCCCACCCGGACCCATCCCCTACGGCCATCCTAATCTATCCATCCCCGAACACTACAGGCAATTTAGCATGGTTAATTCACCTACCCTGCACATCTTTGGGCTGTGGGAGGAAACCGGAACACCCAGAAGAAACCCACACAGACACGGGGAGAATGTGCAAACTCCACACAGACAGTCACCCGGGGTTGGAATCGAACCCGGGACCCTGGTACTGTGAGGCAGCAGTGCTAACCACTGAGCCACTGAGCCACCGTGCCAATCAGAAACAAAATATTGTTTAATTGTTGAAATGCAAACAGACATTCAATTGTGCAAAACCCAGATTCTGGGTGGGCGCAAAGGCTGGTAGGTTTGTATTTTTGATGTTATGAAATACCTCAAATTTCCAAAAGCACATCACATTTACTTAGAATGAAATCAGTGTTATGCAATGATGAATAACCAATTGTACTATGAGAGGTAGGGATATTTTTCCATCAAACAGATTTGAATCCATAGAATGTTACCAGCACAGCTCTGTGCAACAGCAATTCAACTAGCCCCACCCCCAACCTCATAACGTACAATCTTTGCTCTCCTTCAGTTGCTTATCAAATTCCCTTTTCAAAGCCACCATTTGACTTACCTCCAAGCCTCAGGCAACTTTCCAGATTCAGTCTACTCACTGCATAAAATAGTATTTAATCATACCACCTTCAATCCGTTTCCTGTTTCTTGTCCCCTCTGCCAAAGAAACAGTTTCCCTCTATTTACACTGTCCAGACCCACGATGATTTTGAACAATGCCCTAAAAATATAGTTTCAGCTTCCTTTGCTAAAAGGAAACATCCCAGCTTCCTCATTTTAACTTCCTAAGTGAAAGTGGGGAATCAATCTTTCTACGCCTTCTTTAATGCCTTTACATTCTTGCAGGTGAGTGGTGTCTAGAATTAGACAATATTGTAGTGGAGATCAAATCGCTTTTTAAAAAGGGACATCATTACTTCCTTGTGTTGGTACTCCATGCATAATGAACCTAGGATTCATACACTTTTAAAGTCAATTGCTCAACCTACCCTTCTGCCTTCAAATGATTTATATGCACATCTCCAAGTATCCTCCAGAGATAGCACCATCCTGTAACCTAACACATTAGTCTACAAATTTCAAAAAAGCTCAGAAAACAAAGTATACTCAAAGATTAATTTGGACAAACAGGGTACCAAACAGTACGGCGTGGGAACGGGCATTTGCTGTACTGCATGGCTAAACCCTAAAATGAAATCTCCTGGTCAATGGTTTATCTCTTTACTTTGGGTAATTTCACATCCCCAAAGGATGTTCCTGAAAGCAGAATGGTTCAGTTTGTTTATATTTTGTTTGTTCGTTCAAGGTCTCATTTTAAACACACATTGAGAAATTAATAGTCAATATTTTGATAAATATTGAATGGCTCATTCCTTAACCACTTTAAACCGGTGCAGATTAGATTTGCAAGTTGCATGAAAGCTATCAAAATGCACAAGTGGCATAGATTCTGTACTCGGACTTCTGAACAATTTAAAATCTACAACAACCAAGGCACTCTGAATAGTCCAAAGTTAAAGGAAAGACTCCAAATAACACTACTTGAAAATGACCCCTTTCTAAACTAAAAACCTATCAAATCTAGTAGAACTTCTAAACAATTTTTTTTTAATATAAATCCAATATTAGTTACTAAAGTCTGCACAAAATCAATGCTACAATACTGGTCGGTCAACAAGATTTGTTTAGCAGTAGAACATACAAGTTGTACTGCTGGCCTTACTCGCATTCAAGATTCTTGGCCTTCACAAGCTCCTCTCCGTCAGCAATTTGCTCCTCCAACATGTTTAGCTTAACTTCTCTTTGTTCCGGTGTTTCCTGCCCAAAAAGTTTGCTTGTCATACCTTTCAGGGAGAATGTTCTTACTGTCTGTAAAAAGATAAAAAGAATAAAAATTGGTGTCATCATTCTAATGTAACAAATTAGATATTTCCATAAAGATATACTTCCCATTGTGGTCATTAACCTATAAAGAGTAGATACTGTTAAAAACAAGTTATGCAAAATATGAGGCTGTAATATTTGTCTATTAAGACAGATCAGAAAGAATTAATATGACGACTGAATCCAGCAATACACAAAAAAAAAAAACAAAAAAACTTAGCTATTTAGCATCCTGATGCAGTACAGGAACTGAACATACAAGGTTGAAAAATGTTCTGCAAATGAAACCTACAAAAAGACCTGACATCAGATAGGGATTTCCAAAGACCGAGACCACTTCAATGGATAATTTCACAATTTAAATGATGCATAGAAGTCATGAACACACTTGCCCAAAGAAAAGGGAATTGATGATTGCAATTTGTACAGATGCTACTCCCACTCAAAGACTGAATGAATTAAGTGATGAAAGAAAATGGTATGCAAAGAACATAAGAAGAGTAGCAATTTACCACTTTGATGTTGCCCAGTCACTCAATTATATCATGGCTGATTTGCCCAAGGCCTCAATTCATCTTTTGCGTCAGCTCATCCCAGATTCAAAATATTGGGCGATTTGATGGATAAACTACCTTCTCTAAATACTTTTTGATCCAAACCTCCATAATTCTGTCAAGACCTCTCAATCTTGTACGTTTTGAAAAGCATTTGATCTAGCTTGAAAGGGTTCAGAAGAGATTTACCAGGATGTTGCCAGGTATGGAAGGCTTGGGTTATGAAGAAAGGCTGGACAGGCTCAGACCTTTTTTTCAGACACCCATGCTTCTAAACTTAAATAAGTTAAGCCTTTAATCATTGAAGTTTTTTTGATAAGTCAACCGCCCCTTGGATGGCATGATGGCTCAGTGGTTAGCAGTGCTGCCTCAAAGCACAAGGGACCCAGGTTCGATCCCACCCTCAGGCGACTTTCTGTATGGAGTTTGCACATTCTCCCTGCGTCTGCAGGGATTTCCTCCGGGTGCTACAGTTTCCTCCCACAGTCCAAATATGTCCAGGCAAGGTGGATTGGCCATGCTAAATTGCTCATAGTGTGCAGTGATGTGTAAATTGGGTAAGTTATTGAGGGACGGTCTGGTTGGGATGCTCCGAGGTTTGGTGTGGACCTGTTGGGCCGAAGGGCCTATTTCCACACTGTCGGGATTCTATCGTCCACCACAGGAGTCAGCTAAGTGAATCTCTTTACAAACAGCCTCCAAACCCATATATCTTTTCTAAAGCATTAGGACCAAAATCGTACACAGCATTCCAGCACCAGCCTCACCAACACTTTGTAAGAAGACTTCTCTATTTTAAACCCACTCTAAGCCCTTAGCAATAAGGAACAAACTCAATTTTCCTTCTTAATTACCTGCTGCACCTGCAAGCTAACATTGCTTAAGAACACCTAAGTTTCTATGGTGCAATTTTTTGGAGAATGTTTGATTTCATTAATGTGCCACTATTCCTCCTCAGTGACGGACTCCACCATAGACTGACATCTGTTGTTGGGATAAACTGACCCCCAGAATCTTGCTTGGTCTCCTCCCATCTTGAAAAGGGGTGTCACAAAAGCAGTTTTCTAACCCACTGGAACTTTCCAAGAATTCAGTGAGTCCTGGAATATTTTGTACAATATCTCCATTACCTTTGCAGCCACCTCCTTTAAATTCCTCAGATTCAGGCCATCAGATGACTCTTAACTTTTCTGCCTTCAATCCTGTTAGTTTTGTCAAATATTTTGTCTCTTGATAGACAGCAATAGAAGGTTTTTCCTCCTATAAAAAGGACTTTGCTTTTGTTATCTTTGGAATGCTTATATAAAGTGTTCCACTGTGAAGAACACAACATGTTGGTTAAATCACGTGCCATTTCCCTGTCTACTGTTATTAATTCCCAGTTGCATCCTCTACTGTTCCACGCTTACTTTAGCTACTGCTTTTCTTTGTATATATCCATAGAAGCTTCTGCGGTTTCTTTTTATATTTCTTCAAAATTTACTTTCATAATCATTTTTCTCCCACTTTATTTGCTTTATCATCCTGAGTTTAAAAGAACTTCCAAATCCTCGGGCCTATGAATTGTGTTAGCTGCTTTGTACGGCTTGGTTTTTGATTGAGCACTTAAGGTGTTGAAGAGTATCCATTGTTCCTGCCAAATCCTTCACGAAGGAAGAAATTTGTGCTGAGCATTTTGAATATCTACTTAGAGCTCTGTCACTGACTACCTATCGTTTATTTTCCAGCCTGTTTTTGACAACTCAACGTTCACTGCTTTAACACCGAAGGCTAAAAAGGAACAGGCTGAAAAAGTTTACTGCCAGTTAAGCTGGCATATGCCACTGCACTTTTCAAAAGTTGTGCACATGCGTTAATGACAGAGTGAAGCTGGAATAAACAAGGTCTGAATTTGTAGGCAGGAGTAACGTACTAGGAGACACAAATGACTCAAACTAGAAGCCTGAGGAACTCCAGAAAAACCAATTACGCGCAGTACTCATGCGGGTAGTTTAGATTTTTGATTGCCAGTTGTACTTTTCCTGGGCTGCTGCAAAATTCCCCTCTAACAATTGGATCAGATGACTAGAACCTTGGAGTGTCTGCCCAGTACATACTTTTTAACCTAGATTTTACACAGATTTGCTTAAGAACTGTTCATGGTAGCCTGAGCAGCATGACCAAGTAATTCAGTTAGCATCAAAGCACAATTACATCCACAACATTCATCTCAATCTATGCCCCAAACAACATTCATTTCCTCATCCCACCTCGTGTGCTCATTGCCTTCTGCACCTGGTCCCACCCCTCACCCCAACTCATCTCCAGAATCCACAGATGCACATTGGAGGTCAGTGGGCAGCTGAACATTTCTAGGGGATGAGAACAAGGCTGAGCACTTTCAGGATAGGAGGAGAGTAAAAGAATAAAAAGGATAGAATGAACACAGCCAGTATGGGATGGATGTGCACTGTGGGACATGAGAACAGTGTAAATCAATGAACCACAGACAGATCTTAAAAAGGATGTGCCTTCAGTTCGTCATGAAAGAGGGAGGATAATTTAGTTGAAAATATGCTTGTCATTTCGCCTCTTGACTACTGGCATTGCATCCCTGCTGAAGCTAGCACTGGAATATATAACATCCCCATCTTATAACACCAAGTGGTCAGAAAATCAGACACTCCCCTCAGTGATCAAAATCTGGACTGAAATAATTCAAATCGTATTGCTGGTATCAACTGATACATTCAAAACAAAAAAAAAAAAAAAAAAAGCGAACAACTATACTAACAGAAACAAACATCTGAATTAAGGGCCTACCACAAAAAATGAAAAGGGTTCAAGATTACAAACCTAAAGATAAAATGAGAAATAAATTGAAGAACTTTTCCCTAGCATGATAACTGTAGAATCTCGCTACTTGTTCAAAACTAAACTCAAAACTAGAATGAGCCCTTTTATGCATGGGACAAGATCATTGTTTGCAAAAGGCTAAGAAAAACATTAAAAATTTTTAAAAAGTTTCTTCAACTGATTACAGCCAACTTACTTAAGTCCAAATCATGACCAATTTATTTCAAATATGCACCAATTGTCTGTCTTTCATTGAGTAAACTGATTCTTTTAAAGTCCATAGGAACTATGTAAATAAGACCAAACCTATTCAGGAAAAAACCCAACTTAATATGCTTTGTGTAAATGGCACCAAAATATAGACCTCTTCCCACACAAATACACATTACAAATGCAAAATCTGTATTTGACAGGGGAGTCCAAGAGTTGTTGATTTTGTGTGAACTGTTGGCTTGAATGGAAAAGTTAAAAAAAAAAAAACAAAACAGTGGGTTCATTGTGCCAAAGCATTAGTAATTCAAATTTTGGTACAATTACAAAAATATCAAAATAATAACATGCAATTATTCCCAAAAACCTCTGACCATGGCCAAGCAGAGAAAGGAGAAAGGAAACCACGACGCTCATCCAACTTAACCCAAAATTCTGGGAAGCCACTAACCAGTTATTATTTTTGTATTGTCATGAAAACATTAAACTTGGCGAGCTGGGCTTATTACCCAAGAACTCTACGAATACCTAAATAAATTCTGCACATCTCCTGGAAATGTATATAGGCATCATTCGAGTCTGTTAGCAAGTTGACTTGTACACCAGTTGTAACACAATGCAAGACAACATTAAAAGGTCAGTCAGTCTCAACACAGGAAACATCCATTTGTCAAGTTGTTAAAATTACACCCCTAAATGGGAATGTGTTCCTAAGTACAGGAATTCATAAGTCAGGGACCCCCTGTACTGAAAAGTCAAAAGACTGCGAGAACGAATCACCAACACAGAACCCAGTAGTGTGGCACACTGCCATCACCAACCGCATCTTGATGCAGTGTTTGAAATTTGCACTCTTCCATGCAAATTGAATTTCTACATGTATTTAAAGTATACTAAAAGAATTCAAAGCTGCCTTATTCATACAATATGACAAGTGAGGAAAAAAGGCACACCCCTGTAGCGAGCTCCTCTCTTTGTTGTTTCTTTGATGTTAGATCTAAAGTAGCCATCTCCAAATCATACTGTTGCAGTTCATGCTTTCTACAGACAGACCTAGAATCAAAAGAAGAAATGAGTAATAATACCAAGAACGTTAACATTTTGTTAATATCCTAATTTAGCAAGTTTTCATAATTTAATTTCTGGAAAAAGATTCTCGGATTTACATTGGGATAGCTCCCATATTTATACTTAAATTGGAATTTATAGTGGAAACTTTCAAACTCATCGCCTGACTAACGTGGGCCAAATTGTTCATACGCACGACAATGTCCAATGAGAATGAGAGATAAGTAGTCAGATTTTCCAATTGTTGCTTGGAATTTTAAGCTTAAAAAACAAAAAAAACAAAAAAACAAAAAAACAAAACAAAACAAAAAGACTGTTCAACTGCTAATCTGGCTTTATAAAAAAATTTCCAACTCTTCAGCTGTTTTTAAAACATTCCTATCCAAGTGCAAGATTTCTTATCCCAGTTTCAAGTTGTCTTTTCCAAGGTTCAAACCATTTACTACAATTACAAGCCACAGTTTTATTATTTCTCGGCCAGATAATCCTGTGCCAAACTTATACAGTGTCATTTCAACATTTACTATCTGCACATCAGGATTTGTAACAATATCATGAGCCATTTGTTTGAGAACTGACACTTAAGCCTTTACCAAAAAAAACTATGCATGTGTGAAAGCATGCAGTTACGCAAATCAGAATTATGAAGATACAAAATGGGATTATTAGACTAAGTACTAATTTGCATATAAAGTTTTTAACTTCATAAAACTCCCTATTTTAAAATGTTTTTCATTTGAAGTTTACTTATCATTTGGTTTCTTTAAACACCTAGAAGTAATGTGAATTTAGTATCAGAATTAATCAAAAAAACTATCCACAAGAAATTTTTTCAACAGCTGGTCAATTTCACAAACGAGCTGTGCACTGATAGACGTCCAATTTCATGATGCACTGAAAAGACTCTGAACTAAGAATCTGATAACACTGTTGGCCAAGCAGCATCATAGGAGCAGGAAAGCTTGACGTTTTGGGCCTAGACCCAAAACGTCAAGCTTTCCTGCTCCTATGATGCTGTTCGGCCTGCTGTGTTCATCCAGCTCCACACCTTGTTATCTTGGATTCTCCAGCATCTGCAGTATCTATTATCTCTGATAACACTGTTGCTGTTTTACAAGCTAAAAGAACAAGTGCCAAATTGTCCTAACATGTACATTCCAAAAACAGATGTACACCTTACACCAATTGTTCTGGTGAACAGTCAAATCCTCACACAAAATTGGGCATTATATCAATTAAATACATGCACAAAAATGAATTGCCCTAGAGAGAGGGAAATAACATTGCCTGTGCACACCATAAACACCCTAACTGCAAATTTAACTGTCGTTTAACCATGCTGCTGGCTACTACAAAAGGTCTTTTTAAAAACGTACTCAAACACGCAGCCTGGGAGGTGCTGTTTCCCCATTCCACATTACAACCACAGCTACTGCCCCACCAACAGCTGCAGCTGGTTACGCTATTTAAACATAGAGCTTGCTTCACCATTCTAGATTATCTAGTTCAATGTCATTTTCCCCACACTTGCCCCATTTCCCTTGGTATAATTAGATATCTGGGTGCTGTAAATCACAGATGGATGCCTTCAAAAAAATGTTACTATTGTCTGTCTTTTTACTGAGTTTCAGATTAGTTTTTTTTGGTTCATTCGTGAGATGTGGGGGTCACTGGCTATTAATCATCCCCCCAGTTGCCCTTGGAGATAGTGGTGAGCTACCATCTTGTATTGCTGCAATACATTCAGTGTAGGCACACCAACAGTGCTTTTAGGGAAGGAGTTACAGGATTTTGACCCAGCTACACTGAAAGAAAACTGATACATGTCCAAGTCAGGATGGTGATTGGTTTGGAAGGAAACTTGCACACGGTGGTTTTCCTGCCTTGACCTTCTAGATCATTGTGGTCAAGGGCTTGGAAGGTGCTACTCAAGGAACCCTCATGAACTTCTACAGTGCATCTTACAGATGGTACACACTGCTGCTACCAAGCATTGGTGGTGGAAAGACTTAATGCTTGTGGATGTAGTATTGATCTAGCAGGCTGCTTTCTTCTGGATGGTGTTAAGCTTCTAGTGTTGTTGGAGCTGCACTCATCCATGCAAATGGACAGCATTCTATCAATCATGTTGAGAGAGTCAGGACAGTTCAGTGCGCAGGATTCCTAGACTCTGACATGCTCTCACAGACCCGGTATTTATATGGCTAGTCCAGTTCAGTTTCTTGTCAGCAGAAATGCTCGAGATATTGATAGCAGAGAATTCAGTGATAACATCAAGGTTAACAGATGATGATTAGATTCTTATCGAAGAGAATGTTATGACCCAATTGTTACTACTAGACAAGTCAGATCCCAGAATGAAATTCAGCTTAATACGTTTATTTGTCTTAAATAATTTAACGTGGTGGTCTTCTACTGAAATATAAACTCTCAGATTGTTATTACTCAAAAGAAACAAAATTAAAATAAACCAAGAGTTTCAAATGTGAGAATAATTTCAAAACATGTCAAAATAACTCACCTACTCCCCACTACGATCATTTTACAGGTAATCAAAATTCAGAGAAATGTTCCTTCCTCAACAAATCTGTAGATTCGATTTAACAGTTTCTTCAGCTCCAGCCCCTACGTGCTGAGGCCACAACTAAGATCTTAGACTTTTCTCAGCTCTTAATAATCTGCAAAAGTTTGAACATTTCTGGTCTGAAAATTTCTCAACTACAATCTTTACTGACGTAAGCTATTTTTCTAGTTGCTCTGAAGAGTGTCCTTTTGTGGAAGAAACTATACCTGCCTCTGACTTCAGTCTGGTCTCTTTCAAACTAAACCCAAAAGCAATTGAACTAAATTTTTAAGAAAAGCTTGTTCATCTTAATGATTCAATTCCAGCTAATGGAATGATTTTTCCCTTTGGTTCTAAATCCCCACAGCAAACATTTCCAATAATACTTCAAGGGTTATTTCAGTCATGTAGCCTCTGACATATACTGGTTTTAAAGTCATGGTACCTGAAAGACTAGCCTAACTAACCCCTTCACAAACTGCCCAACAGACATACCGCTAATTTAAAAAAAAACAAACCACATGTTCCATCACAATGGTCATTGTTTCTAGTCACTGTCAGCCCAAACCTGGGTATTGGTCAACTTTGTAGCTGTTGGACATAGATGGTTTCAAGTTTCAGAGGAGTAACATCCCCACCACTGACCCAATGGCAGAACAAAGGTCAGTAAGGAAGCAGCTGAAGATTGTTAAACCAAGGAGGCTGGGATTGTTCTTCTTTGGTACTAAATATGACCCCCTCCATACCCAATTACCAGAGACACTTCCCTCCTCACTTCTGCCACCACAAACGTCCTTCCTCCACCACCGCAGCAGATTTCCTACCCTACAGGATGTCAGATGGGTTACAACTATTGACAATTGTTTCATAGTTATTAGGCACTTATTCTGACAAAAAGGTAACTGTTTAATGATCATGAAACCTCAAATCCTCGAAGAGTTATCACCTGTGCTGTCTTCACTAAAATCTGCAAATCCACTGACAGGATAAGCACACTAATGAGGATCTTGCCTCACTATCAAGGCATGAATCACAACTGAAATAGGTGGGCCACATATCAGGCATATTGACACAAGATTCCCTAAACAAGGCCTTTACTCTGATGTTCACAATGGTAAGTGACACTAGAATGCTATACGTTACAAAGATACCCTGAAAGCATCCGTAAATAAATGCAACAACCCCAGTGACATGAGTCACTTGCCCTAGAATGCATAAAATGGAGAAGGTGCATGTGTGAAGGCACCAACTAGTTTAGATTACTGAGAAGCATATGGAGGTCAAACGAGACAGAAAGAATGTAGAACAGTCCACCCAAACACCATCTGATCCATCTGTGGCAGTACGTGTAGCTCCAGGATTACACCTGTTCAGCCACTGCAGAAGCCACCCAGCCAGGGGTGGAAGCAAGTTAGCCTCAACCCTGAGGGACTGCCAAAGATGATTAAAAAAAAAGCAACATTTTAAATGTGTAAAGAAAACTTAAGATGTCACAGTGGGAATTCAAATCTGGTTCTCCAGAACATTACTTGGGTCGCTGGATCACTGGATCACTAACTCAGCAATAACATCACTATGCCTTTGTCTCTGAATTCCCAAAATGTAATGAAAAATTAGTGTTTATTGGCCATCCTCAATTGCCATAATGTAAAGCAGGCCTTTTTTTGAACTGCTTCAGTGGGAATAGGTAAGATTTTAATAATAATTTTGATTCCATGGTTGTGAATGACTGTAACATGGAGTATCATTTATTTGTGTTGTAGAGAATTGATCTTGGTTAGTATTGCTTCAAACATTAAAATGTTTTAACCCAATTGCTCCCAATATGTACTGCAACAACTTCAGTCAGCTACTAAAGTAACTTGAACATTTAGCAGCTTCATACATGGCCAATTGTTGTGCATAGCATAGTAACACTAAATGCTGAAGGTACTGATAAACACAGAAACCTCAAGTCTGAGCAAACTTTATTAGGACACACTTACAATATCACTGTTCCACGCATACAGCATTAGTAGGCTTCCAAGGGCAGCACAGTAGCTCAGTGGTACACACCACTGCCCCAGTGCCAGGGACTCAGCTTTGATTCCAGCCTTGGGTGACCGTGTGGAGTTTGCACATTCTCTCCTTGTCTGCGTGAATTTCCACCGGGTGCTCTGGTTTCCTACCACTGTCCAAAGATGTGCAGGCTAGGTGGACTAACCATAGTAAGCGTGGGGAGTGGGTAGGGGGCTGGGATCTAGGTGGGATGCTCTAAGGGTTGGTACAGATTCGATGGGATGAATGGCCTCTTTCTCCACTATGGGGGGTTATAATTTAAGAAAAAAAATTTAACTTGATTAGTCTAACTCCTCATATTACTTTGGATTCAAACAAGTACACAATACGTACCGAACAGCTTCTGCAAAGAAGAGATATTCCTTTAACTGATCAGCATAGTGCTCCTCTTCTTCTAGAATGTCATCAATAGATGCTGCATATCTTTAATAATGAAGAAAAGTTTTGAGTTTGACATGCAATAAGATCTTATTGTGATGGTTTCGCTAGATTTGTTTTACCATGACACATCAAAATGCAACCTACATAAACGTAGTACGACTAACTGGGTGTACCAAATCTTAAAACAGTTAAAATGACACATTTCATAGAAAGCCCAACAATCGTCATTGGACACTTGCATTTTCCTGGAAACTATTACTAAAAATGCTTACAACCACAACTCTAATTCACCAAACTAACATGCGCAGCTCAATAATTGCTCAAGTTAGCAAGGCATCAATAGCTCAGTGTGACCATTTCTTTTTCAGTCACAAAAAAAAAAATCTAAAAAGGCCCTTGATAATGTCATTCTATTAAGCAAATGGAATTCATCAAGTGTGCATTACAGCAGCTTTTTGTTATTGCATGGTTTTTGGCATAGATTTCAAAAGGGAAATGGGAACAATGCCAAAATGTTCCTGCAATTATAACACTGGAAACTCTCTTGAGGTTTATATTTAGCTACTTTAATTCCTGCATATTTTTTAAACTGAATTTTGATCTGTTTATAAGATGTCAGCATTGTTTTGCTTCCAGATCTGCCCAAAGAGATTTCAAGCATTTACAGTTTAAAATCATTATGACAGTATGATATCAAAAACAATGCATTAATTAGGACCGTTTAAGATACATACACATCCATGTGATGACCAGCACTCTGCAGCCCATCTCCCATTTCCTTCTCTATAGCACTCCATTCACTGTTCAAAGAAAAAAAAATGTAGTGTTATACAATTCACATAGATGTACTAAAAAAGACTCCATACAAATATTTCTAATAAACAGGCCATCTATATACTGTTCAAAAACAAAATTTATACTAAAACTTCATATTCTAATACATTTGATAAAACGATTTCTTTAAAGTACGCTGTTCAGAGTTCGGGAAATTATACATGACGTTTCATACAACCATTTCACTTCTCTCTAACTTAGTAACTTAACTCCTTTACATCCTTTTGTACCAAGCAGGGAAGCTGTGAAAATACTTAAAAAAAAATTACCTGAAAACTCTTCCATAATTTCCGTGTACTTTGTATACACCATACAGACGGTCTGCTACCCTCTGCAATTACAGTAAGCATTTTGGAAATTAAACAAGGTACCACTAAAAGCGGATCACCACACATTTAGGCAACTGCAAGATTGGTGCAAAAATAATTCTTTTTAAAAAAAATTGTGAAACTGAAATCTGTTAATTCCTGAGTCAAGAGGCTGCTATAAGAACGAGGAAGTTGCTCCAGTCCTGAACCATGATATGCAATGACTGAGAAGTTGTTAATTGTCAGGGTGAGCATGAGGATTGCTGATCCTGATTGCTCTCCAGTAGAACATAGTTGAACAGTGAAAGACACAGCCACAGTAGGGCCTGGCTGTAATAGCTTGCCAACATAACTTTACAAGTTTATACACAAGTATAACCACTCTGACAAAAAGGTAAAAATCTCAAATTACATACTGCTCTGACTCGCAAGAGGTGAGATATGATGGACTGCAGCTCATCGCCATAATGTTTCAGCTCCGTAAATCTCCTGTGAACAGATTAAGATTAAAATAAACTAAGATTAAAATACTCAAATTGCATTTTATAATAGCAACAAACTGTTCCGAAAAAAGAAAGGCTAAATTTTCTATCAAACACTTCGTAAAATGGATAACACTTCAAAATGATAGAGAATAAGCCCTTCAGGCACTCAGTTGACTTTCTATAAGCCCAAATAGAAGGAGAATACCTAAACAAGTGGATAATACATTTGCTCAGTTCTGTGAAATAGTTACTTTAATTTAACAGGCTAATCATAACATATGGCTTCAATAGCATTTAAATTGTTACCAAACAGGATGCCAAAATATTAGCTAGCTGAAGATAGCAAAATCTTACACTGGAAAGTGGAAGGGGAAAAGCATTTAATTGGAAGCTTTTCCTGGAGCTGATTAAAAATGTGAACAGAACAATAAGTATATATTCCCATACATAGCTACAAAAGAAATACTTAAACTTCCAGGGAGAGTGTTGAGGGTTTACAGGATGCAGACGGCAAAGTGTAGGGGAGACCATAAACAGATCAGCTATGATTTTATTGAATGGCGAGACTGAACGACAAGTTAGGCATGACGGGACAAATGACTGACTACTGCTCCCAAATCTCAGGTTCTTAAAATGCAGTACACAGCTGACACATGTACTCCTGAAGTAGTTTTGTGATTACTAAAGATGAAGCTGAAAGAGAAACTTTAGCAGACTTCATTCCCAAGATGTCCAACCAATACAGTGATCAGAAGCAGAAGAGACAGTTACAATGGTGGAATACAAATCTGATGTAATTAAAAGCAAACTGTAAAAGGTTCTGGTCAGGCCACCGATCACAACCGTCCAAGTTCTGATTTTTAATGTTTACACTCATTCTTGGGACTTGAGCTACATGGACTGCACGTAATACGTAATCTTAACTGCCTTCAAGACAGTTGGAGGTGGCGGGGTGGGGTGTCTCTTCATCTTTCTAGGTAGTGAACACCACAGATTTTGAAGACGTGATGGAAAATTGCTGCAGCACACGAATGGAAGTTTAATGCGGTCAGTGGGGCGCCAAGCATGCTGGCTTTTTTATCTTTAACGTCGAGTGTTACTGGAATTGCACTCATCCAGGCAAGTGGTGAGTAATCCATCACAATTCTGACTTGCTCAGCATCAACGCTTAATAGACTTCATAGAATTAGCCTTTCGCTGCAGGACTCTCAGCCACTGATCTGCTTTTGCAAGCACACTTTTTACAAAGTCGGTCCAGTCAATGGTAATCAAGGGTGTTGTTTCTGGAAGCACAGTATTGTTAAGCAAATGAAAACAATAAACCCCACTGTATCTATCTGTAAAATATGTAAAAGGTACAAATTAAAATAAATTTTAAAAAAGTGGTCAATTTAGCTCTGAATTTTTTTTCATGCTACAAAAGACTTGCATGTGCATGATGCCAAAGCTCTTCATTAAAGATAGCTTTCTCAGGGATTGACAGCAGCATAGCAAGAAAGCGGTTCATAAGATGTATAGGATCTTGGGTTTTACAAATAGGCAGATAGACTTAAAGCAAGTCAATTTTGTGTGGTGACCCTATATAAAGCAGTAGCTGCACCTCAACTGAATACAGTGCCAAATTCTGTGTCGTATTCAGAAACTGAGAGAGAAAGCTCTGGAGAACGAAATCACAAGAATTTGAGGAGATGAGAAAAAGGTTCTTGACTTGCTCACCAAGCTGGCTCAGACGTTTTGTCACAAGAGGATTAGAATAACACTGTTTCATTGGAGGCTCCACTGATGAAGTCAAATAGCATGATGATGAAAGATCTGAACGAGAACAAGCCAACAACCTCACCCACAACCCGAGCTACAGATCTTTGCCAAAACTTTGAGATGAGAAAGACTTCAATTATGTGGATAGATCAGAGAAGCTGGGACTGTTCTCCATACAAGAAAGCATATTCAGACAAGGCTTGACAAAGTTCTCAACATCATTAGCAGCCAGAAGAAAACAGGTGGAGGCAAGTTCCTATTGAGGATTGAGAATCAGGAGGATATCAATTTGTGTGATTGGCAAAAGAGCCATATACAAGAGAAGCAATTTTGAAGAAATTCATCATATTTAGGATCTGGGATACAGTGGAGGGTGTGGTGAAGGCAAATTTAATTCCAGCTCTTAAAAAGCAAATTGAATAATTCACTCAAAAAAAAAAAATGGTTTTTTTTCCTGTAATCCTCGAGTTGGGGTTTGGGGCTAATCAAGTTGCTCTTGCAGGGAATAGGCATAGACATGATAGACCAAATTGCCTCTCTTATGCAACTTTTTAAATGTACTTCCAGCATGGACAGCGTTGTAACGTAGTAAAGTAATGCACTACCTCGAAGTTTGTTGGGGACGATGAGGTAAACAGATAATCTATTTCATTGATATTGGTTAAGGTTTAAATATGGACTTGGACAGGGGAAAGTTTCTCTTTCTCAGTCATGGGATTTATCACTTCAACTGAAGAAATAGATGTAACTATTTAATCTCAATATTGTACTGAAGTACCAGCCTGGATAATGTACCCATGTGTCCAGGCTGAAGGGCTTAAACTCATCAGTCCTCTAACTCAGGAGGCAAGAGTGCCACCCATAAAACCACAGTTTACACACTAAATTAAAAAAAAAGCCTTCCAGAACAGCTTGAACAGTGATTATCATCATGAAATGTTTACAGAAAGTGGTTCCAATGGCTGAATGGTCAATAACTAGGATACAAAAAGTCTGGAATGACTATTTGACACCAAAATCATAACCAAATTCATATAAATAAATATTTGAAATCAAAATAATTGCAGGGGTGTGTAACGTGCGGCACAAACTAGATTACCCTTTCAACGGAGTGAATAGCCTCCTTCTTGGTGCTATTCTCCACAATTTGATAAATAGTTCAGAGACTGCAGACAAAAATTGGGCCACACATGATTCACAACTACATCATAGTGGAATTTCTGTATTGAGGCTGTCACCAAATGATGCTCTCTGAATTTTTTTTTAAAAAAAAAAAGCATTATTCATCATACATGCACAATGGTTCACTTATAAAGCCACGTTAACTAACTGGATTGGTTTGACTGGTTATTACAAAAAAACAACTTGTACAGATAGCATGGAGTAGCTCATCTGAAAATTCTCAGCTATATCCCTAGCTGGCATATCAACTCACAACTATACAAAAGAGTATCTAAAGCACCAAGTTAGAGGAAAAATGTGGTAAAACGGACAACAAAAAAAAAACAAAAACATGCTTATAGATCACTCAGGAGGGGTAAGTAAACAAAGCCGTTACAAAAGGTTTAAAACAATGTGGTAAAAGGAAAACAAAAAAAAAAAAAAAAAAAAATATACTTACTTGTCTGGATTCTTGACTCTGAAAGTTGCATTGAGAGCTTTTAATCTGGAATCTGCCTATTTAAGAAATAAAAAAAAAGTTAGATTTAAACATTTGAAAATAGTCCTTCCTCGATGATTACATAGGAAATTCGTTTCTCTTAAGTTCAGTTGAATGGAATTTTTCATTAGGCAGAAAAGATAAGGGCAGCTCAGAATGCGGAGTTTTTTTTACCTCTTGGATGTTTTTAAACCTTTAACACAGGCTGAAGTTACAAGACTATACTAGTTTTGTAGTCTCAAAGGGGCTATTTTGATCAGACATGGAATTACAACCAATCAGCACAGAATGTCAAAATTCAGGGGTTACAGCATATAAAGGGTCTGATTTTATAAAAAAACTCAAATTGCAACATTAAGTGCTTCTGTGGGCACTGCCAAGAACAACAATTTGCTACAGATCCACATTTAAAAATTCAAGTACCAGATAGAGTTAAACCAATGCTACATTTCCAACACAACTTTTATTCAAGTTTTGATTAAATACTTATATACTAGAGAGTTCAATGGATAGCTAAAGCAGCAAAATCTAGTGTCGTTTCAAAGGAAAATTGTTTCTATTTTCCATTACCCTATGGGAACAATCAAGAAACAAACAGAAAAATACATCTGATAAAAACACCACTCTTAAAAAGATCAAAAGCTAGTACTGGCAATGCCCAAACACAATTTTATTAGCCCAATGCAAGTTTACATGTGTATTTCAAAAATATTCTCATGATGCACTACTTAGCCATTCATCACAGAAAGCAGATCACCAAATGGGAATCTGGCAAAACAAACTGGAGTTTCACCTTTCCCAGATCCTTCTGCTATTATGAAGTCCCCTGCTCTTGCATGTTCCCCAGTTTCATTGCCAGAACCTTTTCCTCGGTACTGGCTCCTAATACTGACACTGCCAAACCAGTAAAAGTCCAATCACGATGAATAGTACGTGCCATATTTAATCAACTTAACAAGTTTTGGAAGTTTCTGCTGCACACAGAACTGTGAAGTCTGGGCAATGGAAAAGAGAAGGGAGTATTGGTCATGACCCACAGTTTCTATCATGGATCTTTACGTGAATGAATGGGCTGATTCTGGACCAGAAATCTTTCAGCATTGAGGAGCTGCATTTTGTTAAGGCAAACCAGGGCAGGGCTCATATAGTTAATGGTAGGTCCCAGGGGAGTGGTGCCAAACAAAAAGATCTAGGGGGTCAGGTGCACAGTATTAGAAGTGGAGTTGCAGGTAGACGGTGGTGAAGGTGGCAAATTGGCATGCTTGCTTTCATTGGCCAGTACTTTAGAGTATAGGAGATGGGATGTCATGTTGCAGCTGTACAGGACATTGATGAGGTGACTTTTAGAATACCACATAATTCTGGTCACATTCCATAGGAAGGATGTTACTGAAACTGGAGAGGTTGCAGAAAAGATTTACATGGATGTTGCTGCGATTGGAGTTTGGGAGGTGACCTTAGAAGTTTTTCATCATGATGGCACGGATATGGCAAACAGCTGAGGTTTTCTCCCCCCAGTGTAGCAGGGGTCAAAACCAGAGGGCATTGGTTTGGCATGAGAGGGGAAAGAGGTTTTTAAAAAAGACCTTAGGGGCAGCTTTTCCCATGCAGAGGGTGGTGCATGTAGGGAATGAGTTGCCAGAGGAAATGGTGGAGGCTGATATAATGACAACATTTAAAAGGCATCTAGATGGGTACATAATTAGGAAGGGTTTAAGGTGGTTATGGGTCAAATACTAGCTAAGGGGACGAAGTCAGACGGCACTCCAGCGTACTACTTGCTCTTCCAAGAATTCTTATCACCCCCGACCTCCAAAGCTTCTGTATAATGTCACATACCTTTTCTTGACGGAAGAAACATCAGTCCCTTGTTCTGGTTACATTTCCCCCCTGCCACCCAGGCTTTCAGGCTAAATGCAGGTACATTCTTTTGCATGATAGCACTGCAAGGCTCAACCGTAGATTCTCCCACTGGCTCAAATCAGGCTATCTTAAAAACTTCTGCGTCTCAAAATCAGAAATGGAGGAGATCACGGCTCACCGCTTTCCACATGATCAATGTAGTTAATGTTTCACTCTGCTTACAGTGCAAGTCTGTCATTTATTCTGGCTAACTTTTCCCATTGAACTGCAAATCATAAGAAAACTAAATAACTAACTAAAGAAACCTTCCTAAATTCCACTTATCACCTTGACGCTTAGTCTGGACAATCTTCAAAGCTGACCTTTGATTAATCATTCATTAAAACTTGGTTTTTTACTTGATGACTAAAATCAATTTTGTATCTTCAAGGTTCACTGTATGCTTGTAAAATAATATAGCTCCAACTCCCGGGACATAAACTTCTCGGGATTGCACTTCTCTTCAACTAAGTGTATCCTTTTCATCTCAGTTCTCCAGCTAAGTAAGCTCACCTAATGTTTTATAGAAACAGGAGATAAGAGCAGAATGCAGCCATCTGGCCCTTTGAGCCTGCTCCACCATTTTTCATTAACATGGCTGATTGTCCTGCTTTCTCCCTATAACCTTTGATCCCATTCACCCCAAAATGCTATATCTAGTCACCTCTTGAATACATTCAATGTTTTGGGATCAAGTACTTCCTGTGGTAGTGAATTCCACAGGCTCACTGCTCTTTGTGTGAAGAAGTGTCTCCTCATCTCAGTCCTAAATGGTCTACCCAAAATCCTCATACAGTCACCCCTGGTTCTGGACACACCCACCAGCAGGAACATCCTCCGTGCATCTACCCTGTCCAGTCCTGTTAGAGACTTTCTGGAAGTCTGAGATTTCCGCCGCATTCCACTGCTGCTCCCCCACCCCCCACCACTCTCCCAACCATTTGTATGAACTCTAGCGAAAACAATCCCAACTGAGTCAGTTAATCTCTCCGCATACGTCCGACCCTCAATCAGCCTGGTAAACCTTCACTGCACTCCCGAGAGCAAGAACATCCTTCCTCAGGAAAAAAAAAGGCCAAAATTGCACACAATATTCCAGGTGTGGTCTCACCAAGGCCCCGTATAACTGCAACAACACATTCCAACTCCTGCACTCAAAACCTCTCACGAATGATTGCCAACATTGCATTTGCCTTCTTTACTGCCTGCTGCACCTGCAAGCTTAGCTTCAGCAACTATTTCACCTATTAACCTTTTAACATATTATGACCCCAACCTTTCAAAGTTTAATAGACTTTGAAGTGCTTTAATTGCATTTATCCCATTTTGTACAGATTAATTTTACTTCTTAAAATTACAGATATATTCTAAAACTAAACAGTATATTATGACTCCACTTGACGCACAAACTAAGTATTCACAACAGAAGTTACATCCAAGGAATAACAAATCACAGGAAAATCTACAAACTTTACTTCCAACTTTTAGGAGCTTCCATACAATGCAAGTAGAGGCTTTACGCATAATTAGCCAGTCTTAACATTACCAAAGATGTTTAAATCAAGTAACTTGCCAAGTCAGGGACAGATAAGTATCTTAATAAACTCCACCGAAAGAAGAGACAAGTCATTCAAATTAAGATCAAAGTGCTGAATGGCCTAAATAATGGTCGACCAGTTTTACCCAGTTCGAACAGAATTTGAGTTTCTTTTCCTGGATCTTGCCAGATACTTAGGGCAATTCACTCAATTTCAAAATTATGGTTCAACAAATAGAATATAAAAAGTACCAGCGCCCCAAAACCTGGATATTAAAAACAGTAAGCACCGCTCAAAAAAGAAATCTCAAAGAGGTTACTTTAGTCCTTGTGGACTCAGGTTTAATTGATGCAGTGCAGCTAAGGCAAATAGAATAGAATTTGTACTTTTGAAGACAAATGATAAAGATCAGAGTCCCCACAAAATGTTACGCAAATACAGAGTTTGAAGTTACTATGGCTAAAATCGATTGCAAATGAGAATTTTAAATCAAATGCGAACAGCTTTTGTGACAAAACAACAAAGCTGCAAGGAGGCTGTACTCTCAGCATTCCTCCAAGTACAAATGTGGCACACACATTAGCACAATGCAGTCAAAGGAGAGATCTTTAAAATGTCCGAAACTCAGACTCAGAATGACGGTCGCAGGAAACATTACTTCAACGCATATTTGTGCCCACTTTGCTCAGCTGTACAAGTAAATGTGGTTGAAGGTCAACTGGATATAGTTTTGGGCCCTGGTGCAGCCAATCTCCAGGAAAAAAAATTCTTCAACAGAATTGATTTTTGGACATAATTCTGTTACGAACGTTTTTTCCATTTTGGAAATCCAGTTTTCTGTAATGCAGTACTACAAACCTTCATCACCCTAGAAAGAGATAGAGATCACTTGTGCGCTCTAAATACTTAAAAGTGTATACAAACTGACCAGAATTAAAAAAGGCATATTTCATTTCTCCACCCTCCATAAAAGGTAGCAAATAAACAAAGAATTTCTGCAGTGCAATTTTTTTTTTGCTTCTGATTTTAAGATAAAATTTTTAAACACAAGAGCGAAATTAGACCATACGACCCAGGGTCTGTTCTGCTATTTAATGAGGTCATTGCTGACCTGACAATCCTCAACTCCAGGGCTCATGAATTATAAAAACGAAATATTGCTTATGGAAGCAGACAAATACTGTTATCATGATCTTGCTATGTTGTAATGTGATGAGTTACTTGATACATTTTAGTGATGAGCTGGTTAGAGCTGCTCCCTTTTGACTCATCACAGGATCAATTATGTCCATCTGAATGGGTCAGACAAGATCCTTGCTTAAACACCTAATTTATTGGAAAAACAAGACAATTTCTTCAGTACTGTGTATAAAAAGATAAATCAGCTCATACTAGCAAGTCCCAAATCAAATGAACTTGTGTTACCAGAATAAAGACTGAAAGTGAAGATTTGATCAATTAAAAAAAGTGCTAAAAGATAGCTCACAATTGTAGCTAAACGTCAATTTTGGGAAAAAGTGACAACACACCGCACTAAACATGATAGCTCAACTGAATCAATCAAGTCTGATGCAAAAACATCAATGCTTGCAATTACAAGGTTCAGAAGTACCAAATTAGATGGTTAGGAATGGGTTCAGGGAGGACAGTCAATTGGTTTATTGATAAGTGTATATTTTCTTTCAGTCAAAAGTAGCTCAAAATGCTTACTTGGAAGTCACAAGGTGGTGTTGGAAATAATTTATACCACTCAGCACTAAACTGTCAAGTCCAATTTAAAGTTAAATTCCTTCCAGAAGTGCTTTCAAATTTCAACTGACACCCCAAAACACAGTCTGCTTGGATTGGATCTTGACAGTTTCTTCACTGTTGAAGAATGCGGACATTCGAATGATATATATACACGAATTGGTCAAGTTGTCTATGCAGGACTTTGAAAGATGCAACCAAGAGTAATTTTACATTAGTACACCACATATTTAAGGTGTATAAGTGAATAAAAGTCCATTTTACCTTAGCTTGGAATCCTGATTCATTTGCTGCTTCTTTCCAGCCATTTTCCTAATAAAATTAAGCAGTAAAGTGAAAAACCAGCTTCTGATGCAGCATTCCAGCAAGTCATTTACATACATGGTGATGGCTACCAACTGGCTCAATATATTCAAACACTAAATTTTTATTTAGTGGCGTTGTAGAATGACTTTGCAAGCTTATGACTATATAATATTGCAGCCATCTGTTTGGCCCACTTTTCTTTAAAAATTGTACTGCTTGCAGTTCACAAATCGTGTAATTGAGGTAACTTTCGATCCTGCATAAATGGAAAGATATCCAATAATAATTACCTTTCAGGTTTATTAAGGCTGTCAGATTGAACGAGAGAAAGCTAAAATGAAAGGAAGAGAATTGGGTTGCGAGGATGTTACGGCAGCATAACGATTTAGATTACCTCAGAGTGGGGATACTATAATGAAGCACCATTAGGTAACAGCACACACGGTCACATTTTTGTACCAATACATTTATAGTTTGGATTCTGAGGTTCATTGCTAAAGGTGGCTTTTTCAACCACGAAGAACAGTCCAGCAAAATGCATCAAGACATCAAATCACAGATGCCACTCTCTCAAACTGATCAAAATAGGAAAAACATGGAAGTGGCTTTGAACCAGCATACAAAATAAACTTTTATTGTTCCAGCAGCAAAGGACTTCCAGAACTTTCCAGCAGCAAATTGAGAAAGGGTGCAGCAGAATCCACAAGATATATTTTAGGCAGTTTGTGGAGGCAAAAATATTGATGACCAACTAGCCATTACGTGTTCAAACTTTGTAACTCATGCATGCACATATAGGAGGGGGTGCTCAAATGTGCATGAAAGGGGAAGTCATAGCAAAACAAAAACAAAAAAAAAAACCCAAAACCCTGGCAGCAACATGGAATTGTTCATATCCAAAAAGTCAGCTGGCCAAAAAGAAAGTTTTGACCCCAAAGCCTGTAGCTCCAATGAATTTTATGACGACTTGTCAATGTTGAAAGGAAACACTGTCATTCGGTCAGACGTACAGCATGGAAACAGCCCCTTCAGTCCAACTCATCCATAACAACCAGATATCCCAGATAAATCTAGTCCCATATCCCTCTAAACCCGTCCTATTCATATACCCATCCAGGGGCCTTTTAAATGTTGTAATTGTACCAGCCTCCACCACTTCATCTGGCAGCATATTCCATACACACCTCTGCATGAATAAGTTGTCCCTTGGGTCCCTTTTAAATTTTTCCCCTCTCACCTTAAACCTATGCCCTCTATTTTTGGGCTCGTCCACCCCAGAAAAAAAAAAATCTTGTCTATTTACCCCATCCATGCCCCTCAATTTTATATCCCTCTATAAGGTCACCCTGCAGCCTCTGATGCTCCAAGGAAAATAACCCCAGCTTATTCAGACTCCCCTTAGAATACAAACCCTCCAACCCTGGCAACATTCTTGCAAAGATAACAAGCATGGGGCTGGATGAACACAGCAGGTCAAGCAGCA
>JAHRHZ010000144.1:60234254-60263992 GCA_024137785.1 Ginglymostoma cirratum
TGCTGCTTGACCTGCTGTGTTCATCCAGCCCCATGCTTGTTATCTCAGATTCTCCAGCATCTGCAGTACCTTTTATCTCTGATACAAACATTCTTGCAAATCTTTTCTGAACTCTTTCAAGTTACACAACATCCTTCCTATAGCACAGAGACCAGAATTGCACTGAGTATTCCAAAAGTAGCCTAACCAATATCCTGTACAGTCACAGCATGACCTCCCAAGGGAACACGAGATTACCTTGGCAAATAGGGTTAAAGGATAATGCAATTGGATTTTGTAGATATTAAGGACAAAAGGGTTACTAGGGAGAAAATAGGGCCCCTTAAAGATCTGCAGGGCAACCTATCTGTGCAACAGCAGGGGATGGGAGGGATATTAAACAAGTATTTTTCATCAGAGTTGACTGTGGAGAAGAATATGGAAGATATTAAACATGGGGCAACAGATGGCAATATCTTGGAGAGAGTGTCCATATTACAGTGATAGAGTTGCTGGACATCTTAAAATGCCTGAAGGTGGATAAATCCCCAAGACCTGATCAGGTGTACCCTAGAACTCCATGGGAAGCTACTGCTGGTCCCCTTGCCGCGATGATTGTCAATATTCAATGATTGAAGTACCAGAAGACTGGGGTTGGCTAAAGTGGTGCCATTATTTAAAGAGAGGTGATAAGGAAAAGCCAGGGAACTATAGACCCTTGAGCCTGACATCGGTGGTGGGCAAGTTGTTGGAGGGAATCTTGAGGAAAAGGATTTACATGTATCTGGAAAAGCAAGGACTGATTAGGTATTGTCAACATGGCTTTGTGAGGGAAGTCATGTCTCACTAACTTGGTGGAGTTTTCTGAAGTAGTAACGAGGAGGATTGACGAGGGCAGAGCACTGGACGCGATCTATATGGACTTCACTGCATTCACTAAAATTAGAAATCGTCTTAAGAGCTGCATAGAAACATGGAAAAAAGGACTTGGTCTTTGCTCAACAATAAATATTTTCTTACATTTAGCTTGCAGATGTCACAAAGTCAGATTTTTGAAAATACAGCTTTGCTTTCTCATTTTTCTGCAGCCATACTCATCACATGAACCATGCCAAAGCCATTCATTCACGTTTGGCAATGAAAAATACTAAAACTTCAGTGTTAGCAAGACAAGTGAAACTTCCAATACCTGTGTTAAAAATAAGTAGAAAATTGGATCACAAGAGAGAGTAGGATGTGAAGCAACACGCAACAGAAAGTTTTCAAGACCAATCCTTCGCCGTTCAACAAAATCAGGATCCATGTTATCAGCAGATAATTTATGCCAAACAAATTCTGCCTGCAGGAATGAATAGAAGGCAGGTTATTCATGTAGCACTTTTTATTCGATAAATGTTGCAACTACTTTTAGTTACGGGTTTGGTGATTTCTCTGGGGTAAGGCAGGCTGCATGAGATTTTAAAAAAAAAAAAAAAAAGGTTTGAGGAATTCAAATCTTACAGCAGGATTACCACATATTCAAGGCAGGCTGAGCAAGTCCAACGTGGTGGACTGATATACAATACTCAAAAAATAAAAAAGGGGTATTTAATGAGCGTACAGTTTTCTACATATGCTAACTGGTTTTCGTCATTTGAGATCCACCCTGGAAATCTACAGTCAAATCCAAAGAATAGAGATCCAGTGCTCAGAAGTGTAACTTTTCTTTCCTCTAAAGGACTGCTTTAAGAATGAAATTCCAATATAATGGAGTCAATCTAGTTCATACTAAAATCTACATTAATAAGAAGTCTGAATTGGTGAGAAAAGCTTTCAATGTTCTTTATTAAAAAGAACTGCAATCTATGGCAATGCACCTGACCTCCTTCAACATTCTCAATGTAGTATTCTCAGTAGATCTATGCCGCTCTAGAAATGAGATGGACTGATACACCACCTTATTTGGGAAAGTCAGGTAGACAGGCAAGAATGGTTATGGATACTTTGTTCATCAGAAGCCTTGCATATCCTCATGCACTGTGCAGGATATCAAGAGTTCAAAAGGCAGCCCTTTATTTTGAAGGATTACTTACATATTTGATTATTGCATTGACAATTACTGAATTTGTCATGCATTGGGGGATATAGGTAGTGCCAAAATGAAAACTACTCACTCTTTTTTCAGGTAGAGGTGGTACTACTATACAAGGATATGTGACAACTAAATAATTTCTCAACAATTCAAATTCACTATATCGTCTCCAGAGCGAATCTGGCACAGAACTCTCCTCTTCATTTTGTGAATCATGTGACCTATACACAAAAAAAAAACAAAAGTCAGATCGCTAACTTCTTGGTTAAATTAATAAATTCTATTTCTTCCAGCACCCTGCCACCCCCCAACCGTGTAACAGGTAAAGTTTATTCTCATGTTTTAAAGTTAATTATCAGAGACATTTCAAACAGGCTAAGAGTATAAAACATGTTAAACAATAGGCATATTTGGTTACATCAATCTTTAAGTGGACAACATTCTACACTTTCCCATTCGTCCAGGGGAAAGAAATAATTTCACACCAACGTTAAAGTGAATTTAAATGAAGCAGTGCATACGTATGCCATGAACTCCAAAAGGGGAAAAAAAACCTTGCTAAAATATCCTTCAGTAGTTTCTAGACACTAAATCGGACTGACACAGAGCTGATCTGCTAGAAAACACTTCTCAGTGGTACGTCACTTGAAATTAAAAATTTTTAATAAATCAGTTTTAATAAATATTTCAGTTGTAATGCTCAATATCCAAATCTTGAATTCACTTTAAAGTGGATGTGGCTAAAGTGGAGGGGAGTCACCAGGACATTGCCTGTGATGAAAAGTCAGCTATGAGGGGTTACTGGATAGGCTGGATTTGTTTTCTTAGAGCAGAGGAAGCTGAGGAGTGGGATCTGATTGAGGTATACAAAATTATGACATGCATAAACAAAACAGATTGTGAGAACGTGCTCCCCATGGCAGATGTGTCTAAGACCAGATGGCATAAAGTTTAAGGTGACAGGAAAGGGAGTCAGATGGTGGTAGAAATATGAAACATGCTGATGGAAGCAGCATCTGGGTGAGTACTTAATGCCAGGGCATAGTAGGTTATGGATCAAGTGTATGTAAGTGGGATTAGTGAAACCTGGTATTTGTTGGTCACTACAGACAGGATGGGTTAAAGGGCCTGCTTCTATACTTGTAGGGCTATGAAAAGATTAACTGTCAAAATATTTTCAATAATAGTTGACAAACTATTCGTTGTGGACATTTCTTTTTAAATAATTGATCCTCGACAAGTTTGATGACAATCGTGTTCAAAATTTACTTCTATTCCCCAGTTCTCGGAACATTCAATGGATAAATTCTTAAGGTAGGACTAAAGATCATTTAACAGATTTTATTTTCACTGATCTGATCATGTAATGGATCTTCTCTGCAATTTAGTTTCATACACTACAGCAAAAGCAGCTGTAATTCTGAGATGACAAAGTGTGGAGCTGAAGGAACACAGCTGGTCAGGCAGCCTCAGAGGAGCAGGAAAGCTGATGTTTTGGGTGGGGACCCTTCAGACGAAAGTAAATGTAAAAATGTAATCCTGATCTGTCTTTTCTAGTCCTTATTGAAATACTTGACAGTGATTTGCAGACAACTGCCAAGAGAACACAAGAATCATAAGTTATAAAGCTGCCCTTCCAAGTATAAGTGAATAATACAGATAAATTTAGGTGCCTAGGCCAGATGTACTTTAAAGGAACTCTATACCTCTAGCATTTGAGATCATATCCACACATATTGCACACATCTATTTAATGAAAAATAGACTGACTCCATCAAACACCACATCTGGACCCAGTGGCTATTAAATATTCATTAAGTCAATCACTTTTCATAACCTTGCACTGAACTTTGCACCAGTTCAGTGCAGAAATAAAAGTAAGTTGGTAACTAAGCAAGAATTTATTTCCAAATTTCAGTAAATGAACATAAGTAAATTGGGTCCTCTTGCTAATAAGAACACTTACACAAATCTTTAGTTTCTGTAGCAATTCTGTGAAGTGACAAATGCACAGGAAATTAAAGCATCGTATGAAAATAATGCTTGAAATATTGTCACTTTATAACAATATTTTTCCAGCTTGGTGCCACAAGGGGAGAGAAGGTAGGACAAAAGTCAAATTGCTGCAATAAGAGAGGAAATGTGGCACATATCTGTAAGTATATACGGCTACCATATTCCTAGGAGATGTTGGAAAATGCAGTGAATTAAATTAATTTAACAGCTGAGCATTAAATACGTACAACAGGAAATGAATCAGACATTATTCTCAGAGCTGGTTAGCATTTCATTTTGAAATTAAATCAGAGGCAATAGGAAACACCACAAAAGCATGCAAAAATGTTTTGGGTAATTGCGCATGAAACACAAAGCTCACAAACAGGTGCAGCAAGTAATCAGGAAGGCCAATGGAATGTTGGCCCTTACTTCGAGGGGTTTGAGTATAAAACAGTGGGAAAGTCTCATTGCAACTGTACAAGGTACAGATGAGACTACATCTGGAGTACTGTGAGCAGTTTTGGTCCCCTTAAGGAAAGTTACTTCATTGGAACAAATTCAGAGAAGGCTCACTAGTATGATCGTTGGTATTCAGGGATTGTCTAATGAGCAGGTATTCAATACATTGGGACTTAACACACTGGAGTTTAAGAATGAGAGGTGATCTTGTTGAAATATACAGGATTGTTCAGAAGCTCAACAAGATAAACGTGGAGATGTTTCCCCTCATGGGAGAGTCTAGGACCAGAGGGCACAATCTCAGAATAAAGGGGCACCAATTTAAGACTCCAATGAGGTGGAATTTCTTCCAAGGATCAAATGTCTTCGGAACACCATGCAACAGAGCGCTCTGGGGGCAGAATCTTTGTGTGTATTTAAAGCCAAGATGGCTAGATTCTTGATCAGTAGGGGAAAATCAAGAACTATGGAAAAGGGTAGGAAATGGAGGTGAGGAATGTCAAATCAGCCATGATCCTACTGAATGGCAGAACAGGCTCAAGGGACTGAATGTTGTTCTTATTTCTTATGGTCTTACAACTTTAGATCTTTTAAACTCAACTCCCTTTAAATTAGACCTTGCTCATGACTGGACAATATTATGCCATTTGCCAAATGGTTTACTGTTAGCTAATCATCCAAATGACAGATACAGCATAACTACTAGTCAAATGCTTTTACTGTATTGTACAAGTCATTTTTGCCATCAGTTCTAGAAACCACACAACATAGAAACCATTCATGATTTGTGAAGACATTTAGAAAAGTCTTGGGAGAAGGAATGGGGCTTAATCCACGAATAAAGAAAACAAAGCAATACATTGGCTCACGTCAGTTATTTTCAAAATTCCATTGGAAGAAAGATATAGAACGACAGGAAAAGAATACCACAAAATGTAAGGCCCAAAATAAAAAAAATACAGGGAGGAGATGGTCCAGACTAGTCTATTGCTAGACTATTAATCCAAAGACTCAGGTAAATGTCCTGGGAACCTAGGTCCCAATCCCATCTTGGCAGATGGCAGAATCTGAAAATCAGAAAAAAAAGATCTGGAATTAAACAGCCTAATGATAAACCACGAAACCACTGTCAAATTGTTCCAAATAAATAAATAAAATTCCAGCTCACTAATGTCCATTAGGAACAAAACTACCTTCCTTACCTCACCTGGCCTGCACGTTTCTCCAAATCCACAACACTGGTCAACTCTTAACTGTCCTTGGGCAATCAGGGAGGACAATAAATGCTGGCCTAGCCAGTAACACCCAGATCCCATGTACAAAAGAAGTTCCTATTTGCAATCCCTTCCTTCCAATTGATAGAGAAACTCAAGTCAATTCAGGAGACTTTTGTACAAGTAAATGTGGTGAACAAGAAAACTAGAGTTACAGCCAAACAAATGAAAGCAAAAAAGTTAGAAGACTCTCCACTTCCCCCACCCATCCTGTACAGGAGTATTCTAAGTAACTATTAAAGACAGGAACTACTTCAGATGAAAATAGACATCAAAATAAAAACAGGCTATGGTGCAAGAGTATCGCAAAACAGATGATGCATTAAATAGACGAAAAGGAAAATAGGTCTGTTTATATGAACTCTAATTAAAAAAAAAACTAGCACCAAAGAAGCAAGTTGAATAACTTCACATTCTGCAGTTGTGAATATTTTTTTCTCAACTTCAATTTTAATCCAATGGCTGTGACCATTCAACATAGCTCATTTGCCTATATCAAATCACTTCCATAAATTTTTGAATCTAATTTTTGTTAAAAAAAAAATCAAAGATTCTTCAAAAACTCTCAGCACCTCTGGATTTCCAAACACTTAGGTTTGGAAAAAAGGAAATTGGTTCATGTCATGTTACAGGCTGAAAATACAAAGTCCAGTTTTTAAAAGTGTATATTAGCCTACTGCAGAAGCTAAATTTTCTTTAAAGTGTTCACATAACGCACAATCGCTACAGATGCGAGCTACATTGATCTCGGAATAGGAACAGGAAAAGGAAAATTGGAAATTAGGACTTCAAGAAAAAGCTCAGCAAAAAGTCAAGACATTTCGCCCTTGCTGTCTACTAAAATGCTTGGGAAACAGCACAGAATTAGAACTGAAGACATTTACTCACATGGTATAACACATCTTTAACATTATTCAATTTATTAAAAGCAATACAAAGAGATTCAACATGTAACTTTCCAAGACTTAAACCAAATATTGAAATCTTTTAGGTGTTTCCTCTCAAACTGCTTCTGTCCAGTCAAGAAGAAAACAACTACAGTTGAATACAAAAGATTTTCCAACATCTAACATTCAAGAGTCCAATTCATACGCCCAATGCCTATTGTTCTTTGCTCAAAATTCATAATCAAGACTACAAACCTTAAAAATGATTATAAACAATGTCTATTTGAAATTATATTCTGCAAAATAATTTCAAAAAAATTAAATTTAGCCTCCTTCAGCATAAAATTAGCTTTCAGGTGACTGTCAGTTAGATTTAAAATTAGTAAAAACCTCATATTGCATTAACTACTAATATAGGCACAGGACTAGATAGTCAGTCATTGTAAGAGGGTAGAGTGCAGTTGCACATCAGGACTTGCTTGGGAAACTGAAGGGCTAAATTTTCTGAGGAGTGGCAATCAACCATGTGGCCACCGTGGCCCTACCCTTCAACAGAAAGGATGGGAGGGAGCTCCACATCTCACAGGAAATTTCTTTGGAAGCCATGCTTCCATTCTGACAGTTCTTTTTTAGTACAGAACTGTAAGGAAGACAGGCAAACCACATCCACTTCTGCAGCAGTCGGTGCATGTACAAAGCCTCCTAGTATTAAATGCATACAGCAAAACAGAATTTAAAAGATACTCTGTAAACTGCAATGAAAATTAACTTCACAGACATTATCCTGATAGAAGAGTCCAGCTGACCACATTTTAAGTCACACATTAGAACATGACCAATAACAAAGTGTATTTTACACTCAAATATTGGCAGGGGTACCAATATCGACCACAGGGAACGACACTGCCCTTCATCTCAAAAATATTAACTATCACACTTGGTTTCCTATCACTCAACTGATTTTGTGTCCATGTTGCTAATGCCTTTTTCATTGCAGCAGTTCTTACAACGTTAAATAAACTTGTCAGCAAAGTATCAAACAAACATCAAGGATGCTGTCAAAAGAAATGCATCTGATGTGGCCTACATGGACTTAACAAGGCTTTCTGTTCCAGAAAGTAAAAGCCCATCGGATCGCAGGCAAAATGGCATATTAGAACCTAAAAGTAATTGGGAGGCAGAAGGCAAAGGGTGATGGCAGAGAGATGTTTCTATGACTGGAAATCTGTTTCCTATGTCCCACAAGGCTGAGTATTGGGACCCTTGTTGTTTGTGGTCCGTATTATTTTCAACTTAAGGCAAGGGATGTGATTAAGTACATGGATCAAAAAAAAACAAAAAAAAATGGGTAAGGTGGTAACAAAGTGAGGAGAGTGGCTGTAAACTGTAGCAGGATATCAACAACTGACCAGCTGGGCAGAAGAGTTGCAAATGGAATGCAACCCAAAAAAAAGAATGTGGCAGAGTGCACGTTGGGAGAGTTAATATACAAAGGGATCCCACAAAGGAATGGTAGGACCCCGGAAAGTACAGAGAGTCAGAGGACATTGGTGCACATGGCCACAGATCCCGGAGGGTAGCAGGGTCGGTAGATCAAAGGCAACAATTTGGATACATGCCTTTATTAGTTGAGACACAAAATTCAAAGGCAGGGAGGTTATGCTGGAACTGTTGTTAGACCACAACTGGAGTATAGTGCAATTATAACTGCACACAAGAGAGGGTACATGGAGATTAACCGGAATGCTGTCCAGGCCAGAGTCTGAAGATGTTTCCAGTGAAGCAAGCTTCACATGGTCATGGAAAGATCATATCTGGACTAAAACACAGTCCAAGTGAGCATATTGTTTGGGGAATGTAGAGGCAGCGTGGGAATTCGTTGCAGAGGGGAAGGGGTGCTTTTTGCTTTTTTTTTTGGATCATAGTTTGCAAGTGTTTTTTTGAAAAGAGAATAGGATAAAAATGAACCCCAGGGTCAGGGATCCAACATGAGTGAAATCACAGGTAAAGACCAAGTTCAGTGATTGGTGATAGCTATAACATGACTACTACAGACTACTTTCAGATTGAAGTTAAATGTGGAAAATACTTACGGGTTACAAACTAAACAAAAAGGATTTTTTTTAAAAGAAGTGAACAAAGAACTAAGTAACTAAAGAGAGATGCAGGGCCAGGCAATATGTTGTAACTGCATAACATGGGAGCTAGTGGACTCCATTGTGGTTCATAATGACTATATCTGTAGCAACTGGTGACGAGAGCTGGAAAAGCTCAATAGGTCTGGTTGCATCTGTGAAGGAAAAAAAAAGTTACCATTTCAGGTCTGGTGACCCTTCCTCAGAACTTATGGTGGCTGGGAACGCGTCAGTTGATTTGTAGAACGGGTGGGGCAGGGAGTAAACAATAAGATAGAACCGCAAGAGAGAAGGGCAGTTGGATAGGTTGGGTTGATGATGATCAGGCTGGGAGGGTGATTAGTTGTTAGTCACTAATAGTTGCCATTAACAACAGGTGACATGTAATGGTAGGCTGTGTGGTAACAAGGCCTGGTGTGTCGGGTAGGGGGCTGGGACATGGGAGAGTTTAGGCCCTAAAATTATTGAACTCTACATTCAGGCCGGAGGGCTGCAGGGTCCCCAAGCAGAAAATGAGGTCTTGTTCTTCCAGCTTACACTGAGCTTCACTGGAATAACGCAGCAAGCCAGAGACAGATGTTGACCGGGAACAGAGTGGTGTGTTCAATTGGCAGGCAACAGGTAGTTCAGGATTTTTGTTGCAAGAATCTAGTCTACTGCATTTGCTGCTCACAATGTAGTCTCCTCTACATTGGGGAAAACGAAACATAGACTGGGTGACTGCTTTGCGGAACATCTACGTTCTGTCACTAGACCCGAAATGTTAACCGTTTTCCCTTCAGAGGCTGCCAGACCTGCTGAGCTATTCTAGCAGCTTCTGTTCTTGTTCCTGATTCACAGCATTCGTTTTTCTTTCGGTTTTTACGTAGCAAGTGGTGGTTGCTCAACTGTTAACTCGAACCAAAGACCCCTTGCCCACTATGTACAGAACCAACGTAATATACAAAATTCCATGCAATGAATGCGACAAACATTACATTGGGCAGACAGAAAAAAAAGATTGCCATAAAAGTACACGAACATCAATTGGCAATAAAAAGACACAACCAATGCTCACATGTCCATTCACATGGATAAAGGAGAACCACCAGTTCGATTGGGACAACACCAGGATCCTAGAACAGGCCAGAGACAAGCACTGGAATTCCTAGAGGTCTTCTTGGTGGAGAACAAGGCCATCAACACATCCAGAACTAGACCCTAGATACACACACACACACACGCAGGAAAACACAACAGCTCTTCATCGGAGGCTGCACTGATGTAACCCAGCAGGGTAATGAAACATCTGCAAACCAACCACAGCGGTCTGTTGCGTGATGAGATTTTTGTTGATTGGTACAGAAATATCAGCTTTAAATATGACCATCCAATTCCACCTCCCTAGTAATTTTGAACACTTCTAGTGATCGAATTTCCTCTTCTGACTCTATCACCCACGTAGCTTCTTGTCCTTGGTAAAGACAGATGTGGAGGATTCATTTAATACCTCAGCCATGTTGCCATGCGTAAATCCCCTTTCTGGTCCCCAGTCAGTCCTACTCCTTTTACCACCCTTTTCATATTTTGTGCCTATAGAAGACTTGGGATTCCATTTTGTTCTCTCCCTGCCACTTCCCCAGTTATGTAAATTTAAACTGGACCAAATTACATCAGATTAAGAGTACTACACAAAGGGAGATTAACAAAAAAATACAAAAATTTAGGCCCTTGGATAGTGAGCAGGGAGGTGAGGGGGCAGATGTAATGCAGAAGGTGCAACATGGGAAGGTACAGTGGAGGGGGTGGGTGGTGTTGGTAGTTGCGGAATGGACTAAGGTGCCCTGGAGGGAATGATCCCTGCAAAATGCAGGCGAGAGAGTGAGGGGAAGGTGTATTTGGTGGTGGCGTCCTGTTGGAATTATCTGAAATGGTGAAAAAAGATCCTTTGAATGTGGAGGCTGGAGGAATGAAAACTGAGGACAAAGGGAGCTCTGCTCACCATCCAAGGCCTAAACAGTCTGTCCAGGAGAAAGCACATTTCACCTGTACCTCCTCCAGTTTTGTGTACTGTATTCATGGCACCCAATGTGGCCCAACGCAGACTGGGTGACCGATTTGATCACTTTCAGGAACACCTTCGGTCTGTGCGCAAGCAGGATCCCGACCTTCCCGTAGCCAGTCACTTTAACAGTGTCGTACTCGCATGCCCAAAAACAAAAAAATCCATCCTTGGCATGCTACAGTGTTCTAGTGAATCACAGAGCAAACTGGAGGAACAGGTCACCTTCAGATTAGGCACCTTACAGCCTTCTAGACTTAATATGGAGTTCAACACCTTCAAATTGTGAACCAGCTCCGAGTTCCTGCCTTTTTGCTTGTCACCATGTCCTCTCTCATCTCTGCCTGCTCCCCCCCACCAAACACATGCCAGCAGGGACTGTCTGTCCTTGAGTGTGCTAGGAGGCACACCATTTTTTTCTACCATTCTCACATTCCAATCATTTAATCTGAACTATAATTTTCTCCAACAGCACCTTAAACCCACTAGACTCCCCCACCTCCCAACCCATCCTATAACATAAGTGCTGACCCTTCCACAGAGCTGAAGTGAAGTGAAGTCAAGTTATCTTGACTCAAAATATTAGCTTGCTCTCTCTCCATGGATGTTGTCTGACCCACTGATCTCCAGCATTTGTTGTTTTCAGTACCCTCCAAGGCAGCCTGGGAGTCAATTGCATACAACTGCTGCATGCAATAGGGTCCATGCCAAACCCAGAATGGAAAGAGAGTAGTACCACATCAAGACCTTATCAGGATTTGCCTCATGTTGCCCTGGAGAGAAAACCTCAAAATGTATTAGAACAATTTCTTTCCCGAGCAATTTAATAAATCACTAGTCACCAAACAGACACCCTGAAACATGCTAAACAACCATCATTCCCAGAAGCAAGACCCCACAACATTCCCTTCCTCACTGAGTTGGAATCATACTGATTAAGAGAGTTCCCGGGGGACATTTCAGAGAACACTTCTTCCCAGCCTATTACCATTCCAGGATAATTTCAATTATCCTTCACTATGCCGTAATTCTGGGAAATCTGAAATGTTGCTGAAGACTTGCTTCTCCTCCTTCCCTCGACTTGGTGGCCAAATGCACATATCCAAATAGCAGAGTGGGCTCCTCTACTCTTCACTAATTCTAACTTTGACCTTTCAATTTCATAAACCTCTATAGCACTGGAAAAGGAATTAAATTAGTCAACGTTGCCACCATGCTCCCTACACTATTCCCATTTTATCTATCTTAAATAACCACAGCTAGCATTAGCAGGTTCCAAAAATATTTTTCAACTAGACGAGCTTTCATTACATCATAGCTCCATACAATGCATTTAAAATTCACAGGCCCTCACATATTTACATACCAAAAGTACCAGTGTCTCATTTTTGCCTAACATTTAGTCCAACCTGTTGCTGTTAGTCTTGATTTCTGCTTGTTTTCCCCAGTCTTTTGGGCACTTTAATCCTAGTCTCCAATTTGTCATCTGAGCACTCGTCTGTTATATTATTTTAAGCACTGCCCACATTTACTCTGATGGAAAAGTTAACTTAGGCTCCACCTTAGGTCAGCAGGAACCAATTTATCTTGAACAGATTCCATTCTCCAGTGTCCCCCAATACTGAACGGGCTTTGGATGTGAACTACTAGCTTGTTCATTGATAAACACCAAAACAAACCCAAACTGCACCTTTAATCGTTTCTATATCAAAGTTACAAACAGTACAATACAAACAAATATATTTACACTACTTTTACACGCACTTAAAAAGACACCACTATCAAGCAGCATTTGCTTAGAAATAATTAGTTCACAGATACTTATGTTGGATTCTGACCATAGTCACTCAGTTCCTGAGCTCATTAAAGCAGTGGTCCAAACATAGACAAGAAAGCTGAAATCCAGAGGTGAGAGTAACTGACCTTGACATCAATGCAACATTTGATGAAACAAGGCATCAAGGAGCCTTAGTGAATCTGCTGTCAGTGGGAATCAGGGGGAACTCCCAACAGGAGTCATATTGAGCATAAAGATGGATGTGGTCTTGGGCAGTTCAGGGCATCACATTAGGAGCTCCTCAGCTTAGTGTCCTAGGGCCAACCATCTTCAGCTGCTTCAATGACACTCCTTCCACTACAGAGGTGGGCATATTCACTGATGATGACACAATGTTTAGCACCCCTCATGACAACTTCGATACGGAAGCAGTTTGAGTCCAAATACAGCATAACTTAGACAACATTTAGGCTTGAGCTGACAAAGTGATCAATGACAACATTTGTGCCACACGTGTCAGGTAATAACTCTCACAAATCACAATTTAAGGTAATACCATTACCAAATCATCGATTAATATCCTGTGTGTTGCAGTGACCAGAAATTGAAATAGATCAGACAAGTAAGTGATCTCAGGGTAGAAATTCTGAAACAAGTATTCAGCTCTCCACAACCCAAAGCCTGTCCAAAATCTAAAAGGAACTCGTAAAGGGACGTGATGGGATACTCTTTGCTTAGCTGAATGGATGCAGCTCCAAAAAACAAAATAAGCTCAGACAAGACAAAGCAGCCAACTTGATTAGCATCCCCTCTACCATCTTCAACATTCATTCCCTTTATCATCATACTGTGGCTGTGGCTGTGGCTGTGGCAGCGGCAGCGGCAGTGGCAGCGGCAGCGGCAGCAACATGCACCATTAACAAGGTGCATGCAGTAACTCCAGCCTCTTAACAGCATATTCCAAACCCACCTTAGAAGGACAAGGACAACGACAACAAATGCAGCGGGAACACCATAATCTGCAAGCTCTCCCTCCAACCACACATTATCTTGACTTGCTCCTTCAAGTCACTTGGGCAAAGTCCTCAATCTCCCTTCCGAACAGCATTGTGGCTATCCCCATGGCAAAAGTGCTACAGTGATTGAAGGAGGCAGCTCAGCACCACCTTTGCCAAGGTTATTAGGGATGGGCAATAAATGCTGGCCTAGCCAGTGACACACATTCCACGCAATTAATAAAAACTAAAATGCATTTGATGTGGTCAAATTGACGTTTGATAGTAATGGCAGAGTCATCTTCAACGAGTTGCACATTATTGTAACTAATACTTCCAAGAAAAGGGAGAGGTGATGGCCTAGTGGTATTATTGCTAGGCTATTAATTCAAGCAACTCCACTAATGTTCTGGGAACCCAGGTTCAAATCCAGCAGTGGGAGATGGTGGAATCTGAAAACAATAAAACCATTAGAATTAGGAGAGAACGCACTGACAACCGTGAAACCATTAACGAACATCAGAAGATGCCTGTGGCTCACTAACACCCTTCAGGGAGGGGAATCTGCCATCCTTAACTGGTTTGGACTAAGTGACTCCAGATCCACAGCAATATGGTGAACTCTCAACCGTCCGCTGAAGTATCCTGTCAAGCCACTCAATTGTATCATTACGAAGTATCAAAGAAATTAAACCAGACAGACCACCTGACACCTTGACCCAGGCACCAGGAAAGATAACAGCAGAAACAACCCTGTCGATCCTGCAAAAGTTTTCTGCGCTAATATCTGGGGGCTGGTGCCAAATTTGGGAAAGCTGTTTCGTTGCCTAGCTCAAGGAACAGCATGACTAGGTCATAATCTCAGAATCACAGCTTACAACATCTCAGGCACCATCATCACAATCGCTGGATATGTGTTGTCCCACCAGAAGGGCTGACCCAGAGGTGACAGCACAGTCAGGAGGGAGTTGCCCTGAGCATTTGCAACATTGACTCTGGACCCCATGAAGTCTCATGGCTTCAGGTTAAAAGTGGGCAAGGAAACTTCCTGCTTTTTATCATGTACTATCTTCCCTCGGCTGATGAGGCAGTATTCCTCCTTTGAGGAAGGCTTACAGGAAGCACAGAGGGGCAAGGGTGCAAAACATACTCTGAATGGGAGATTGCGTTCACCAAGAGTGGCTCAGTAGCAGCCCTACCGAACAAGCTGGTTTGGTCCTAAAGGGCCATAGCTATCAGACTGTTTCCTCACCGCTTGCCACAGACCCAAAAACAGGAGGGAAAAGAAAACACACCTGATCTCATCCTTGCCAACCTATCAGCTGCAGAAAAATACTGTCCGTCAACAGCAGAATCTGCAACCTCATGGCCAAGCACTCAACCATTACCATCAAGCCAGGGGACCAACCCTGCTCAATGGAAAGTGCAGATGGGCATACCAGGAGCAGCACCAAGCATATGTAAAAACGAGGTGTCACCTGGTGAAGCTACCAAAAGCAGTTTACTTGCACGGCAAAACAGCATAAACAAGGTAATAGAGCTAAGCAATCCCACAACCAATGAATCAGATCTAAGCTCTGCAGCCCTGCTACATTCAGTCGTGAATGGTGGAAGACAATGTATAACTCTCGCCGGAGACACCTCCGCAAAATATCCCCACCCACAAATGATGGGGGAGCCCAACACATCAGTGCAAAAGGTAAGGCTGAAGCATTTGCAACAATCTTCAACCAGAAATGTCGATGATCCATGTCTAACTCCTTTTCTGATCCCCAGCATTACAGATACCAGTCTTCAGCCAATTTGATCCACTCTACGTGATATCAAGAAATGGGTGGAGACACTGGATAGTTCAACGGCTGCAGGCCCTTACAACATTCCAACAATCACACTGAAGGCTACAACTTGCTACTCTCCAAGCCAAGCTCTTCCAGTTACAATACTGGCATCCACCCAATAATGTGGAAAGTTGCCCAGGTACGCTGTGTATGCAAAAGCAGGATAAATCTAAACCAGCCAATTATCACCTCTCTCTGCTCTCTATCATCAGTAAAGTGACAGAAGATGTCATCAACAACACTATCCAGCATCACCTGCACAGCAGTAACCTGTTCAGTGGCACCCACTCAGCCCCCGACTTCATTACAGCCTTTTTCAGAAATGGACAAAAAGACCAGAAGCAAAATTGGAATCAAAATATCTGCTACTGAAGTCTAAAGTCAAAGTGTTATTTGTGTATTCACCAAAGAATATGTAAACTACAAAGGCAGTGGCCACTACTCCGGAGCCAAGTTAAATGAATTTTAGCTATAATGCACATACCTTGTTTCAATGAGGTATACTGTATAAGTCTCCTGCATGTTTACCGCATTTTTTCCTGTTCTTTTTTCCGCTTCTGACACACTGATCTCCATTTTCTTCAATAAGCAGCTTTTGTCTTCCATGATCTATTTAGAAATAAAACTGTACAATATTAATATTGTACGAAGTAATAAAACAGGAGCATAAAGAAAAGTTAGACAGCAAACAAATAAACAATTGGACAAATGGCTTAGTCATAAATCTTAAACAGCATCTTGAGAGAAGAATATCTGGACCAGAGATGCTAGGAAGCTGAAAGCACAGCCAGCAAAATCAGAACCATAATTAGGTAAGAGCAGATAACTGATGTTCGTAGACTAGTGAACGTTAAAGAGACAAGGAGGGGGCAAGGTCGTGGAGAAATCTGAAAACAAGGATGGGAATTTTAAAAAATACAATCTTCACTTAATCTGAAGCCAATACAGATGGAGAAAGGTATCAGTGAGGTAGAGATAGTTTTGACTGCTGACAACTCTTAACACTGATTTCAGATGATGTTGTTGAGAAGCCGCATATGGATGCAAAAGAGCAGAACATTTTACAAACAGAAATGTATGGGAGAAAGGTAGAAAAGCCACTTCAAGTGATTCATTGGCTATAATTATACAGAAAATAATGGAGCCAGCGAATTGCATTCCCAACCAGCTAAACGACAGTGGGGAAGCATGGATAAGGATGGTGGGGTCATGGAAGAGTTGTTCAGAGAGGAGTAACATCACTAGACTAGTGATCTAATGGTTGGAGAACATGACTCTACTCCATCCATAACAGCTGGAGGAATTCAAATTCAATACAAAATATCTGGAATTGAAAACTAGTAATGATGTCTATATCAATTATCACAAAAAAAAAAATCCATCTGGTTACTAATGTGCTTTTAAGAAAGGAAGTCTGCAGTTCATATCCAGTCTAGCCTATATAACTTCCAACCCATAGTATCACAACCTTACCAAGGACACCACTCAATTCAAATGACAATTAGGAATGGGCAACAAATATTAGCTTTTCAGTGATGCCCACACAAGAATGAATAAGTATCAACTATGATAAAAACAAATTGCTTGAAAGGCTCAGCAGGTCTGGCAGCATCTGTGGAAAGAAATCAAAGTTAATGTTTCAGGCCAACTAACACTTCCTCAGAGATAATAGGTACTGCAGATGCTGGAGAATCTGAGATAAGAAGGTGTGGAGCTGGATGAACACAGCAGGCTAAGCAGCATCATAGGAGCAGGAAAGCTTGACGTTTCGGGCCTAGACCCTTCATCAGAAATGGGGGAGGGGAAGAGGGTTCCGAAATAAAGAGGGCGGGTGGCGGCGGCCCACAGAAACGGATAGATGGAGAGGAGGCAGACAAGTCAAAGAGGTGGGGATGGAGCCAGTAAAGGTGAGTGTAGGTAGGGGGCGGGGGGTCAGGAGGACGGACAGGTCAAGGGGGTGGGATGAGGCTTGAGGTGGGAGGAGGGGATAGGTGAGAGGAAAAACAGGTTAGGGAGGCGGGGACGAGTTGGGCTGGTTTTGGGATGCAGTTGGGGGAGGGGAGATTTTGAAGCTTGTGAAATCCACATTGATACCATTGGGCTGCAGGGTTCCCAGGCTGAATATGATTTGCTGTTCCTGCAGCCTTCGGGTGGCATCATTGTGGCACTGCAGGAGACCCAGGATGGACATGTTGTCTGAGGAATGGGAGGGGGAGTTGAAATGGTTCGCGACTAGGAGGTGCAGTTGTTTGTTGCGAACCGAGCGCAGGTGTTCTGCAAAGCGGACCCAAGCCTCCGCTTGGTTTCCCCGATGTAGAGGAAGCCACAACGGGTACAGCGGATGCAGTATACCACATTGGCAGATGTGCAAGTGAACATCTGCTTGATGTGGAAAGTCTTCTTGGGGCCTGGGATTGGGGTGAGGGAGGAGGTATGGCCCTACCCCCCCACCTACACTCACCTTTACTGGCTCCATCCCCGCCTCTTCGACTTGTCTGCCTCCTCTCCACCTATCCTATCCTCTATCCACCTCCCCCTCTCTCTCCCTATTTATTTCAGAACCCTCTTCCCCTCCCCCATTTCTGGTGAAGGGTCTAGGCCCAAAACATCAAGCTTTCCTGCTCCTGTGATGCTGCTTGGCCTGCTGTGTTCATCCAGCTCCAAACCTTGTTAACCCTTCCTCAGAACTGGGTTCTGTGGTGGGTGAAGGAAATGATAAACTGCTGACTGTCCAGCTTTACAAGAGATTAATGTCAAAAGGTGGGGCTGAAAGAATGGTATGGGTGGGGGAAAAGAAAAAACAAAAACTAGGAGTTTAAAGCAAGGGCATGAGGAAGTTCGGCCCATGCATTTTCATCCTTTTGTTTAGAGAATTGCTACTGCCTGCAAATATTGCTCAGTAAAAAGTTTTCAAAAACCCTATTATCATTCCTCATTTTGCAGAGCAAAAGATTAGCCAGTATGTGCAAGTACAGTTCCTGTAGGACCATGTTCAAATAATGACAAAAACAAAAAGACGGTGAGTGGCAAAAACTAGCCACTTTATTAAGCATCCACAGTAGCACAGCTCAAGGCAGTGATAGAATCCAAAGTACAGTGCTTACAGTAGCCTCTTTATACCCAGTTCTTACATACATTAAAATTCTAGCACTATGGTGTTAAATAATTGTATCTATCGTACAGAAGCATTTGAGAGACATCTGCCCCAGGAAAGGAGATGGTTTAAACATTTGCTAAATGCTGTAACTTTCTTAGTAACTTTCTAGTAACTTTCTTAAAGGGGATGGTGGACTTATTTAGTATGTATTTAACTGGTACATGCTAAAATGGAGGAAACTTGACGTTCTGCAACCTATTCAACTCCTGAGGGATGGTTGCTAAGGTGCTGATTAATATTAGAAACATTCCATAGTTTTGGGTGAGTCATGGAGACACGATAGTATTGTAACCTATTCAGAACAATGCTAACACCTATTCAGGGATGGCTTTTGATATAGAATCTGGTCTACACACTGCTTGCAGCATTGAGCATAAGGATTGAAGGTGTAAAGAAGCAGTAATGGGTTGGAAGGGATGTATTGATTTAGTCTATCTTGTACTAGTAAAATGTACTACAAAATTTATGACTGACTGACTGACTGAATGAGACATAGCACGATAAACAGTGCGTTGGTTAGCAAGAGAGTTATGAACGAATGAGAACACAATATTAGTAAATATACAGCACTTCTGAATGGGTTGGTAACAAGACCTATAAATACAATATCTCACATTCCAATGGACTAGATGACTTTTTTTTTAAGTTTAGGCAAAAACGATCTTGGCTGGATCATTGTATTTTTTCCCACAAGTACCAGCTAAAAAACATTGGAGCTAAAAAAAATTACACCAATGTAATAGCTGAAAAGTTTACATTGGAAGATAGCCAATATCAACGTGGACACATAAAATAGACTATAATATTGTGATGTATTACACATCACAATCATTTAAGTACGCCATATACTGGGTTAGAATAAACATGATCAACACCAAAAAGGCATGGCAAACCATCACTCAAATGGTATCAAACACTACAAAGTCACAAAAAAAAACTGACAGTAAACAGTCAATCTGACATCGACCCAGGAGGTGGAAATAATAATGGCAGAAACAGAGGGGAGACGACAGCCTAGTGGTATTAATCGCCAGACTATTAATCTAGAGACCATGGTAATGTTTGGGGGACCAGGGTTCAAATCCTGCCAAGGCAGATAATTGAATTCGAATTCAGTGAAAATTTGGAATTACCAGTCTAATAACGACCAAGAAACCATTATCATGTTCATGCTTCCTGACCAGAGAGAGGCTGTGTCATACTTTCAGATTTGGCGAATCAACTTTAACTCACTTACATAGATGAGTTTTTGATGACATTGTCCCCCTCTAGTTAAAATGCAATAAAAAAGGAAACAACAAATAAATGATTGAAAAACAAAAGACTAAAAATCCTGAAAAAGACATGACAAGATAAAAAGAAATCTTGAAGAGTGGGAAATTTGGAGAAATTGTTTCAGGGTTTATTTTCATGTTGGATTTATTCTCAAACTCTTTTGAACTGTAAAAGCACATTACAGAAAGACAATTTCCACTAGCAAAACTCACACCAGGAGATTCTACAGGGAAGACCACATCCTCTCAGATTGAAAAAAAAAGTGTCACTGGATTATTAATCTCAAAGTTTGAGCTAATCTTCTAGGGATATGGGTTCAAATAGGCATCTAGTGAAATGTAAATTAAGTTGCTAAATCTGAAACCATTAACAAAACCATTCATCAGTACTATCTTTTAAGGAAGGAAACCTTCGATCCCTACTTGGTCTGGCCTAGATGCAACTCCAGATCCACTAACATGATCAACTCTCAATGGCCCTCTGAAATAGCTGAACTTTAAAGGGAAATTAGGGACAAGAAACAAATGCTGACATATCTGTACGAAAATCCAGATTGATTAGAAAGTGCCCTGCCGTTCATAGCCTTTCCCATTAGATATTATTTAATCCACATAAATTACTAATCCCATTACATTCTATTCTTACTGTTGCTTCCACATCTAAACATGGTGAACTGCACAAAACACAAATATATTTTGTTAATGAGAAATAGTATGAAGTTTCCAACCACTGTGTTAGATGGATGAATATTGTAAACATAAACTAAATATACACAGACGTAGGTAGGACGAGATACAAAAGTGTTTTCCATGAAGCAAAAACTGGATAAAACAGCAGGAAACCAGGTAATTCCTCCAGCCTATTCCCACAAAATTTCTGGATTAACCAACTTCCCTTCCTGATCCACACATTAGTCAATATTAAATTTTAATTCATTCACAGGATGTTATTACTGCCAGCTACACCAGCCTTTATTGCCCATCCTTAATTACCCTGGAGAAGATGGTGAACTACCTTCTTGAACCACTGCAGTACAATGGCTGTTGGAACAGCCACAATTTCTGTTAGGGACAGAGCTTCAGGATTTTGAAGCAATTACACAAAGAACAAAAATTCGTCCAAATCTGGATGGAGAGGGTCTTCCAGGTGATTCTCTTCCCATGTTTCTGCTGCCCTTGCATTACCAAAGGTTGGAACGAATGGTGCTCCCCACCGTACAACCCAAACTCTGGGTCCACTATGCAGATGACACCTTAGCGATAATCAAACATACATGACAAGAAGAAACCCACCGACAAAAAATCCTCATTGGAATAAAATTCACAAAAGAAGAGAACAATAACCGACTATCCTTCCTCGAGGGAATGGTAGAACACAAGAACAAGGGGGAACTCCAGACTAGCATATACAGAAAGACCACACATATATGGACCAGATACTTAATTACGCCAGCAACCACACGAATATCCATGAACAGAGCTGCATCAGGACATCATTCAAACGGGCCACAACACACTGCAGCAACCTGGAATTGTGCAAAGTGGAACAGGAACACTTAAAAACAGAGGAGATTTTATAAAAGGAATGGATACCCAAAAAGCACAATCCACCGTTACCTCCGTGGCGGAACACAACACGGCCAGACACACTAGTCACAGTATGTACAGAGACATATCGGATAACCACAAGACTACTCAACCCCTAGGTATCAGGGTAGCCTACAGACCAACAACCACACTGCGACAGCTACTGACGAACATAAAAAGGATCACATACCCACAACCAATAAAACTAACAAACACACAAAAATACCATGCAAAGACTGGAAGAAACATTACATTGGCCAAACTGGATGAAAATTGGCAATAAAGAATACACAAAACACCAACTAATCACCAAGAGACACGACCAGTTCTCACTGGTCTTAATACACGCGGACAAAGAAGGACAGTAATTCAACTGGGACAACACATCTATAATAGTACATGCCAAACAGTCATGCCAGGAAATTCCTGGAGGCCTAGCATACCAACCGGAACTCCATCGAATACATTGAACTGGACCCAATATACAAACCACCAAAACTGAAAAAGTGATGCCAACTACTCCAGTAAACTGAGGTTATATAACTAACAAGCAGGACAGAACACCAGCGTTTCACCAGAGGTGCATCAGATTACTTAGCAGGGTGACAAAACGTCTGCAACCAAAACACACCAGCATGGCAAGCAAGTCTACAACCTCATCCACAACCTGAGCTACGAATCTTAAAAACTTTAGAGTCATTGCCTGGCATGTGTGGCCACTTATTTGCCACTTGTCACCCCAAACCTGGATATTATCCGGGTCTGGCTGCATGGCTTACCTCAGTATCTGAAGATTCAAATGGTGTTGAATATAGTGTAATCATCTGTAAACATCCCAACTTTTGACTTTACTATGTAGGAGCTGAAGACATTGCAAAAAGAGCTTGAGCCCAAGCAATAACCCAAGAGAAAAAAAAAAGAATAAAAAGCAAAAAAAAAGGAAAGAGAAAAAAAGAGAAAAAAAAGAAAAGAAAAAAAGAAAAAAAAAAGAAAAGAAAAGAAGAAAGAAAGACGTTCACATCCATATCCAAGCATTTATCCTGCCCTCCTTGTGGCTAATTTGCTACAGACTCAGCCAGCTGGAACCAAGCCAATGTAACTTCAGTTCCAACCCACTGCAATATGAACCATAACGTCGGTCCCAGGTTGGACAGTGCGTTGTAAATTTACCCAGCATATGGCACATGTTTCCAGTCATATTACAAAGTAACATAAAAAGAATGCCACTGATCCACTAAACTTACATAAATTCTATATTTCCAAATAAAACTACAGGAATTACTTAATGAAATTAGGAAAACAACAGATTCTGCTGAACGCTGACTTTGTGATAAAGCAATTTGAAACTATACAAATTATAGGACCATTACTACTTTGTATGAGGAGACTCTCTAGCACAATATTGATTTAATGATTTGAAAATTTATTGCACTGAGATAGTTGGAATTTCTAGTAATGGCAAGAAGTTAGCCTTCAAGAAATCAAGAGTTCCTTTGGGGTGGGGCACTGGAGAAGTTCAAGAAAATATCTCACTTTTAACAACCCACTGAAATCCTAAACAAAATTCTTCACACAAGGTTTAAGGTGTTTTAAGTAAATAGTTTTAATTACATGGGAAGAAGTTCTGCTTTGTGATTAAACATAACTCATCTTTTTCAAAATATATAATCATATATGCAGCAATCCCAATTTATCTTAATTTATAAATTTGCTAAATTAACTGCAGAGGCTGGTCAGATTCCAGCCTTTATTGCATACTTGTATAAAAGAAAGCAGCATACCCAAAAATGTACTTGATAAAGTTAATCCAGGATTGTTGGGAGAATTTGAATCCAATGAAACCAGATTTGAAGGGAACTGATGATGTAATGGTATTGTCACTGGACTAGTAATTCAAGACCCCAGTAATGCACTTTGAATCCCACCACAAACGGTGAATTTGAATTAAGCAATCTGAAAATAAGTCTAATCACAGGTACTGTTGTTTGTTGTTAAACCCCATTTGCTTCACTACCTCCTTTAAAAGAAAAAAGTCTGCCATCCTCACTTGAGTGACTCTTACTTGCCCTCTAAAATAGCCTAACAAACCACTCCAATGCCCCACCCCAAGGGAAGTCTTGCTCTCTTGAAGGCTAGTTTTGTGTCACTATTAGTTGTGAAAAACTGCTAACCAATGACCCAAGTACTGAAAGCAAAGACTGGAAACTTAGACGTGTTGACCGTGCTGACCGTGCTAAATCCTGTTAACTAACACGTAAAGCTAATACCAAAATTAGGAAAGCTGTCTCACTGACTAGACAAGCAAGAGCCTGACATAATCATACTTACACACAATGTCCCTGGAAATATCCCCAAGTATGCAGAGACAAACCCAGGTGGAGGTAGTATCAGAGGTATAAGTCGGGACAGAGTTGTCCATGTTGACTTCAGATCTTAGTTAGCCTCATAGCATGGGTCACACATCAGCAAGGAAACTACCTGATTACATACTACCCTCTTCAGCTGATGAATCAATGTTCCTCCATGTTGAACATACTTGCAGAAAGCAGTGAGATGCTAAGGACACAGACAGTACTCTGCATGAGGTCTTCAAAAGTCCATAACCAACGCTAACCAAGTTGGTTGAGTCCTCAAGGATGTAGCTGCTCGACTTCATCCCTGGGCAGGTGGTGAAAGGACCAACAAGATGGAAATACATATTTGACCTCATCTTCATCAGTTTGCCTGTTGCAGATATCTGCCCACTACAGCATCAGTAATATTGTCTCTAGAGGGACTGCACAGTGATCAGAGTCCCTTCGTCGCATTGAGCACAACCTGTGTGTTGTGGGGCACTATCACCATGCTAAACAGATCTAGCAACTAACAACAGGCCACCAGCAACAGAACTGTACCCAGCCACAATCTGCAACCTTGTGGTCCAGCACAGTCCACACACAACCATAATTAAGCGAGGAGATCAACCCTGATTCAAAGGAGCAGCCCCAGGTCCAGGCATTCCAAGAAGTGACATACTAACTGAAGCAGCTCAGAACATGACTATTTGAACGCCAAACCGGATAAGGAGCAAGTGACAGACAGGGCTAAACAGCTCCAAACAATGAAGACAATCTAAGTACTACAGTTCTGCCATGTCCATTTGTAAAATGAACTATTAAAACAACTTAGTAAGGAAGGTGCGTCCACAAATGTCTCAATTGTTAAATGGTGTACAGCACAGCACATCAGAGCAAGAGATAAGGCTAGAGCATTTGCAGCAATCTTCAATCAGATGCGGTGAGGGGATGAACCTTTTGTGTCCCCCTCCTGACGTCTCTAGCCATCACGGATGCCCCTTCAACCAAATTAATTCACTCCACATGAGAAAAAGCATTAACTGAAGGCACTGGATACTGCAAAGATCCTAACAACAGTAGAGAAGGCATGTGCTCCCGAACTTTCTGCACCCAAACCAAGCTGTTTTAGATACAAAACTGGCCTCTACCAACAAGCTGGGAAATTGCCCAGGTACTCCTGTATACAAAATGCAGAACAAATCCAACCTGGCCAATTATCAACTGAGAGTAGACTGAACAAAGTATCAGGAAAGTGAGGGAAGATGCCATCAGTGTTATCAAGCAGCGCTTGCTGAACGATAACCAGCTCACTGACAGAGTTTCAGTTCTGCCAAAGACACAACCTCTGAGCTCATAACAACTTTGATCCAAACGTGGACAAAAGAGATGAACTGAAAGAGCGAAACGAGAAAGACTGCCCTTGTCCAGTGTCATCAAGGCACCTTAGCAAATGTGGAGTCAATGGGAAACAGGGAAAAACTCTGCTCATAGCAATCACACTTGGTAACAGCCAAGATAGCCGTGACTGGTGAAGATCAGCCCACGAGTTCCTCAATATAGCTGAGGATGGTTGGGTCCAGGATACAAACAAAGGATGAGTAGGGATACTTGCTTACAAATCGAACATTCACCACCATTACACTTCAGGTACTGAAACAGTCCTTGTCCAACTGCCATTAGATCAGACAAAATCCAGGCCTGGGCTGACAAGTGTCAAGTAACAATTACACCATACATACTGCCAGGCTATGACCATCTCCAACAAGAAAATCTAACCATCAGTCCTTTACATTCAATGGTACTACCATCACTGAATCCCTCACTATCAAAATACTGGGGTTACCATTTACCAGAAAAAGTGAACTAGACAAGACACAACTAGCTAGAAGAGCATATCAGAGGCTCATTACCCAGTAACAAATAACTCACCTTCTGACTATCTACAAGCCACACATGATTGAATACTCCTCACGACCTGGACACGTGCAGCTCCAACAACACGAAGTCTGATATCATCCAGAACTTTGCTACCCATTTGATTTAACACTATATCCACAAACATTCACTCCTTCTACTACTGATACTCAGTAGCAGCAGCGTGCACTGGCTACAAGATGCACAGCAACAACTCACTAATGCTCTTTAGTCAATAACTTCCAAATCCACAAGCACAACCATCTAGAAAGACAAGGACAATAGATACATAGGTTCACCACCAGCTGCAAGTTCCACTCCAAGCCACTCACCATCATGACTTGGAAATATATTGCTGCTCCCTCACTGTCATTGGGTTAAAATATTGGAACTCCCTCCCCAACAGCATTATGAATGTAGCTAGCTACAAATGGACTATAGTGGGTCAAAAAGGCAGCTCAACACAACCTGCTCAATGGCAAGCGGATATGCAGCGAATGCTGGCTCATCTAACAACAAAAAACAAAAAATCTTGGTTATTATCTGACTAGCAGATTGGTTAAAAATCCATCTGGTTCACAAACATCCTTTAGGGGGAAAAGAAAATCAGTCTTCCTGCATACTCAAAATAGCCTAAAGAGCCAAACAGATTTTGTTCAACAAGATGAGTCAACATCACTTTCTGAAAAACAATTGACAGGGACAAGACATACCAGTCATATCCACAGTGACACTACTAAAATTAGTGTTGCATTCAAATTATTCTCCACTATAGGACAGGGGAGTACAGACCAGACAATTTCCTTTAGGTTTATTTTAAGAGCTTAAGGGTTTATACATTGTTTTATAGACACTGAAAAAAAAACAATGACGGTGACAAATCAAGAAAATCATTTTAATGTAGAAGTACAGCAATTTACCACACTGTGCAAAATGTCTGTTTTATTGTACAGACAGAAATGCTGAAAATATTCTGCTGATATCTGTGCTCCTCAAAATTAAGGAGTTCACAGCAGATGAGGCAAACAGTATACATAACTCAGACTAGTCCACTTTTCTTGTAATGTTTAAACAAGAAAAATAAAAGTGAAGTCCACATCAAATGAAGAATTATACAACACCTAATTGTTGCAAACTAGATTACCAAAGGTCTGACAATGGGGGTCTTGTGGTGCAAAAGGTATTGTTACTACCTCTGAACCAGAGGGCCATGGCTCCAGTCCCACCTACTCCAGAGGTGTGTTATAATATCTGACCAGACTGGATTACAAAACATTTCAAAACATCTGACAATGAGAATCTAATCAGAACAGCATAGCAATGGGCTGCATAGACACATGACCCTCTTCCAGTATGTGATCTCAAAGAAAAATGTTTACCAAATGTTTTTGATGCTTCGGTGAGTTTCCACAGAATCCCTACAGTGTAAACAAGCCACTCAGCCCAGTGAGTCCAGACTGACCCTCCAAAAGAGCATCCCACCCAGACCCATCCCATCCCTGTAACCCTGCATTTCCTACGTTTAACCCACCTACACCCCTAAACACTATGGGCAATTTAGCATGGCCAATCCACCCAGCTTGCACACCTTTGGACTATGGGAGGAAACCTGAGCACCCGGTCAAAACCCACACAGACACGGGGAGAATGTGCAAACTCCATACACCCTCGCCAGAAGGTGGAATCAAACACAGGTCACTGGCGCTGGTACTGAGAGGCAGCGGTGCTAACCACTGAGCCACCGTACCTGATATGCAAATTCACACAGCAAAGACACAAAATTTACATTTTCTCTTTCAAATCTACTGGCTCTTTTGAGGATGTTTGCTTTAAAATATTTGCAAAGTAAGTTCCATTTTAGTTGTATCTCTATTCTTATTTTCTACCAACAATACCAGATCTTTACCCAGTATTCCCCACCCCCCAAATCATCTTTACAGACTACATTCAGTCAAAGAGAAATGTGAATAAATGTACACTTGTGGCATAATTTTTTTTTTGAAAAATTTCCTAATTTTTGGACCAAAGCTTTAACTAAGCATCAGTTGTTACACATTCTTTTGCATTCTCTTTTGATGATTTGATTTTTTAACATTTTAAAGCCAGAAGTTCTACACAGACATCTTTTTCCATTAAGAGAAAAGCAGTCCTTCAATTCTCAGTGCATTCTCTCCAATAAACAAAAGTTATTTAACAGCAACAAGAGCACTTGAACTTAAAGTAAAACATAGTTTGATAATTAAATTCTCAACAAAAGTACACTATGTCTAAAGATGTTGGTTTTTGTATACTTTGTTTTTTCTAAGAACCACTAATGGCAAATGCTTCCAAAAGTTTTTATTAAGAATCTGTTCAGATACTAAATCTAAATCTTTCAACAAAAGAAGTTGGAATATTTGGGGCTAGAGGACGTTGTCTCTCGCCCCTGACGAAAAGTCACTGGACTCCCAAACTATCTCTGCTTTCTCTACACATGCCACCAGAGTTGCTGAGTTTCTCCAGCACGTTTTGTTTGTGTTTCAGTTTCTCGCAGACTTGGTTTTATTGCTACAAATGTCTGCTTAGTTAAATTAATATTCGAAGTTTTAAAAGTAGGATATTTGACTCAGATTGGTTTTGTCCTTGGAAAGTCAGTGCTTTTTTTTTGACATTTCAACAGCTTCTTTCCGGGCGGCCCCAACTTTGTAGCTGGAGTTTAAAAGGTAAGTCCAGACCAGCTGGCATGCAGGTCCACCCACAGCAAAACCCATTCAACATTCACCTTGGCTTTTCCCTACACCCGCCAACATTAGCACCCAACTCACTCTATGCCTACTGCCACGATCCCTTATGTTATACCAAAATCGCACAATCGAAGTTTTTAGAAAAAAAAAGCACGGATTGACCGTTCAGCTATTTTCCGATAGATATCTACATTCAGTTACCTGCAGAAGAATACACCGTTAGAATGTCTCAACGTCAAATCTATCTTGACCCGAACAAATGAAGGAATTGAACACTATCAGAACGTAGTGTCAGGATGACAAATCAAACAATACAAGACTCCTGCACGCCGGCCGCCATTAAAGATGGCCTCCGGGAGCCAACTGCGCATGCGTAGCGTACTACGGGACCGCGAGTAATGACTTAAAGATCACGTGCCGCTGGTTGAAAAACTCCGGATTCATGCGCGTGCGCCATTTAGGTCCCGTTTTTGGAAGTCCCCATACCCGCATGCGTACACGCTAGATCTCTCCCCCACCTTCGACAGCCGAGACAGTAAAAAGTGCGCAAGTGTGAACAAGGCACGCATGGGCGAAGTTAAATATTCTCCTCCCACTTTGAAATTGAACGTGTGGCAAAGTGGGAAGGGATTGTTTTGTTTTGTTCTTTCATGGGGTTTGGGCGTTGGTGGGTGCCTATTCCTAATTTGTAGGCCTGCTGGAGTTTTGAGGAAGGGTCACTTTCGACCGGAAACATTAACCCTGATCTCCATCCACAGAGTCTGCCAGAGCTGCTGAGTTTATCCAGCAATTTCTGTTTTTGTTAGCAATTATGTGCAGAAGGAGATTATTCAACCCATTGTATCTGCCCTGACTCTTTGGGCCTTTTAACTTGATTGCCAAACTTCTGCCTTTGCCCCTACCACTCCCTGTTGTTTCTGCTTAAACAGTCATTCACGCCCTCGTGAATGTCTCCATTGATCCAACCTCCCAACACAGTTGTGGCAGACCTGACCCTAATCTGGACCACTGGCTATGTGAAAAGTCTTTTTTTGCTTTGTATTAAAGGTTCACCCCATTGATGAGGATGTACTAAACAAAACTAAGATACTGATAAGTCTTTAATCAGTTAGAGATAGTAGGAACTGCAAATGCTGGACAATTTTTGAGATAACAAGGTGTAGAGCTGGATGAACACAGCAGGCCAAGCAGCATCAGAGGAGCAGGAAAGCTGAAGGGTCTAGGCCCGAAACGTCAGCTTTCCTGCTGAAGGGTCGAGGCCCGAAACGTCAGCTTTCCTGCTCCTCTGATGCT
>JAHRHZ010000144.1:60264392-60274554 GCA_024137785.1 Ginglymostoma cirratum
AGCATCAGAGGAGCAGGAAAGCTGACGTTTCGGGCCTCGACCCTTCAGCAGGAAAGCTGACGTTTCGGGCCTAGACCCTTCAGCTTTCCTGCTCCTCTGATGCTGCTTGGCCTGCTGTGTTCATCCAGCTCGACACCTTGTTATCTTTAATCAGTTAGTAGGTTTTAATTCATTAATATGTAAATGTAAATTGCCAAATTCCCTTCAAGTCATGGTCCTGAGAGAACTAAAGGTTTCATCAGTGTAAAGAAGAAGTGACATTTTAGGTCAGGCAATGCATGTTAGGTGTGAGGCCTTGTTTAGAATCTGTTTGTTTTAGTTTGGAGTCAGACTGATTTTATTTCTAAAGTAGGAATGTATAAAACTCCACATTGACTGACTGTCTATAAATTGTGTGATTTTTGAACAAAATAAAATGTGTCTGCAAATACAAATTCACCCCAAGGGTTCATGTGTGTGTGTGTCTGTGTGTGAGAGAGGGAGTGAGTATGCATGTGTATAAGAGGTGGGGGGAGAGAGAGAGAGAGGCTTGAGAGACAGAGTGTGTGTGGGAGAGAATGTATATTGTGTAGCGGTCAGCTGTAGTGCGACGTGAACGCAAGATCCTGGTTGAGGCCGTCATCATGGGTATCGAACTTGGCTATCGGCCTCTGCTCGGCGTTTTATAAATTCCTACTTTAGAAATAAAACCAGTCTGACCCCAAACTAAAACACAAACATTTTCTAAACAAGACCTCACACCTAACATGCATTGACTGACCTAAAATGTCACCTCTTCTTTCCACTGAACAGGGATGGTGTAAACCTTTGATCTTTTACTTATAAATTCTGTGTCTGATACTACCTCTCTCACTAACACCTGAAGAAGGACTGAGGCTCCGAAAGCTTGTGTTTTCAAATAAACCTGTTGGACTGTAACCTGGTATCATGTGATTTCTAACACTGACCTATATAGTTAAGCGTAGCCTCCATGCTCTGATACTGTATGTCCATGTGAATACTGTATGCTTTATTATTAGCTCTCTCTACCTGCTCTGCCATCATTAATGATTTATGCAAATATACACTCAAATCTCTCTGCTCCTGCACTCCTTGTGGAACAGTACCCTTTATTTCATATTGTCTGTCCATTTTTTTTACCAAAGTGCATGAACACTCACATCTCAGTGTTGCATTTCATCTGCCATCTGTCTGTCCACTCCACCAACTTGTCAGTGTCTTCCTCGCGTAACTTGTCATTGTCCTCGTGTAAAGACCAGTAAATATTTATTGTTGTATTTCTGCTTGTGGACTGAATTGGCAAAAGGACTGTTTTAAAAACGAAGGCTTGCTGCTCATTTTAAAAGCGATTTACCCGACACTCATTGTAAGCAATCTTTATACAGCAGTGAGTGAGGGGGAATGGGGAGTCTAATTGCAGATAAGCTGGAGCCGAAGAGTAGGAGATCAGTTTGGTGACTGGTTGTCAATGACCAAAGGCCAAAAACAATGTGAAAGGCTCCCAGGTGGCTGAATGTCTGTTCGGTGTGAATGTTTATGCAAATGCTATTAAACCTCCAGAAAGGAAGGAGCTGACCCTTTCCTCTGTAGTTAAAATCTCAAACTTGAAGAAAGCCTGTTTATGTGCTGTCATCAGTTGCTGTAAGCGATGGCTCTTAACCAATAAGTCAGAGACCTTATAAGTCTGAACCAGTCATCCTGTGCCTCCTACAAACAGGTGAAAGTATCTGGAGAGGCAAAAAGAATCATCTCAGTAAACCCTAGTCAGTAGACAAATCAGCTACTTGTTGTCAGCCAAAGCTCTATAGCAAAGGTTACAGCTTCACCCGTAAGCACAGAAAGTCCAAATGAGGCTAAAGGGGCAGGACAGTTAGAGGAACAAGTTCTGTTTTTTTTTCCATCATGTGCGGTGACCACAGCAATTGCTAATCAAAGCGCATCACCTGAGGTCAAAGTCATATCACAAGAAGATGCTACAGTAGTGAAAATATTCCTTAAAGATCAGGATAATTCAAAGGAAATGTTTGGTATGTCTTCAATTGAGGCTCAGAAAGCAGATTGAGAGTCAAATAAGTTAGCACAGATATCTCATAGTGAAGCTGAGGCTGAAGGGGTTCCTGAGTGTTCTTATATTAAGAATAGGGTTCTGTTGGAAAAGTGGACACATCCTCATAGACCTACTGACAAAGAATGGATGGTAGTTCATCAGATAGTGCTATTGCTCTAATATTGTAATGAGATATTGCAGAGTAGCTCAGGAAATTTATATGGCAAGACAAATGGAAATACTGACAATTCAAGCAAAGATAAATAGGTATATTACCTCAACAAGACTTCATAAGACTTCTATTGTACTGCTGTTCTGTAAAACATACTGTATCTTTCAAGTAGTAGAAAAACTTCAACTCTGTAGTCAAACTGACACTTTTAATACCCGTGCCCATTTTTGAACAACCATTCAGTCAAGTATGAAAAGATTGTGTGGGACCATTACGAAAAACAAAAGCTGGACACCAGTATCTCCTCACAATTATGGATATGAAAGCTGATCTTCAGAAGTTACTCCTTTGAAGAGCAATTATAGCAAAGGTAATAGTGGAAAAATTATCTCAGTTTTTACTTGTTATGGACTATCAAATGAAATAAAATTTGACAAATGCATGAACCATATTTCTGAAATTTTTCAGTGCATAATCAACAACCTAGGTATATATCGACTGAAATTGTCTGCTAATCTCAAAAAAATATAAGTTGCTTTGGAGATCCCTTTTGGAGATCTGTTTCCTGCAGTATCCTAGTTGATTTCCATCTTCTTCAGTAAGCAGATTTTGTCCATTTATTTATCAAAAAAACCAAGATTGAAATATGTTTTATAATTGTAATTCATAACATAAATATCTTAGAACATTCCACAGCATTTCATAAGGAAAAATTAGAAATCAAGGCACATAAAACAATATTAGGCCAACATCTTGATGGTTCGGATAAACCATGAGGTACATCTGGATGAAAGGAAAGGAACTGCAGAAGCACAGGGATTTAGGAAATAATTTCTGCAGCAAAGGGGCTAGACATGGTCACCAAGGGTGGTCTAATTAGAATTGTGAATTGAGATGTCAGGACTGCAGAATTAGATAAGCGCAGATATCTCTGATGTTGTAGACTGAAGAAGATTGAATAGATAGGGAGAGACAAGGTCATGGAGGAATCTGAAAACAAGGATGGCAATTTTTTAAATGAAGACTTCACTTGAATATGAGTTGTTGAACATTGCTGTAATAGGTGGAAGTGACTTGATGCAAATAAAGACAGACAGCAGAATCTTGGATCACTTCTAGTTTACGAGGGATAGAATTGGGAGACCTGCCAGAAGTGCACTCAAATAATCAGGCTTGAAGTATCAACGGCATAAATATGCTTTGCTACTCATCCCGTACTGATGTCAGATTAGAAGCTTGATCACATTAGAAAGTGTGAATGACTTGTAAGAGGGAGAATAGAGATGGATGTTGTCAGCATCACTGAAAATGTTATGCCATTGAATGACATTGCTGAGGAGAAGCACAAAGTGAGGAATAGAAGAGATCACTTCATAGTGGAGAAAACAGTTGGAAATGGAAAATAAGCCATTTCAAATGATTCACTGGCTACAAATGGACAAAAAAGAATGGAACGAGGCAAAAGATACACAGCTGAACAACAGTGGGGAAGCATTGGAGTAGAATGATGTCATCATGGGATGGTGGCATAGTGATAGTATTACTAGACTAGACTAGCTTCCCAAAGCTCTGGGAACATGAAATTGCCAAATCATAAACATTAAATAAGAGCAAATTAATAGACGGATTGAGTTCAAGAGCCGTGAAGTTATGCTCCAGCTGTACAAAATCCTGGTTCGGCCACATCTGGTGTATTGTGTCCAGTTCTGGTCACCTCATTACAGGAAAGATGTGGAAGCGTTAGGAAAGGTGCAGAGGAGATTTACCAGGATACTGCCTGGAATGGAGGGAAGGTCTTACGAGGAAAGGTTGAGAGAGCTCGAGCTTTTCTCTTTAGAACGACGAAGGATGAGTGGTGACTTGATAGAGGTGTACGAAATGATCAGAAGTATAGATAGAGTAGACAAACAGAGACTTTTTCCTCGGGTGGAGGTAGCTTTTATGGGGGGACATTGTTTTAAAGTGAAAGGAGGTAGATATCGGGGAGACGTCAGAGGTAGGTTCTTTAGTCAGAGAGTGGTAGGGGCATGGAATGCACTGCCGGAGAGGGTAGTGGAGTCGGCCTCTTAGGGGCATTTAAGCGGCTATTAGATAGGCATATGGATGATAGTATAAGGTAGCGGTGGAGGTTAGATATACCTTAGGTTTCGGGTAAAAGTTGGGCACGACATCGTGGGCCGAAGGGCCTGTACTATGCTGTACTGTTCTATGTTCTATGTTCTAGGTGCAGTTTAAATTCAATTAATATAGAAAAACTGCAGTTGAAAACTAGCAATGGAGACCATGAATTTGTTATAATGTATCGTTTTCACAAATGTTAATTAGGGAAAGGGGAAATCTGCCATTATTATTCAGTATGGTGTATATATAATTTCAAATTGCTTTAAAATCCAATATTTCCTAAAGGAATTCCACTATCAAAATATCACTATGTTATGATGTTACTAAGTGGCTATATGGTATTCTTATTGTTTAGGTTCCGTTAAAATGTCCACCACCAGGCAACATTATCGAACCTTCCTACCCACTCCCAAGGGCAAAAAAGCTTTACTAGAGATTTCCTATTACGCTGATTTTAATTGTTTTTTGCTGAAAAGTGTAACTAGAGGCTATCATTATAAGATTGTAACCAAAAAGTTAAATTGGGAATGCGGAAGAAACACCACTCAAAGTGTGCAACTCTCTGCCACCTGAAGTCATTGAAGTAAATAGGATTGATATGTTTAAGGGTAAATTAGACAAGCATATGAAGATGAAGGGAAGGATTCTTGTTGAACAATGGTAATGTCCTGACGTCTAGACGGGGAAGTCCAGATTCAAATCCCACCTGCCCTCATAGTGTGTATTAACATGTCTTAATAGGTTGATTCAAAATATTTTTGGGGGATAAGGGAACAGATGGTTACAATGGTGGTTTTAAATATGCAAAGTATTTCTGCTGCGTGTCATTGCTACTCTCACATTAGCTCCACTGTCAGTCTCAATTATCACACACCACTTCTAACTATTGGCCATAATGCTTTCCCCGTCTTTTGTCTTTGCCTTGCAGATCGTGAAAGTCTCCCAACAATGTCTGCAGAGATGTGGCTGGCTGCAGGTGAACCACTCTCCTAGACATCAGAGTAAGCATCAACAAGGCTGCCCCCAAACAAACAAATTACCTTTAACTCTCAGTTTAGTTTTACTATTAAAAGTTGCGTAGCATGGGCCTTCTGTCTTGCAAAATAGGAAGTCTGATGGAATTGCTCAAGAGTTTTATTTCCATGTTGGTTACATTCCAAATCAAACTCTCATATAAGCTGTAGTCAAGTCCATTTTGATCAGGACTTTCAGTTTCCTCCATATTTGCTCTCGATAAAACATCTGCTTTGATATTGTTCTTTCCTGCTACATGAATGATTTTCCAAGTCTATAGCTGTGGCATTAAACTTCAGCAAAACAGTAGTAATTTGGAGATTTTTGGTATGTAATTTTGCTGGAAAGTTAGTGGATCATGGCCTACATAAATATCAATCCCTGCAGAGTAATTAGATGTGTAGCCTTCAGAACAGGGTCAAGAGTAAACTCAGTCTCTTTTTTCCATAGTTGAGTATTTCTCCTGGCATGAATTCAATTTGTGAGAAAGATAACTAACTGGCTATTCAATATCCATCTTGTTCTCCGATAACAGCATTGTATCAATACCTAATTGTGAGCCTCAACAGTCTACTGCCTTAGAATAATTTGGTGTTGCTAAATCTTGCGCAGTAATCAATACAGATTTCAAGCTATCCACAGCACTCTGCCACTCCTCTGTCCATTCAAATTTCTTTAACAAACTTGTCAAAGGGACCACTAAAGTACTGAAATTCAGACTAAACTTGCAAAAGAATTCAGGCATGGCAAAACCTCTTGTTTTGTCTTAGGTTGAAAATCCTATATTAGAACAGAGTGAGCAGAGTGGTGCAGCGGGAGCGTGCTGGGCTGATAACCCAGAGGTCGATGTGCACTGGCTTGTTGGTCTAGGGGTATGATTCTCAATTCAGGTTTTTAGGGTTGCACGGTGGCTTGGTGGTCAGCACTGCTACTTCACAGAACCAGGGATCTGGGTTCGATTCCAGCCTTGGGTGACTGTGTAGAGTTTGCGTGTTCTCCCTTTGTCTGCATGGGTTTCCTCCGGGCACTCCAGTTTCCTCCCACAGTCCAAAAATGTGCAGGGTAGGTGGATTGGCCATGCTTCATTCCCAGGAATGTTTGGGTTAGACATGGGAAATTAGGGGAGTGGGTCTGGGTGGAATGTTCTTTAGAGGGGTGGTGTGGACTTGTTGGGCTGAATGGCCTGTTTCCACACTGTAGGGATTCCATGATCTACAATGAGAACATCAAATATTGACCTTATTTTTGCTTCTCCAGGTATTTTTTGTTTTTGCTCCACATAGTGGCCCAAATAAGTTAATTTTGCTTTCACAAAGGTATTTTTAGCCAGATTTCTCAAATTGTCACTCTGTAACCAATTAAACAATTTGATCAAATGTTGTAAATGTTCTTTCCATGCTTGGCTGCACAAAGACATTAATATTTCATGATAAATTCAGTTTATTTCCGAGTATATTAATCAATTTACCTAATATAATGTTACACTGTTGAAACTGTAACCAGTGCAGGACCTCAGTAATGTGACTGCTTAGTGTTACGTTACAAAGGAATGTATTACGGGGCTTTAAGCAGAATAAAAGTGTCAAACTCTGTTAAGGGCTGCGTTTTTTCACAATGCTAAGTCGTTATCAAAAACCCAACATCAGCAGCAGAGGAAAGAAAACCAAAGGCTGTGTTCTATGTTTTTAAGTTTGTAGTTCTTTACCAGGAAAAATAATCATACTTTTGCTAAATTAGTTTAGTTTTAACTTTTGCAACAATGTGTGGTATAATTCTGTTAGATTTTTATCACTGATATTATATATTGATTGACTGAATTAGGGTATCTCACTATCTCTCCTTTTATACCTTGTTTATTTTGCACTTCTATTTTGTATATAACTTGTAGAATATTTAATTATTACCTACTTTGTGATTTCATGCATTAATACTTTGTAATAGTCTGTGTAAGTTTTTGATGCAGAGTTATAAGCAATTTTTCCACTATATTCTTTATTTTAAAGTAACTCATTCAAAACACCAGGAGTGAAACAGAGAGAGAGAGAGAGAGAGAGAGAAGAAGAAAATGCATTGAGAAGATGATTTCTAAATAAACATTGCTGGATTAAGGAATTTGTATCAAATAAACTAAGTCTGAGATCATAAGATCAATGTATTATCATCCATGAGGACACAACAGCATAAACTCCCCTATTCTAAATAAATGTGCAACACAGAAAGCAAAAATGTTTTGACATTTTTAATGTCAGACATTTTAAGTCAGACCCTGAGCCTTGCAATTAAAGCTAAATTGGATTTCAGAATCCTGTTGCTGCACACAACACATGCTAATGTATCTTTCATCCTGGAAGGTATGACTTTACATTGGTAAGGTCAATCTGGAGTTAAAAATCTTAAATTAGTTTAGCCATATTAGTCAATAGAAATTGTCAATGTCCCTTTTACAAACCAGTTGTTTCTATGGACCTTGTTTGTCCAATCCTCACAATCCTGCAACTGTGATGTTGAATATGAATCCGCCTTTAACAAAAAAGCGAAAGAACTGCCAATGCTGGAAATCTGAAACAAAACAGAAATTGCTGGAAAATCTCAGAAGGTCTGGCAGCAGCTGTGGAGATGAAGTAGACCTAATGCTTTGGGTCCAGTGACCTTCTTCAGAAATATCCTGAATTCATCTTTATTGCTGGAATTGATTTGTCAATAATTTATACATAATCATTGTGATCCATTTGATTATGGTACCATACAATTGGTCAGCTTCAGCTATTATTACTTGGATCAATAATGTCATTTTCCAACATGAACTTGATCTCTTTCCTCAGTTCTCTGGGTTGAGTCTGTTAGGATATTGCTTTATGGATGTTGTATCCCTTACATTAACATTATGCATGGCCAAATACATACTTCCTAGTTTACTTAAACAAACTTCAATTTAAGAGGCCGTAATAACTTTTGTAGGTCACCTTGAAAGTTTTCTGGAAGACAATTGCATCTAGCTTTTAAACACCTCTGTCTCAACCAAACTGATAACTGAAGGGTCAACTTCAAAAGTTTTAATTTCTAATTCATTCCAAATCACGCTTACTTTATTTTTATTTCACTATCTATTCATTTCATCACTTAAATACATTTATCTCCTATCTTTACGATCAAAGTATCGGTCTAACATTCTAACATGACACACTAATTCATATTCTTCCTATTTGACATATTCACTGTATAATTTACGCAATTAAGTTGATTTTTGATTTAATAATAATAAACCATGCTTTCAATGGTTCTTCAGGGACAGTTTACAATCCTAGCATCCTGTCTCCAGTAACATTATTTTGAGCTTTCATATTTTTATCAGCTGTAACTTTCTTTGCTTGTTGAGTATTTTTCAAATGCTTTTCATTCAACTCACACCCTTTGGGTTTTTTTTCCTGAAAATGTGACACATTCGTCAGAAGTGTAACCTCTCAGCTTTGCTTTTTAAATTTGTCTTTAGTTAATTAATGGACAAGTCATGTGCATCTATAAGTTCAAAAGGACTGAATCCCATGGGCTTATTTAGGGCATCTCTAATGGCAAACAGTGACAAGGAAATTCCTTTATCCCAATAAATTTGTACATTCCTGATAATAGACTTGAACTGTGGTCTTTCAAATTTGATGCCATCTTTCTAATGTTCCTTCTTATTGTGCACTTTTCATTATTTCTTTGGATATTGATGACATAAATTTTGAACCTTGATTTGGTTGTATTTCTTTGGATAATCTATATCTTGTTAAAAAAAAACTGAATTAATTTTTTGCAATAATTTTCTCCAAAGACAGTCCTTCATGGTATGTGGTTGAGACACCTGTAATTGTTTTAGATAAGGATTCTACACAATCTATTAAAACACTGCTAAATAGTTCTTCAAAAGCTAGTATCAGAATTAAGTGCAACATTTGATTGGAGTTTGAGGTTTCCCCACTATCTAACATGTATAACATATCTGGTAAAATTTAAATATGTCTTTATACAATCCTGGACAATAAAAATGTTTTAGCGATTTTGCATACATTTTTCTAAAACTTAAATAGCCTTGCATTGGACATTGTGTTCCACTCATAAAATCTCATTATTATATCCAGTTGGAATTTTCACCTAATAGACTGCTGCCCATTCCACATTGGCTGTTTTCGGAGGTGGTCTTGATTTCCTCATTAGCCCTCTGAATGTTAACATTCAGGATTGACTTTGATTCAGTTTCTGAGGAGGCTATATCATACCACTCTCTCAACTCAGAATCCAACTGTTGTATTTTTATTCTATTAATGAAGATGGGTCAAATCAGGCTTTTTTTTACTTTATTCCTTTTTGCCTATTTATATTTTGAAAGTAGCATTGGATAATTGAATTTTATGTCATTCTGTTTTCCCTACATCCAATAAAAATACCAAAGCTCAAACTAATGTTACTGGAGATGCTAGGATCGTGAACTGTCCCTGATGAACCATTGATTCTTCCTCTACCTACCTAAATTGTAAATATTAAAGTGTTTCCATCCCTCCCTCCTCCTCTAAACAAAAAAGGGGTGAGAGGGACGTGCTAATTCGTTGGTAGCAGAGCAAGAAGTAAGGCATTGGCACGATAGGTTCAGTGAGCAGCAGCTCAGCAATAAGTACATGTAAACTCAGGTAAAGTCTTTTAAAGAGATAATAGGTACTGCAGATGCTGGAGAATCCAAGATAACAAGGTGTGGAGCTGGATGAACATAGCAGGCCAAGCAGCATCATAGGAGCAGGAAAGCTTGACGTTTCGGGCCTAGACCCTTCATC
>JAHRHZ010000144.1:60274954-60285362 GCA_024137785.1 Ginglymostoma cirratum
GTCTAGACCCTTGTCTAGGCCCGAAACGTCAAGCTTTCCTGCTCCTATGATGCTGCTCTTTAAGTTATCTCTTTAAGTTATCTCTTGTTATCTCTTTAAGTCCTTTTAACTTTCCTCTCAATCTTAGAGCAGCTGAGATGGCAGTTAGGGCAGTGGCATGCTCCTCCTGCAGGATGTGGTAGATCAGGGAGACCTCCATTGTCCATGATGACTACATCTGTGGGAAGTGCACCCAGCTGCAGCTCCTAGGAGACCGTGTTTGGGAGCTGGAGCTGGAGCTGGAAGCACTCAGGATTTCCGAGATGCTGAGCACACGACAGATAAGAGTTTTAGAGAGGAGGTCACACCTAAGGTGCAGGCAGAAAGTAGCTGGGTGACCACCAGGAAAAGCAAAGGGAGTAGGTAGAGAGTGCAAGAATCCCCTGTGGCCATTCCGTTCGAAAACAAGTATACCATTTTGATATGGTTGGGAGGGATGACCAATCAGGGGAAAGCACTAGTAACCATGTTGGTAGCACTACAACTGGGGTACAGGGGGAAAGGGTAAAGATAAACAGGACCTTAGTGATAGGAGATTCAATAGTTAGGGGGAAACAGACAGGAGATTCTGTGGCCACCAACGGGAATCCAGCACGGTGTGTTGCTCCTCAGGTGCCAGAGTTCGGGATGTCTCAGAGTGGCTGTTGGACATTCTGAAGGGGAAGGGTGAGCAGCCAGAAGTCATTGTGCATGTTGGCACAAATGACATACATAGAAATAGGGTTGAGGTCCTGCAGAGTGATATGACAGATGAATACATAGCTAAAGAATTGGCGCAGGGGGCAGGGATTCGGATTCCTGGATTACAAAAAAAAATGGAAACAAACCAAATGGCTGGAATAACATGGTAGGTATAAGAATCACATGCTGAGGATCTAACCAAAGTAACAAGTAATCCAAAACTCTACAAACTAATTAAGGTAGAGAGATCATAATAAGTTATCAAGGTGATGATGTCAAAACAGGACAGTAAGGAAGATTTTACAGATTTGGAACAGTATCGTGTGGTTACATGTAATATGACATTATTCCAAGATCATGACTGAGGCCATTTTCATGGGTACCCAATTTGGCTATCAGTTTCTGTTCAGTGATTCTGCATTGTTGTGTATCTCAAAGGCCACCTTGGAGAAGGCTTACCTGAAGATCAGAATTTAATGTCCTTGACTGCTGAAGTGTTCCTGGACTGAGAGAGAACATTCCTGTCTGACGATTGTTATGTGCTGTCCACTCATCCATTGTCATAGTGTCTGCATGGTCTCGCCAATATACCATGCCTCGGAGCATCCTTTCCTGCAGTGTATGAGGTAGGCAACATTGGCCAAACCACATGAGTGTCTGTCCTGTAGGTGGAGGTCAACGTTCCCACTAATGATGGTAGTGTCCATGTTGATGATCTGGCATGTCTTGCAGAGGTTGCAGTGGCAGTGTTAGAACAAAGAACAAAGAAAATTACAGTACAGAATCAGGCCCTTCGGCCCTCCAAGCCTGCACCGACATGCTGCCCATCACAACTAAAACCCCCTACCCTTCTGGGGACTGTATCCCTCTATTCCCATCCTGTTCATATATTTGTCAAGATGTCCTTTAAAAGTCACTATAGTATCTGCTTCCACTACCTCCCCTGGCAGTGAGTTCCAGGCACCCACCACCCTTTGTGTAAAAAATTTGCCTCATACATCACCTTTAAATCTTGCCCCTCGCACCTTAAACTCATGGCTCCTGGTAACTGATTCTTCCACCCTGAGAAAAAGCTTCTGACTGACCACTCTATCCATGCCCTTCATAATCTTGTGGACCTCTATCAGGTCACCCCTCAACCTCTGTCATTTCAGTGACAACAACCCAAGTTTCACCAACCTCTCCTAATGCCCTCCATACCAGGCAAATCCTGGCAAATCTTTTCTGTACCCTCTCCAAGGCCACCACATCCTTCGGGTAGTGTGGCGACCAGAATCGAATACAATATTCCAAATGCGGCCTAACTTAGGTTCTATAAAGCTGCAATGTGACCTGGCAACTTTTAAACTCAATGCCCCGGCCGATGAAGGCAATCATCCCATATGCCTTGTTGAATACTTTTTCCACCTGTGTTGCCACATCACAGGTACCTGTGTACCTGTACACCCACATCCCTCTGCCTATCAGTACTCTTAAGGGTTCTGCCATTTGCTGTACATTTTCCATCTGAATTAGACCTTCTGAAATGCATTACCTCACATTTTTCCGGATTACACTCCATTTGCCATCTCTTTCCCCAAGACACCAACCGATCTATATCCTGCTGTATCCCTTGACGGTCTTCATTACCATCCGCAATTCCACCAACCTTTGTGTCATTAGCAAACTTACTAATCAGACCAGTTACATTTTCCTCCACATCATTTATATATATATATATAACAAATAGCAAAGGGGCCAACACTGATTCCTGAGGAAAGCCACTGCTACCCTCTGTCTTCAATGATCGAGCCAGTCTTTTTATCCATCTTGCAAGCTCACCTCCGACCCCGAGCGACTGCTTTTTGGTGTTGTGGTCCATGTTGTCAGTTTGACACTTATGATCACCCGAAGAGCCTGTGGACACTCCACTCACACTATTTGTACTATCTTTTGATCTATCTGCCTAGAAATTCTGTGTCTGTGCGCTCCTCTTCCCTCCACCTAACGAAGGAGCAGCATCCCGAAAGCTTGTGATTTCAAATCAACCTGCTGGACTATAAACTGGTATGACTTCTGACCTTGCCCACCCCAGTCCAACACCGGCACCTCCACCTCCACATCTTTGAAAGAACAGGTTAGTTATTCTTGGTAAATGTTTATACGTGAATGAACAAAACAAGTTATCCGGTCCTTTTCGCAAATCTGTTTGTGAGATCTTGCTGTGCTCAAATTGCCGACCGGATTTGCCTACACTAGAGCAATTAACACATTTTAAAAGTTCTCCACTGGATGTGAAGCCCTTGAGAAGTCACGAGGTCGTGAAATTGCAAGTTCGATGTTTTCTTTAAATGTTGAGAGACTTCGCCCACGACCACATCCAAGCAAGCACATTACTCTCCCTTGGGCAACTTTGTTACAGACTCAGCCAGTCCGGAGCCAGCCAATGTAAAACTGCGGTTTCGACTCGCTGACATCTGAACTGTGCACTGCTGGTCCCAGGTTCGAGGGTGCGTTGTAAATTCAGTCAGTGTATGGCATCGATTTTCGTAGTTTACTTTATAAAGGAGGATCGCAAAAGGTTGTACAGATCAACTAAAGCTATAAAAATTCTGCTATATATCATTAATTTTCAAAAAAAAAGCTGCGCGAATTATTTAACGATAGTAGGGAAGCAACTGCTTTTAAATGAAGACTTGATGGTTTTGTCATAAAGCAACTTAGACCCATAAAATATAAACTATCGGACTATAACTACATCGTACAATACGATTCTGTAGTGCGGAATATTGATTTAATGATTTTAAGATCTGTTGTAACATGATAGCAGGAGTACTTTTATTCTATTTTAGTAATGGCAGTAATTAGCCTTCAAGAGATCTTGTGGATTTCCGCGGGGTGGGGCGACGGAGGACTTCGGGGAAATATAATTCCTCCTTTTTATCAACCCATTGATAAATAGTGAAGAATATGCTCCATGCAAGGTTTAAAGCGTTTTAAGCAGCCAACTTTAATTACACAGGAAGATAGTTCTGCATTGTGATTAAACACCATCTTAATCAACACATAATCATGTATGTAACAATCCCATAAGAAATAGTAACAAAAGTAGACCGAGATAAAAGGTACTGCAGATGCTGGAGAATCCGAGATAACAAGCATGGGGCTGGATGAACACAGCAGGTCAAGCAGCATCATAGTTTTCCTGCTCCTATGATGCTGCTTGACCTGCTGTGTTCATCCAGCCCCATGCTTGTTAACAAAAGTAGACCGTTCGGTTATTGGAGCACGCTCATGGCTGAATCCCACATCCCTCTCCTCCATTTTCTTGCCCTTTCTCTGTAACCCCCACCGAGCTCAGCCTTAAATATTCGCAAGGACTCTGCCCCACAGCTCTCTGTAGCAAGGAGTTACAAAGACTCACAACCCTCTCTGAGAAAATAAATTCCTCCTCATCTCAGATTTAAATTGGTGCCCCTTAATTCTGCGACTGTACCCTCTGGTTCTAGACTCTCCTGTGATCGGAATATCCCAGCACTTTCCCTGTCAAGCCCCTTAAGAATCCTCTGTGTTCATTGAGATCACCTCTCATTCTTCAAAATTCCATTTATTAGAGTCCCAAAGTGTTTAAACTTTGCTCATAAGACAATCCCTCCATACCAGGATAATCTCAGTGAATCTTCTCTGAACTGGGTCCAATGAAAAAAATTCTTTCTTGAAGGGGACCAAAACTGCTCACAATACTTCAAATGTGGTCTGTAATTAACTGCAAATTCGCCAAATTAACTACAAAGGCTCATGGACACCAGTCTTTACTACATACCTATACAAAAGAAAGAAACATGTAGACAAGTGTAAATTATAAATGTATAAATGTATAAATTATAAATGTATAAATTAAAACAGAGTTGTAGGGGGATTTAAATTAATTTAATTAGATAAAATGAATGAACCCGGACTATAAAACCTTATCTTCTGCCTCAGCATCTCATAGCCCTCAGGACTCAACATTGACTTTAACATTTTCAGAGCATGAACACCTTCTCCAGTGTTGGTTACCAACCCCACATCCCCAACTCCTGTTCTGTATAAGCTGCTCCCAGAACAGGGACCCCATGTTAAACTACTTACTTTTCCCCTTAGCGGTCATTCAGCGTTCAGCTCCCTCCTCAGATGTAAACAGTAACCCCTTTGCTTCTTTTCTCTCTCTCTTCCTCTGGGTTCATTAATTGGATTCACAGCTCCCTTCCCCTGACCCCACCCCATCCCCACCGGTTATCAGCATAAATACCGTTGCCCAGCTATTTGCAGTTCTGACAAAGGCCCACTGGACTTGAAAGTTAACTCTGTTTTTCTCTCCACTGATGCTACCAAACCTGTTGAGTTTCTTCATCTCTTCCTGTTTTTGTTTCAAAATTGAGGTACGGGATTGACTAAAAATTCGATTGGTTCGTTAATGTCCCTCAGGAGAGGAAGTCAGCCACCCTGACCGAGCCTGGTCTACATATAACTGCAGGCCCTTGACAATATAGTTGACTCTTAGTTATTTTCTGCAATGGCTGAGAGAACCGGAAACGTTTTGTTCAACAAAGTGGATGAAACCCACATTCTCAAAACAAAAACAATTGTAAATGGACAAGGCATACACTGACGCCCACCTCCCGCGAGTCAGTCTAATTGTTCCCCATTATTTGATAGGAGTAGGGAATAGGGACCAGATAATGTTTTTAAAGGTTTATTTAAAGGCCATTGCAGAGAGAAAAGGCTCAAAGTTTAACTAAGTTTAAATAAAAAAAAACGGCCGATGCTGAAGATCTGAAACAAAAACAGGCATGGCCGGAGAAACTCAGCAGGTCTGGTAGCATCTGTGGTAGGGAAACAAAGTTAACGAGCCCAGTGATCCTTCTTCAGTTTCAACATTTGAAACGTTAACTATGCTTTTCTCTTCGCACATACTGCCAGATCTGCTGAGTTTCTCCAGCAATTTCTGTTTTTATGAAGCCTGAAAGCTTGCTCCCTCACTTTGTACTTTAAGCTATGAAACAAAGAAAATCAAGGAGGATGAAAAAAAGCAAGCAACTGGAACTGTAGAATTACAGCAATAAGCTGCATTGTACCAATGAAATGGATACATTTTGTTCGTACTGGAAAACAGAAATACTGGAAATTTACAGGCAGCATCTGTGTTCCGCTAAATTGAGGAGGTGACAGCAGCCAATCATCTGAGGAGATAGGAAGGGGGATACATGACCCATCTGGCCCACTTTTCTTGCGATATTTTTGATTTTAAGCATCACATGAACAATTGAAATATAAAATTAACATAATATTAAACATACAATCATTCAGCCCATGATTGCGTTGAACAATCGTCAATCGCCTATTTAGAATGGAGTACATCTGCTCAACAGAGAATAAATGTGGCCATTTTTGGCACAAATTCTAGAATATAAAATACATTCCAATTTTGATCTAAAGCTTTGATTAAATATTAGTTGGTCCAAGTTCGTTGACATTTCTTTTCAATATTTGATTTCTAATTTTTCAGACAGCGGTCATAGACAGAAGTTTATTCCCATTAAAGGAAAAACAGTCCCCAGTTCTCTTCGCATTATCTCCAATAAGCTAACGACAAGTAAACAGAAGTTTTAAACATTTTTGTCATAGCACTAAGTACAGGAGAACTAAACGAATAAAAATATGGGCTGAGAATTTTAATACTAAATGAAGTGTATTAATCACAGAGATGTTGGTTTTCATTTAGTTTGCTGTTTTTCTTCTCTGAACTATAATGAGGCGGGATGATTCTAAAACTCGTTTTATTTTAAAGAATGTGTTCAGATGTTAAATCTTTGCTGGTTACCTCAATGGAACTCCACGAGTGTTTGGGGCTAAAGGACGCAGTCCCTTGCAGGCTTGGTTTCATTCCAATAAACGGCTGCTTAGTGAAATGAGCATTTCGAGTTCAAAAATAGTGCGCTTATCTGGCTCCGTTTGGTTTTGCCTGTGGAAAATCAGTGCTTTTTTTTGACGTTTCAACAGCTTCCTTCTAGGCGGCCCCACACTGAGCCTTGCGGCTGGAGTTTAAAGGCAAGTTCAGACCAGCTGGCATGCAGATCCGCCCACAGCAAAACCCGTCCAAGATCCACCCCCTCTTCTTCCCCTTCCCTACCCCCGCCAACATGAATAGCACTCAGCTCGCTCCTTGCCTCCTGCCATTATCCTTATACTGTACCAAAATCGCACAATGGAAGTAAAAAGCACCAACTGATAGTTCAGGGGTTTTCATGTTCGGTTCCTTGCAAGAGAATGGGCTGCGGGAGTGTTTTAACCCCAACATCTGTCTTGATTCTGGCTTCCGGTAAGTGAAGAAATTATACACTGTCAGAACTTAGTGTGGGGATCATAAATCATATCAGCCACTGGGCTTTTTCCAGCTCTAGCCACTGTTTCATTGTTTTCTTCAACCACTTTGAACAATAAATTACGATTTGAATTGCAAACCCAGATCCAAAATTTCACTAAAATAGATAAAAGTTTTTGAACATATCTGTGATTTAAATCCAGATGTTTATTCACAAATACAGTATTTTCAGCGCGTCACCTATTCCGAACAGAGCTTTGTATATGGAATAGACCCCAAACGTGATTGTCTTTTACACACATTCAATCGGCCCGTTTGCAGAGGTAAAGAAAACAAGGAACAGATGTTCGTTCAAAGCACGTCTAGTCATTCAATTATTTTTTGCGTTCACAAAATTATTTCAACGACCGCTTTTTGCCGAAGTAGAGGATCGAGGTTGGGAACACTTCGCCTGCGTTCAGTTTGCTCATTATGTTGGGAATCCTGTAAGTTCCGAATAATATGAAGGACAAACTATGTTTAAGTGTGTGTTAAGTCTTAGTGACAGGGAAAGAAGACCGTTTCATTACTAAGCTGTTACGCTCTCTAAGGCATTAGCACTGGATAATTTGCTTCCTGACAAACTCCAAATTGCTCAAAGCATGTTGTGACATCCCAGTGGACCTCAATCGAAAGGAACATATTTCGAAGTAAATTCCAGACAATACTTTTGTTTTTCAAATGAAAAATACTACCGATGCTGAAGTTCTAAAAGGAAAACAGAAAGTGCTGGAGAAACTCAGCAGGTCTGGCAGCATCCGTGGACAGAAAGCGGAGATAACCTTTCGAATACAATATCGCTCCTCTTTGGACTGCCATCCTGTTTTCCTACAAACAGGAAAATCCTGTTTTCATATTCGCTAAATTAATGTCATGCCGTAAACTATTAAGCGTAACGCATTTGGAGTATGATTTAAAGGCATCAACGGGTCTTTAGAAAAGCTATTTAACCATTTTCCAGTAAGATTGAGGTTTATGTGGAATTCGGATAGGAATCAGATTCCGAGGGTTTTTCCGCACGCTAGGGGTCACTGTTTCAACCAGGGTAAGTCCATAGAAGCCGTTCAGGGAGGAGCGCAGCACCGAAATTACGGAGAATGAACTGCTCAACTCACTTATTGAAGACACTAATCAAAACCATGAGTTTGGCACTTTCTATAAATTAAAATGTTCTATCATCGACAGGTTCCTTAGGATTTGGAAGTAAGTCTTACAATGTGGATCTTGCCGCCTAAGCACTTTAGGTTCACCATTGAATGCAATTACGAATGGAAGCTTGAAAACATTTAACAACTATATCCTCTCAGTCTTTGTGCCTTTAGGCCCTTACCGAATGAGAATAAACAAAATCCATTTTGCCTCATTGACAAGCGTCCAAAATTTCTAATAAATATGGAACTGTAACTTTATCTCTAAACGCCTTAACTCAGCTCTAACTCAGGGAACTAAGTTAATGTTCCTCGTACAACTGAACTATTTTCTCCATATTCTCAGTTTCCTGATGTTGTACAAATAACTCCACTTTAATTTTCTTTTACAAATCCTAACATTAAAAAGTGCTTATTTATCTATATACCACTATAAATGTTGACATACAGGGACAATTCAAATTTTTCGTACGGGAAATAACAGAATTGCGCATAGAATGCTCTCTTTATGAGTCAGATCCCTTTTCACCTTCTTGGATTTTGCTTTGACCAGACGGATATTTCTCTGTTTCACCAGTTTCCTCTCTGTTACAATTTCGTATCGAATCTCAATCTGTTATCTTCATTTGTACCGAGATTTTTCTTCACAATTCTTACATAACTAACTTCCACACTTAATTTCCCAAAACCAGATCTACTATTGCCTATTTCCTATTGGTCTAAAATAATATTGATCTTGGAAATAGATTATGTTATAGAGATATTTGCCTTTTTTTCCAATTACTATTTATCCAATCTATCCTTGGACAAACAATACTATCCAAATTTTTTTCACATAATTCAATAACACTTTTACAAATAGCTATTAATTTCTGTGGGACTTATATTAAAATGGATCAGTATGGTTAAGGTACCTTTCGCAGACAGCGAGAGTTGTTTACCATGGTTTTTACTTCATCAAAGATAGCTTTGAACCTTACCTTTCATTTAGTAGTAGGATAAGATCAGTTATAATCAAATGCTAGAATCTACTCACTACATCAGCATTAAGGCATAAAAAATAATTCTCCCAGTTTCCAAAGCACATGTTTAATGAGAATTGGTGGATGGCAGAAGAAGAAGATCAACAATAAAGATGTTGCAAGATTTAAAGATTTAGTTGACACAGTCCAGCTGGCCTTTGGCTCTTGAGGAAGCCTAGCCACTGACAGACAGCAATGGTCTGCTGAAGCAGAAGAAGAATTTAAGGCCTAAAGCTATAATGTTGGTGTAGTGTGGATGCAAGATGCAAAAAAGATGGAAGGATTAACACTATCAGAAATATCAATAGAAAGTCCATCTCCTGCCATGTATATGGATTTATGAGTCTTGTGGTAGACGCCACATATTGGTCTGTACAATTAAATTCATCCATTCATCCTTGAGTAAAGGTACACACTTCTAATTTGTTAAAGACTAAATTATTATTCACAAATGATACACTGTACAGAAGACTTAATCATCTTAGGAGGTATGTGGAATTATAAAGAATGCCTGCAAATCTGACTTGAAAGGGAGCAACAAAAGCAATGAGATTCCATCCCATGCTCACACCCACTCTTTGCCTTCATCATCAAAGTGAAATGCCAAGGCACTAAAATACGACTTTAGTTCTTTTGAAATTATGGTACCTGGTTAGATGGAAATGTTATTTAACTTTTAGCATTTAGCAATACTACAATGATAACAGCAAGATACTAAGAAAACAAAGACAGGGTTTTTAAAACAAAATTTTTTTTTTTGAAAATAATCAGTCCATTTTGTTTGGATTTATGTGCTGAACTTTTGAATTTCTTTTTTCTGTTTATAAATAAATATACTGTTGTTGTTTGTGCTTGGTTGATGCAGAGTGTTTGGCATTTTAACGTCGTCCAAACCAAATCTGTTGCAAGTATAAATAGTATGGAGGAAAATCAAGAATTTTAACATAGATAACAAGCATGGGGCTGGATGAACACAGCAGGTCAAGCAGCATCATAGGAGCAGGAAAACTTGACGTTTCGGGCCTAAACCCTTCATCAGAAATGGGGGAGGGGAAGAGGGTTCTGAAATAAATAGGGAGAGAGGGGGAGGCGGATAGAGGATGGATAGAGGAGAGGATAGGTGGAGAGGAGGCAGA
>JAHRHZ010000144.1:60285762-60309393 GCA_024137785.1 Ginglymostoma cirratum
CCCGAGATGGAGACAGAGAGGTCCAGGAAGGAGAGAGAAGTGTTGGAGATGGTCCAGGTGAACTTCAGGTTGGGGTGGAAGGTGTTGGTGAAGTGGATGAACTGTTCGAGCTCCTCGTGGGAGCATGAGGCGGCGCCGATGCAGTCATCAATGTAACGGAGGAAGAGGTGGGGTTTAGCGCCAGTGTAGGTACAGAAGAGGGATTGTTTATCTCTGATACAATCTTAACACAGTATTGTTCAACAAGGTGTAGATCTTAAACTGATGTGTGATTGGTGTATACTACTGTTTAACTTATAGTTAAGTGGAATTTTGATAATGGAATGTTTTGTTTGGCTTATTTGTCAAGATTAGACATTGTTTTGACAAGTCTTTATGAATATTATAAGTGTACCGTGTTTCAGGAATTATTACCAGCTCAAATCAAGCATTGATGAAGGTCCTACAGGTCTAGCTGAGTTGAGCTACACAATTTGTTTTTTTTTTGTCGTTAGAATTTCTACCAGTTCAGTATAATAGCCTATTCTAATTAGTTCATTCTGTTTCTGATCTAAGGCATAGCAAGAGGACTGGCTATCTGGCACTGCATTTCTTTTTGAGTGGAGTACTCGGAGTTGAATGCTGTCATTGACATGGAATTAATGATGTTGTGAAATTGAAGCCAGAGATTGTGAACGTAAACCCTACTAGTAAATGACTCTTGTGTCTTTTCCAGAATTACCTTTGAAATAGGGTCAAGTTTAAATGATCCCAGATAATTCTTGGTATTTGTTCATTAAAAGCATTTGTTGTCTGTTTACCAGATATACTCAGGCACAAAGCTAATAGATTTTGCCAGCAGTAATACACCATATTTTTGAGAAACCTGCAAAACATAACAAACACTGCAGTGAAGGCAGATATGGAATGAATAAACAAAATCTAAGGAAAATGACTCACATGAGATCTGAATGTACTTTTAAATTTAGACTTGTCGTTCACAATTAAATATGCATGGTTTTCTGTTTCATCTTAAAATTGAGATCTATTCAAGTCACCAGGATTACTACTAGCCATTCATCTCAAAAATTGTATGGAAAATTTTAGAATAGTTGAATACCATAGCACAAAAGGAGCCCATTCAGCCAATCTACGTTGTTCCAGCTCTTTCGCCAGTTCGTCCTGTTCAATAGCTTATTACTCTTTTAGTTTCTGTATCGGTTCAATTTCCTTTCGAAGGCTTTAATTCACAGAATCACAGAAGTATTACAGCACAGAAGGAGGCCATTTGGCTGCAAAGGCTCCTCAAATGAGCATTATTACCAAATGCCAGTCTCCTGCTTTTTCCTCATACCCTTGCACAGTATTTCTACTCGCATAATCATCTAATGCCTTCTTGGTCATCAATTGAACCTGCCTCTGTCACACTTCCAGGCAGTACATTCCATACCCCAACTGCTTGTTGTATGAACATGTTTGTTTCTCAGGTCACCCTTGCTTCTTTTGTACATCACTTTAAATTTATGCCTTCTTGTTCTTGTTGCTTTTATGCTTGGGAAAGGCTTCTTCCTATCTACTCTATCTAGCCTGCTCATGATGTTGAGGTGCTGATGTCGGACTGGAGTGGACAAAGTCAGAAGTCACACAACACCAGGTTATAGTCCAACAGGTTTATTTGGAATCACACAAGCTTTTGGATTGCAGCCCCTTTGTCAGGTGCAGTGAGAGAGCAGGGCACAAAGAGACAATGTTTATAGGCAGAGAGATTAAGGGCAGAGAGATCAAAAAATCATACAATTGGTGTGAGTGGAGGCTCCGATGATATGTCTCTGCAGGTGACCGAGAGTGTCAGACGGTGTGCAATGTGTTTATAAAGTCAATGTCGGTGCCGTGCTGTGATTACAATCAGACAGAGCGATGAGGATATACAAAAGGGGACATCTCAGGTCAGACACAGAATTGTAGGTGTAAGGCCTTATTCAGAATCTGTCTCAGAGTTTTAACCTGGAATCAGGCTGGTTTTATTCTGAAAGCAGGAATTTATGTGATGCCATACGGACTGACTGTGACTACAAATTGTGTGTTTTTTGAACAAATGCTTACGATTTTGAAAACCTCTATCAAAACCTCCTTTCAGCCTTCTCCTCCCCATGGAAAACAGTGACAACCTCTTTAATCTATCCTCATAGCTGATTTTTTTTTTCATTCTTGTAAATCGCCTTGCACTCTCTAATGAATTCACATCTTTCCCATAATGTATGCCCACGACTGTACACAATATTCCAGCTAAGGTCTAACAAGTGTCTTATACAAATTCAACATCATCCCCTTGCCACTATCAATACTCTATACCACTATCATTAAGCCAAAACCTTGTATGGTTTATTAACTGCTCCCTCCACCTGTCTTGCCACCAACTGCTCCTGCACTGCCTGTAGGATTGTACCCCGTTTTTAATATTCTTCCAACCAAAGTGAATCCCTCACATTTCTCTGCATTGAACCTTATATGCCATTCATCAACCCACTTCACCAACCTGTCAATGTCCTTTTGAAATTCCACACTGTTCTCTTCATCATTTACAATTCTTCCAAGTTTCTTGTCATCTGCAAACTTTGAAATTGTCCCCTCCACACCAAGATGTGGATCATTAATATATATTGGAAAAAGCAAGGGTCTCAATACCAACCTCCTGGGAACTCCATTACAGGTTTTCCTCCAGAAAAAGTTGCCCCTCAGGTCCCTTTTAAAATTTTCCCCTCTCATTTTAAATATATGTCCTCTAGTTTTAGATTCCCCTGCCCTAGGGAAAAGACCTTATCCATGCCCCTCATGATTTTATAAACCTCCGGAAACAGTTTAGGTTTATAATCCTTTCACGATTTTCAACACTTTTATCAAGTCTCCCCTAGTGAGGAGCATATCCTCAGCTTCTCAAATTCATCCATATAACTGGAATGACACATTCCTGGGACCATTTGAATATGTCTCTTATGCATCTTCAGCACCTTCTAAAAGCCTAGTGCCCAAAATTTAACAATTATCCAGCTAAGGGTAAACTACTGTTTCATAAAGGTCTCATATAATTGCCTGGTTTTTGTCCTCATTAACTCTGTCTGTAAAGCTTAGGTACTGATATGCTTTATTAACTATTTTGTTAAGCTGTCCTGTCATGTTCGATTTGAAACAAGAAAATTCTGGAAATAGGCAGTAGGCCAGATGGCTCATGTGGAGAGAAGAAAGTTAACAGTTTCAGGTTAATCTTAACATTTAAGAAATAGAATTAGGCCACTGGGCCCAACTAGTCTGTTGTATCATTCAGTAAAATCATGGTTGATTTGATTGTTACTTTTGGAAGACAATTTTATTTAAATTCTTCCACATTTACCACATTGCAAAACAAAACAAAACAATAGCTGCAGAAAGCTCATCTGAAATTGCCAAATAGCTGAGTTTGTTTAGCTCAGGGACATATCTATACACCAGGTGGAATGCCAGCCTATTGAAAATGCAGCAGGCTAACAGTAGGACTGAAGGCTATCAATTCTTCTTCCACTCAATCAACTATTTTGTACTGCCTTTTTGCTCACTTTCTCTGACTTTCCTTCTGTCTTCCAACCTGAAACAACTTGTTTCTCACTGCAACTTGTGTTTTCTATGGGTAGGCAATGGCCTAGTTGTATTATTGCAAGACAATTAATCCAGAGACTCAGGTTATGCTCTGGGGATGAAGGGTCTAGGCCCGAAACGTCAAGCTTTCCTGCTCCTATGATGCTGCTTGGCCTGCTGTGTTCATCCAGCCCCACACCTTGTTATCTCTTATGCTCTGGGGACATGGGTTTGAATTCCATCATGGCAGATGGTGGAAGTAATCTGGAACTATGAATCTGATGATGACCATAAAACCACCACCGAATGTTGGGCAAAAACTCATCTGGTTCATCAAGGAATCTGTCATCCTTACCTGACCCAGCCTACACATGAGTCCAGACCCACAGCAATGTGGTTGACTCTTAACTGCCCTCTGGGCAATTAAGAATGGGTAATAATTGGGTAATAAAGTGTTACCCACAGCCCTGTAAATAAATGAAAATAACAAACATACATCTTACTCTCTGTATTGCAACCAGTTGCTGATTAGATCCCCTTTCTGCTTCAGTTAATGCCATCCATTCCTCTAGAAAATTCAATCAATTTTATAGGTTTGATCTCTAATATTCAGCCATGAAGTTAAAATTAAAAGACACTGGTACCCTATCAGCTTACAAACCAAGATCCATTATCCAGCCTAGAACTTATTCTTTTTCAATCCCAAGAAAGAAGAGGATGTAGTAAGCTAGAGAATGACAGAGTTAAATGGGAGGGGCGCAAGATAACTGCAGCATATTAAAACAACAGAGACATTTAAGGAAGGGAATATATCTCTTATTTATCATAAGCAATCCTATGGGAGATCCACTAGTTACCTTTATCAAAAATATGTCTTGTCTTGTCTCCAAGACACAACCTGGCATCAAACTTTGGGGTAATTTCTCGTATGTACTTTTTTCAGAGGATTGCCTCAATTTTCAAATTAAAATTAGCCTGTCAAGTCAGACTGGCATTCATACAAATACTTTTATTTTTATATTTGTCGTAATTCTAATGCATCCAGAAAAAAAGCAGTTTTGGCTTGAAGAGCAGAATTATAGTACACATAGCATTTGAGTGGTGAAAGATACACAAAATAAGGGGTCAAACATTTTGTAGGCCAGCATGTTCCAAATTCTCCAGAAAATAAATCTTCTGCCTTCACGGGATGGGAGATTTTTAATTTAAATGACTGTTTTATCTTAAAGAAATGTGTATCTAGATAAGGAAAGTCCTCCTGGGTACCTGTTTTGCCTGCAGTATTTAGCCGTCACTACTCTCAACCAAATCCACATTGTCTCAGTCAATACTTCTTTTAGGTGTGTAGACAGGTACCTGATGGATAATCTTAGGAGTTAAATTCCCTTTTAACAGTTACAGCATTCTATTCACCAATTCTAAATCAACCACAGAAATGATGGCCACATTTTGTCACAAATGCATCATGCCATGCCTGCTTTGGGCACAAGTTGAAAATCTTCACTGGGTCCCATTCTATACTCACTGCAAGCTATTCTGAGTACACCTGCAGCTTAACTTGTGACTTGTTCTTGTAACATTGCACTTTCAGTGCAACCCTTTATCCTAATACTTCATATGGCAGATATTGGGGTCTGATTTTCAGCTCCACTTTGTTAGTGATGTGTCAATTAATGATTTTTTTTTATATAGTTGAATCAGTTGCTGTTGTATATACATTAGAATTTCAATAATGTACATCCAATTTATCTATATAATGCACAATGCACTCGAAGGTATTTATAATGATGGCTCACTTTGCCTTTCTTTCGTATGTGACTACAGATGGAAAATAGTTCAGTGCAATTTCTGCTCCTAAGTGATTTAGTTATATTGGGTGCTTCTCTGGGGACAGTACCTCCAGTTGTTATGAACTCATTGGGACTTTCATATATATATCTGCAGTATTACATATGAACACATGGATTAGGAGCAGGAATAGGCTCCTCCGCACCTAGAGCCCACTCAAGCATTCATTAAGATCACAGGTGATCTGATTATTCCAGAATCCCATCTACTCCTGAGGATCTTTCAAACTGTACTTATCAAGAATCTATTGACTTCCAACTTAAACAAATTTAAAGATTCTGTTTCCGCTACATTTTAAGGATAAGAGTTCCAAAGACTCATGATCTTCTGTGAGAAAAAAAAATCCTTCGCATCTCTGTCTTAAAGAGCAACTCCTGATTTTTAAACAGTGATTCCGAGTACTAGATTCTCCAAAAAGTCAAGAGGAAACATCCCTTCTGGATTCACCCTCTTAGGACTGTTCACAATCTTAGATATTTGAATCAATTCAGCTCTCAGTCTTCCAAACTCCAATAGATTCAAGCCTAGCCTATCCAACCATTTTTCATAAGACAATTCCAGGTATTGGTCTGGTATCATTTCATTTTCTCTGAACTACTTGCAAACATTTAAATGCTCCCTTAAATACAAATCAATGCTGTACGTTTGTACTCCAAATGTGCTCTCACCAATGTCCTGCATAACTGAATCAAAACTTTTTGTGTTCAATTCCCTTTGCAATAAATAATATCATTCTGTTTGCCTCCCCAATTTCTTGCTGTACCTATAGAGTAACCTTTCGTGATTCTTGCACTAGGAAACCCTCAGCATCAGAGCGCTGTACTGTCTCACCATTTAAATAATATGCTTCTTTATTACTCTTTCTGAAATGGACAATTTCATATTTTCCCACATTATATTCCAATTGCCGGATCTTTGCCAACTCATTTAACTGATGTAGCCTCCTGATGTGATTTTTCACACTTACGTTCCTACCTATCTTTCTGTCATCAGTAAATGTAGCAACCATTACTTCAGTGCTTTGATCCAAGTTGTAAAATATTGAGGCCCTTGCCCTGGTCTCTCTGGCACACTACTTGTCACATCTTGCCAAACAGAAAGTTATCTATTTATACTTACTTTCTGTTTCCTGTCAGCTGGCCACTCTTCTATCCATGCCAAATGCTACCTTCTACACCGTAAGCTTCTGTTTTCTGCAATAACCGTTAATGTGGCACTGTCTCAAATGCCTTCTAGAAATCCAACTCCAGTACTTCTATTGTTTTCCCTTTATCAATAACAAATGTTACTTCTTTAAGGAATTCCAATAAATTGGTTAAGCCTGATTTCCTTTTTACAAAACCATGTTGACTTTGCCTGATTTTTTTTATAAGTACCCTGCTATAATATCTTTAATAATAGCTTCTAACATTTCTACAATGATGTATTTTATCTAATTGTCTGTAGTTTCCTGTTTTCTATCTTCCTTTTTGAATCAAGGAGTTACATTTGTTTTGTTTTCCAATCTAATAGAACTTTCCCTGAATCCAGGGAACTGAACGAAATTAAAACCACCCCATCAACAATCTCACTTGCCTCTTCTTTTAAGATCTTAGGATGAAGTCCACCTGAGCTCTCTAGCAGTTTGCTCAGTACCATTTCCATAGTGATTTTAATGTCATCACATTCCTCTCTCACTTCCATTTCTGGTTTATAGCTTTCTCTGAGATTTTACCTGCATAGTAAAGATCTGTAATACCTGTTTATTTTAACTGCCATCTTTATATTTTCTCTCATTAATTCATTAGATTCACTTTTTATAGGAGCAAAGCTCATTTTCTTATCTCTTTGCTTTAAATATCTGTAGAAACTTCTACTATTTGTTTTATATTTCCAGCTAGGTTTCTTTTATGCTCCATCTTTCTTCCTCCTTATTAATTTTTCAGCTTTTCTTTGCTGTTTTTTATATACTGTCCAATTTCCTGACCCAGCACTCAACTTTGCACAATTATATGCTTTTATTTAAGCTTGATACTATCTTTAACTTTTTTAGTTTACCACAAAGGGTGAGTTATCCCCTTTGAATTTTTCTTTCTTGAATTTGCAGAATAGTTTACGCACACATTTGCACACGAGGACAGTTATCACTAGCTGATAACTGTACAATTAGTTCATATGTTGGTTGGAGACCCTTCCAAGCATCAACAGCATTGACCTTTTGACAGTCAATGTGAACATTTAATCCAATTCCCCTGTCTTTTGGACAGATTAATGATTCTAAAAATTATCATTTTAATGTGGGGGAATTATCTCTTTGCATGTAGAGTAATTAACTTGCACTTCTGTCTGCAATCAAACTGCATGGAAAACCCTTTTAGTTCAGAGGATTTGAAAAATCTCATCAAGGGGTAAAGGTAGGCACCTCCAACTAATGTTAGAAAGTTATATTTGTAAGTTTAGAATGCATTTTTTAATAAATTAGAGAGGATCTTACAGCTTCCACTTTTAATGAACACAGAGCCAGGTTTCTGGAAATGATGTGCAGCTGCATATATGCACACAGACAGACTGTCTCTGTTTACGTCTATCTTTCTCAAATTGTTAATTTTTCTGCCCATATCAAAGTTCAATTTATTCAACTCATTAGTTTGATCTCATCCGTCTTATTTGACATTTTTAACAGTTACTTCAGACTTATTTTTCATTATTTGTTGCTTTTCTCATGAATTCATTGTGTAAATTATCCATTTCCAAAGGTGAGGATCATTATATCCATATATGGATATATTCACATCTCTTCCAGTTGTGAAAAATCAAACTTTGTTATTATTAGTCAATGCCTATGACAAAGAACAGACTCATAAGCAATGATTGGCATAGAGTCATAGAGTTAAACAGCACGGAAACAGACCTTCGGTCCAATTTGTCTATGCTGTCCAAATATCCTAAACTGATCTCGTCCTATTTTCCAGCATTTGGCCCATATCCCTCTAAACACTTTCTACTCATGTACCCATCCAAATGCCTTTTAAAAGTTGTAATTGTACCAGACTTCACCGCTCCCCCAGGCAGCTCGTTCCATACACTCATCACCCTCCGCGAGATAGAGTTACCCCTCAAGTTCCTTTTAAATCACTCCCACCTCACCTTAAACTTCTGCCCTCTAGTTTTGGATTCCCCTACACTGGGAAGAAAGATCTTGGCTATTCATGCTATCCATGCCCCTCATGATTTTATAAACCTCTCTAAAGTCATTCCTCAGCCTCCGAAGCGCCAGGAAAAAAGCCCCAGCCTATTCAGCCTCTCCCTATAGTTCAAACCCTCCAATCTCAGCATCATCCTTGTAAATCTTACCTGAACCTTTTCAAGTTTCACAGCATCTTTCTGATAGCATGGAGACCTGAATTGAATGCAGTTTTCCAAAAATAGCCTAATTAATGTCCTGTACAACTGCAGCATGACATCCCCACTCCTATACTCAATGAAGGCAAGTGTGCAAAATGCTTTCTTTACCACCCTGTCTACCTGCAGCTCTACTATTAAGGAACAATGCATTTGCACCCTTAGGTCCCTCACTCCTCAGTGCTCTGCCATTACAAGTTCTGCCCTGATTTGCCTTACCAAAATGCACTTCATAATAAATCTAAATTAAATTCCATGTGCTAATCCTCAACCCATTGGCCCATCTGATCAAGGTCTCGTCATACTCCGGGAAAAAAAAATTCTTCACTGTCCACTACACCACCAATTTCGGTGTCATCTGCAAACTTACTAACCATACCTCCTATATTCACATCCTAAGGCATTAAAAGTTCATCACTGGTATTGAATACCTCAGCACCAAAAACATAGAAATAGGTATTTGTATTCCAAAGTAATCCATTAAAAGCTATTGATCTGTGGTTTTCATGGGAGATTTGAAGGAATTACAGAATGTGATTCCAATACATCAGCCAGAGAGAGTGGAATTCTGTAATCAGTTGAGCAAAATTTGAGTAACTGAGGTCAGCTTTTATCCTTTTTTCTTGCTTTCACACAATTTATGCTGTATGCTTTCCACACATACCTGGCAAGAATTTGCTGAAGCCAATTGTTTTCCCAACTTATTTACGTGTTGGATGAGTGCCAAAAAAGACCATCTCTTCAAACTTGGAGCATGTATCAAAAACTGGATGGGACACAACTTTGTCTTCATGGCTGCTGTTGCAAAAAAATGCTTCCATGCGATGCCAAACAGCTACTCAGAAGGTTTTGAAAAAAAGTTCCAATACAAGACGATATAGGAATAGCCTCGTAATTCTCAGCAGTAAATTTCCACAATTGGAGATGCGTTCCCAATGTTCTGCCAAAAAATGGAATGAAAGACATTATTACCTCAATTCAGATTATCTAAATGGAATGTAAATAATTATGCCTGTTTCATGCAGGAGTTCTGGCCCACGTGTTTGGCCATAGGGAACTTACATCATATGCAGAAGTGAAGGCGATCCAGTATATTTTTCCATTCCAATTCTCACTGTGTAATGATGCACTGAGACTGGTTGCATTTTATGGACAAGAAACCTACCATATTTTATCAGCATTAGTTGGATGGTTTAACTATAAATTAACTTACTCACAAAATGAGGTTTCAAGCAGTCAGTTAAAATTTCCTCATCACAAGATGGCAAAGGCCAGAGCTCCAATATAAATAATTTTCAGGCGGCAGTGGCCGTGCTCATACTGGTTGCAGCAAGTTAAAAATGGCCAAATTCACTCGCTAAAAAAAATTGTCTTAATGTATGCGTCACCAACAGAAGTTAAATTATCCATAACATTGTAGATTTCCTCCTTTGCCTTGACGTATAACAAAAACTGACAGTTTATTGAAAATATTTACATTCTAATGTTGTGCACATGGTCCAGTAATATCAATGCATGGAAATGAAGACAAGTTCCAAATAAATATCATAAAAATGATTGCAATCTTTCTTGGGCTCTTGGATTGATTTATGTTAGGCAGATAGAAGTTAGTATTTATGAGCTCTGAAATAAAGTAACATTGTACACAGGTTCTTGTGTCATGAAATTTTGCAATGAAATTAGGAAGGAAAATAAGTGAAGTCCAGATAATTAAAATCCTAAAATAAAACAAAAAAAAACTGCAGATGCTGGCCAAACACGTGGGCCAGAACTCCTGCATGAAACAGATGCTGGAGATCTGAAACAAAAATGGAAATTGCTAGAGAAACTCAGCAGGTGTAGTCTGTGGGGAGAAAGCAGAGTTAACATTTCATGTCTGGTGACTCTTGAACATTAACTCTGCTTTCTTCCCACAGATGCTACCAGACCTGTTGAGTTTCTCCAGCAATTTCTGTTTTTGTTATTAGTAGAGAAGTATAAGAAACTGAACAAAGATTTTAAAAATTTCATAAAAGCTTGAATAATGTCACGAGAGAAAGACTTAGGAGTTTGTGATGATGGACCATCATCTTAAATTTGCCTTTAATGACCTTACAAATATGTTTCAAGAAATTTCTTCACACAGAGTTATTACAGCTTGCAGTGCTTTGCCACAGGAAGTTGTTGAAACAAGGCATTTGCACGTTTTAATAGAAATATCGATAAACGTTTGAAACAAGGGAATATATGGGAGACCTCAGATTAGTGGAATTTGATACAACATGTTACATCAACTTCTGTAAATGCGATAGTTCTGCAGTGAACATTTCATGATTTAATCAAAAAAGGGAGGGAGCCAAAAAGCAGGTAACCATAGGCCAGTTAGCCTAACATCTATTGTCAGAAAAATTTTGAAATCAATTATTAAGGAAGTAATAGCAGCACATTTGGAAAATCATAATCTAACCAAGCAGGGTCAGCATGGCTGCATGATAGGAAATTGTGTCTGACTAATTTATTAGAGTTTACTGAGGGACTCTCAACCAGAGAGCGCAGAGAGGAGCTAGTTGATATGTTGTATTTTGTCTTCAACAAGACACTTCACAATAGGTTAAGTATAAGATAAGAGCTGATGGTGTTGGAGATGGTATATTGGCAGGATAGAATATTTGCTCGTGTGTAGGAAACAGTGAGTTCTTATTCAAGGGGTTCTTTTTCAGGTTGGCAACCTGCATACCCAATTGGGTTCCACAGGGATCAGTGCTGGGATCACAACTGTTTGCAATATGTACTAATGACTCGGAGGAAGAAAGCAAATGTACAAATTAACCAAATTTGCAGTCGACACAAAAATTGGTGGAAAGGCAACTTACAAGAGGGATACAAACACTTTACAGAGAAATATTGATAGGTTAAGTCTGTTATGGACCAGAACAAACCCCCTGAAAATATATCAAGAGATTGCCTAGACTCTAACTTTTATCTTATTTAAAGGCAAGTATAAGGCACTGTGTTCCAGATGTGATTCAGTTGGTTCACTATTCGGCTTTAAGGAAAACACACTTTATTCATATAACCCTGTTAAAATACAAATAGAAAGAAAAAAGAATTGGCATAACTTTAATTCTATTGAAATAATTCTATTGAAATACCAAGTAAAATAATACATTATTTAACTATTTGTTGCCAACTGTTCCAATATAGCAGCATCCCATAAACACACCCTAAGCAAAGGCAAATTCAGCAAAACAGATTTTCTCATGTCTTATTTCCTATTTTCAGTCCAAGGGAAAGGAACCCCAAAAGGTGCAAACTAGCATCACACTTAAGTTGCTGCAGCAGAGAGAGAGAGAGAGAAATGTATCTATCAGCCTCAAAGCCCAACTTTAAACTGAAAAAAAAACTAAAACCTTGGGTCTGTGTGAATCCAACTCTACCCACTCATGATTCTTTTGTATTTTTAGAAAGAAGTCAGGGAGCTCAAAGCGGTTTACCCATGCTTCTAAAACAGACATTCCTCACCACTGGCAACACCTGTCTACAAGAGAAATAGCTCAGAACAAACCCCTCTTAAAGACACAGTATGGTCACAAGTCAGCGGACAAAACATTGGCAAATATGGTAACATGTGGTAGTTCATCTTGGAAGGAAGAACAAAAGAACAGGGTATTATTTACATGGAGAAAACAACTGCAGAAAACTGCAACCAAAAGAGAATTTAGTAGAATAAAATGTGTCTCATTGAAACATCAAGGGTTATTAAGGGGCTTAACAGATTAAGTGCTGAGAGAATGTTTGCCCTCACAAGAAAGTCTGGGACCAGAGGGCACAGCCTCAGGATAAAGGTGTTTAATTTAGTACTGAAATGAAGAGGATTTCTTCTCTTAAAGGATTGAAAGTCTTTGGAACTCCTTGCCACAGAGAGCTGTGGGGGCAGAGTCCTTGTATATAATTAAGGATGAGATTGATACATTTTTGATCAGTAGGAAACTCGAGGCTTACAGGAAAGGGCAGAGAAAGTTGACATGAGGATGTCAGATCAGTCATAATCCTGCTGAATGCTGCAGCAGGCTCAAGGGACCAAATGGACTATTGCTGTTCCTATCTCTTATGGTCTTATGGTGATATCTTAACTTCCTTTGTGAAAATACCTACCAATATTCACTCTATTTTCTTTGCCAACTGTTTTAAATCTATGATCTCCAGTTTCTGATGTCCTTGCTGCTAGAAATTGTTTCTCCCTATTTGCTCCATTAGAACCCTTCTAAAGCAACTTATCAACTTGTCTTATCAATGATTTGTGAATATCTTTCCAAGGTCTCTCTGGTCTTGTATTGCCTCAAATAGCACCTTTAAGGTTATACAGCCACTCTACATAGTTTCTTCTCAAGTGCATTATTTCACGCAGATATAGTAATTTGCATCTGCAATGTACCTGCCCAGAGGTGGTTGGTTAATATGAAAATAATACACTTTACTTAAATAATGCATTTTGTAGCTTGCGTTTAATTTTCTAATAAAAACGTAAGGTCTTTTCTTTCAGTATATTAACGGACTAGCAATCCCATGGCATTTGAAAACTGTATAAACCAGGCTTGTCTAATGGGCCAACTGTGGCCAACCAACATTGTGTGTGTGGCCCACAATATTTTGTCAGAGTAACAAACTGAGATTTGAAAATTGCTGTAGATCTGCTTGTCCATTTGAAGACAGTCCCCTCCCCGTCACCTGGATTTGCTGCAAGTAGGAGCAACAATGACCCTATCAGCAACAAATATTGGAGAGAAGTGGCCTCTGATTGGACAAGCAGGTGTGGGTTCCAATTTAGATTTCAGAGGATCCATTCTCTCTCCACCTTTGGCAATGCTCCTGCCCAATCACAAAGCTGCCAGCACCTGAAGGAGATAACAAGGTGTCGAGCTGGATGAACACAGCAGGTCAAGCAGCAAAGCTGATGTTTCGGGTTGAGTTCCTTCTTCAGAAAATCCTGAAGATAGCCCTTGAAGGAGCTCAAGATGATGGCCCAGGCTGGGAAACAGCAGTGGCATCAATATGTGCTCCTGTCAGGGGCAGCAGGAATTTGAGATAGGGTCAAGTGAAAGGACATCACTCAGTCCATAGCACAAAAATGTTTAAGCCTTGTGGGCTTGGGTGCATGGTGGTGTAGAATAGGTGAATGAAGGAGAGAGGCTGCGAGTCTGACTGAGACAGAATATGTATGTGTATGAGACAGAGAGAGAGAGATAGAGAGAGAATATGTGTGAGGGAGAATGTGAAAGAGATAGTTTGTGTGAGAGACAGAGGGAGAGAGAGAGAGAATGTGTGAAGTAGGGAGGGGAATGTGTGTGAGGGAATGATTGTGAATGAGGAAGGGAAAGTGAGAGAGTATGTGTCAGAGAGAACGGGTGTGAGAGAGGGATAAAGAGAATGTGTATGTGTGAGGGAAAGAATGGGTGCGTATGAGGAAGGGAGACAGTATGAGTCTATGAGGTAGGGATGGAGTGTGTAAGTAGGTGGGAGGGAGACTTTGAGTGGTGTAGGTGACAGGGAGAGACAGGTTGTGAATGAGTGAGAGAGGGAGAGAGTGTACATGTGAGTGGGAGATGGAGAGCACCTTAAATCAGCTCTGGTCTCCTTTCCGTTACCTGATGACCAGAACTTGTCTGTCACTCTCCAGCTCTTCTTTTTACGTGATTTCATTGGTTAGTTCTGCTACTTGCTGCTTTTTAAGGGTCAATTAAAATAAAAACTCATTTAAGTCATCAAGTTTTTTGTTTATGAAATTCTCATTAACTGTTGTGCCAAAACTTGTTTTTCTGAACTTTTTCCATTGGCATCTGAGTGAAACCATGCAAAACAGTTGGACAGCTCTAGTATAAACTAGTGTAATTTGAAATTAAATTAATTGGCAGTGTCATCAATGCTAAAGATCTGTAAAACCTGATTTCTGATAGAACCGGATAAGTTGAATAAAATGGCCACATAGCAGTTAACTTAAATACAATTTATGCATGGCCCCTGGTAATGAGAAACAGTGATTTTAGTCTGCTGTCTATGAACAGACTGAACCAGTTGGCTGTTACTTGTGTAGAAAAGACCAACAACCTGGGTGTAATTTGCTTTTTAATGTATTTCTTTTTTTCCTCTCCCATTTCCCTTTAACCTTCCCAAGTGGCCTTTTCTTCCAAATAATGTCCTCCAGTGGAAGCTGTATAACCGCATTGTATTTTATAAATTAATACTTGAAAAAATAAACACATTGAGGTGATCGACAGATAAGTTCAATTGTAGGTCAGGAGTTTTTCAAATTATTTCTTTTCTCCTTGGTACGAAATGACAAGATTAGAAGTAAAGGAAGTGAACCATCCATTGGTTCTCAAATTCATGGCAAATAAACAAAAATTGCTGGAGAAATTTAGTAAGTCTGGCAGCATCTGTAGAGAGAGAAACAGAGTTAATGTTTCAAATCTGATATGATTCTTAAGTAAAATAAAGAACTGTGGATGTTGGAGATTTGAAACAAAAACAGAAATTAGGGTTGAATCACAGCAGGTCTGGCAGCAGTTGTGGGGAGAAAACAGAATTAATATTTTGAATCTGGTAATTTTTTTTTTGGTTCTGATGCAGTGTCGATGGACTGAGAATGTTAATTGCTTTCTCCCCACAGATACTGCCAGACCTGCTACGTTTTGCCACCACCAGTTCTGTTTTTGTTTTTGATATGATTCTTCTTCAGTTTCTCCAGCATGTTCTGTTTTTATTTCAGGGTACCAGCAACTGCAGTATTTCACTTTTACTTGAATGTCATTCATGGCACTTCATTACTGCAGCATAATGTCACTTTTGTATCAAAATAGCATTGAACTTCCTAAGTAGATCAATGGATTCAGTTAGTGAATAACCGAGTCACAAAGGTAAGTATGGTTCCAGATTTCATAGGTAGTAATGCTAACTTTGTTGATCTCAGTTGGTTCAATACAAGGACACTATAAGTGTAAGGAGTGCAATAGTAGATCTAGTCCCTGCTTTCCGATTGTTATCCCTTGATCTCTGGTGGAAGTTCATTTATTGATGTTTGCTGAAGAGGGGACTGAGCTAAACAGTGATGCCTCTGATTCAAAACTTGAGTCCATACCAGGAGCAGCATCATGTGTACCTTCGAATGAGGAATGAACGTAGTGAAACCACTACAGTGGTTTGGTACAGACCAAAAGCAGAACTAAGTGGTCCTGAAACCAACAGATCAGAGTAAAGCTGTTCTGTGACCCTTTCCTCACCAGGACCTTTCAAAGACAGAATAGCTTTATTCACTCCATGTCACCAGATTTGGACAACAAATACTGTCCTTGTCAGGCATGTTTACATCCAATGAATAAATAAAACAAAACACGAATGCTCAATATTGTTGAGCAATTCTCTGACTCAAGTTGTTGCATTGGAGTTAATACTGACTACAAAAACTCAATCAGATTGCTTTGACAGCACTTCTCCCCCCAGCTAATTGAGCTGGGCAAGTGCAAGTGCAAGTGCAAGTGAAACAATATCATTTCCCTTCAATTAACTGTCCTGACTGGAATTCATTGTCAATCAGCCAATTCCTGGAATTCCCTGTATAACAGTTTGGTGGGAATACAATTACTTGAAAGATTACAGTTGTTTGGAGTTGTTTGCAACCAAATAGGACTGAACAACAGCAATGCCCACGTCTTAAGAGGATGCACTGACCTAATGGTATTATCTCTGGACTGTTAATCCAGAGACCCAGGTAATGTTCTGGGAATCTGGGGTCAAATCCCACCACGGCAGATGGTGGAATTTGAATTCAATAAATATCTGGAATTAAGTGCCTAATGATGACCATGAATCCAATGTCAGTTGTTGGAAAAACCCAACTGGTTCACTAATGCCCTTTAGGGAAGGAAACTGCCATCCTTACCCGGTCTGGCCTACATGTGACTCCAAACCCACAGCAATGTGGTTGACTCATAACTACCCTCTGGGCAATTAGAGATGGACAATAAATGCTAGCCTAGCCAGTGGTGCCCTCATCCATAGATGAATTTTTTAAAAAAATCTCAAGAGTAACTAAGGACAAAAATGAAAATGGTAGCTGTGGAGTAAAGAGTTGAGTACATGTTTCCTCAAAGCGTGGCTGCTAAATGTAAACAGAGGGAGCTCTGTCATAGTGATGTGAGATTAAATGGAACTGGGTGGGACTTAATTCCGTCAGGTTCCAGAGATTTCCTCTGTTACCATGCCTTATGTATAGTTATGCTTAATAAAGCCTCAATAAACTCAAATATTCACTTATCTGAGTGCAGATGAGATCATATTACAGTGACCTGAAAAAAATGAAAGGGCTGGAAGTGAATATTTTGAAATATTTATTGAATAGTGCAATATCCTGTTGTTATCTGTTGACAATCCGAATGATTTGGCACAGTTCCTGGCAACACTGAAAAGACCAAAAATTAATTAACCACAGGAAATACCTAAATTCTTGTCCGTCATGGGCATACTTACTTAGAAAGATATGTTTTCAAACATATCATTTTATAGTGAGTGTATCTGAGAAAGGAAAATTATATAGATTTGAAATGAATTCATTGGCAGCCCTCAGTCAATGCTTGGCAATCAATGTCTGGCCAGGTTTCCGTAATCTCAAAAAAGGACACTCAGCTGTTTCTAAAATTACAGAAATTACAAAATAAATTTCAAATTTGTAATATTCATTGCCAGGTAATTAAAATCAGTTTACACTAGATTTAATGCAGAAAATTGCTTAAATTCTGATGGATGTGTGACAGTAATGTTTGCGCTGTATGATAGCCATGGTTAAACTTTTAAGTGATGTCTTAATGAGGGAGGAGACCTCAAGTTCAATTTATATGCAATGGACATGTGGTATACTAATCCCATACATGAGAATTAAGAATGACAGTGAAGACAGTTTCTCATATGCAAAGTATCAGAAGGGAAGTACTACCTGTGATCTGCATTTGGGAATGGCAGATCCAACTCTATTCTGCTACTTCCCCTGAAGCAAAGATCCCATTATTCAAGGTAACAAGGTGTAGAGCTGGATGAACACAGCAAGCCAAGCAGCATCAGAGGAGCAGGAAGGCTGACATTTCGGGCCTAGACCCTTCTTCAGAAAGTGCAGTTCCTGCTATCCCATTATTCAAGGTGCTTTTTCCTGATGCGGGATACTGAGCATAGAGATTTCCTGACTGCCTTATCTGTCTCAGGAGCAAAAGTTAGGCCCTGAACTTCGTTAAAAATATAAATTATTCATGTGGACCCCAGAACCAAAAGATTTAGTTTTGAAGCTAAAATTGAATTGATTTAAATATCAAATAGCTCAGCTAGCTTATGTCACCATTGAGATAAATGATTCAGGGTGCGGGAGGGGGGAATGCCATGTTGGAGAATCATTGATTTTTGGGAAGTTGTCTGTGTGACTTTTCCAGAGAGTCTTTGGGGTTGGATCTGAAGCACCAACCTGTTGGATATAAACCCTGAGTTCAGAAGATAAAGAAAAATAATTTGTCAAGAGTTGCGGAACAGTTGAAGACCAATTGAATAGAGCTATTAAAAAGCAGGGTCTGAGTAATTATCCGTGGAAGTTACTGTGCAGAAATTGTGAATGAAGTTCAAAAGTTGGGTTCAAAAGTTCCAGGTCTTACAAGACAATTGTCAGAAAGTTTGGAATTAGTCCCAAGAAAGTTGATAACTTCAAGAACTTGATTAGCCACCAAAGACTTTATGGGAAATGTCATAATAGAAAGGAAGAGTTCAATTTGAGGATTCTAGTCAAAATGTTTGGAATTAGTCCCAAGAAAGTTGATAACTTCTAGAGCTTGATTAGCTACCAAAGACTTTGTGGGAAATGCCATAATGGAAAAGAAGAGTTTAACTTGAGGACTTTAGTCTACTGTATTCCAACCCTTGGGCGACTGTCTGTGTGGAGTTTGCACATTCTCCCCGTATCTGCGTGGGTTTCCTTTGGGTGCTCCAGTTTCCTCCCTCAGTCCAAAAATGTGCAAGCTAGGTGGATTGGCCATGCTAAATTACTCATAGGGGTTCAGAGACATTTACGTTAGGTGGATTATAGGGGGATGGGTCTGGGTGGGATGCTCTGCAGGTTGATGTAGACTTGTTGGCCCAAAGGGCCTGTTTCCACACTGTGGGGAATCTATGATCTATATGTGATTTTTTTTTATTGTGGTTTCAGAGTGACAATGAGAAACTACCTAAGACAGTGTTTATTTATTAATGTTTGATTTACTTGATTCTTATATAGTGGAAATCATTTCTTTTAAACCGTGGAATCTCCTTGTTTAGTTCTTTCAGTAAATCAGTGCTATAATCAAATTTCTATTGCAATGTTAATGGTCTCTAACGAGATCATAATAGCACAAGGGCAGAACGTTTAATGCTTCCTTTTCACTTCATTTACTGGAGGAGGATCAGCAGTAGAGAAAAAGGATTCCAGAAATGTTATGTAGTGCATTGTCCAGACCTGTCTCTATGCCACCAACAGATCAATAGACCTAAGCAAACTCCCCACCGATGACCAAAGAACACTATTTTAAAGTGGCTGGACAATTATGAAGGAGCTAATCAAGCCAGAACAGGAGGCAAACAGTGAACATGAGAGTGTAACTCCTGAATCATTGGTGCACTCAGCAAACCTGGTATATTGACACTTGTATAGCTTGTACTCTCTATTTAATGATTAACTCTGTCGACATGCCAATAATGAAGTGGTCCAAAGCATTTTCTGCAACATTGTTTTCTGTACCTCTCTAATTAACATCAAATTTCATTCTTTGCTCTGCTGCCATCTTCAACTATCTTACCAAGAATAAAGGAGTTAATCTTAACCTGCTACACTCAGCAGGAACAGAGTTGTGTTGCCCTTTAAAATGAGAAAGTGTGCCTTACCACTGGAACTCGATGACCACTACATTTTTGTTGCTGACTACAGTTAGGTGGTTGAGAAGGTGGTCAGGAGTGTTAGGAAATTTGTTTCTGTCAATTTGATTCTAATACATTAACACAGTCCTGAACAAGGAAGCCAATGTAGCTTTCTCACTAGATAGAGGCAAGTTAGCAACTGTTTATAAGAACATAGAGGCTCTCCCGTGTAATTGTAAAACTTTCCAGTCAATGGCAAGAGAAGTATTCTTCTGCAACCCCCCCATAAAAATTCCAACCTCCCCTTCCTCAGACCCTGCTCAAAGCTACCTCTCTGAAACTTAGCAGATTGCTGAAATCCCTGTCTCTCATTCTGGCCAATGAAGTCTTCCTCCTCTTCACCAGCCAGCTTTCCACCTTTTAGGTTATAAAGGTTTCAAAGAGCCTTTTAAACAAGAAAAGAAAGGAGGAGAAGGAGAGAAATTGGTTGTGGGGACGGATTTCAAGAGCCTAGGACTTAGATAATAAATAGCCAATATGTAAACTGTGACGTAAATGGCTCAAAAATGTTTGGCAGATTTTAAATCCTCAACAAAATAGCCACTTAGAATTAATAGATGTGTAATAAATAAGTACTAGTGATGGGGTGAAATAAGTAAGCGATGCATTAGACCAGAATCAGTGAAATGCAAAGTTCAGAAAGGGTTAAAGAGCTAGTAAGCATGAGGCTGGATGAACACAGCAGGTCAAGCAGCATCATAGGAGCAGGAAAACTTGATGTTTCGGGCCTAAACCCTTCATCAGAAATGGGGGAGGGGAAGAGGGTTCTGAAATAAATAGGGAGAGGCGGATATCCGCCTCTCCCTCTCTCCCTATTTATTTCAGAACCCTCTTCCCCTCGACATTTCTGATGAAGGGTTTAGGCCCGAAACGTCAAGTTTTCCTGCTCCTATGATGCTGCTTGACCTGCTGTGTTCATCCAGCCCCACGCCTTGTTATCTCGGATTCTCCAGCATCTGCAGTACCTTTTATCTCTTAAGAGTTAGTATACAGGATCAAGGCCTTGGACATTCTCCAAACCTTTTCCTGCTGTTGGGTGCCTTACTGATACACAAATAAATGAACAATCATCATATTATTGCATTTCAGTTCCACTTTCAGGAGCCCGTAAAATGACAGTTAACTAGCTGTCTTGCAGAATATCATATATGAGACTATGTATCTCATCAGCTTATTTATCTTCTAAGGAGTTCTTGTCACAAGAACCTTAGAAAGTACTTCTGACAATAGTCTTAGTTCTCAATTAGTTGTTTGTATTTATCTAATATTGTAATACAATAATTTTCATGGGCTAACAAGCATGGGGCTGGATGAACACAGCAGGTCAAGCAGCATCATAGGAGCAGGAAAACTTGACGTTTCGGGCCTAAACCCTTCATCAGAAATGGGGGAGGGGAAGAGGGTTCTGAAATAAATAGGGAGAGAGGGGGAGGCAGATAGAGGATGGATAGAGGAGAGGATAGGTGGAGAGGAGGCAGACAAGTCGAAGAGGCGGGGATGGAGCCAGTAAAGGTGAGTGTAGGTCGGGGGGGTAGTGAGGAGATAGGTCAGTCCAGGGAGGACGGACAGGTCAAGGGGGCGGGATGATGTTAGTAGATAGGAGATGGGGGTGTGGCTTGAGGTGAGAGGGAAAACAGGTTAGGGAGGTGGAGATGAGCTGGGCTGGTTTTGGGATGCGGCATCTCCTATCTACTAACATCATCCCGCCCCCTTGACCTGTCCGTCCTCCCTGGACTGACCTATCTCCTCCCTACCCCACTACCTACACTCACCTTTACTGGCTCCATCCCTGCCTCTTCGACTTGTCTGCCTCCTCTCCACCTATCCTCTCCTCTATCCATCCTCTATCCACCTCCCCCTCTCTCCCTATTTATTTCAGAACCCTCTTCCCCTCCCCCATTTCTGATGAAGGGTTTAGGCCCGAAACGTCAAGTTTTCCTGCTCCTATGATGCTGCTTGACCTGCTGTGTTCATCCAGCCTCATGCTTGTTATCTCGGATTCTCCAGCATCTGCAGTACCTTTTATCTCTGATACAATATTTCATGGGCTGTACTGTAATAAATTCTCAGAATTGCTCAGGATGGGTCAAAAAAAATTTGAATTACAGCTTCTATGAGCACACGTTGACATGCACATTTTGAATAGGCACTTAATATTAAAAGCTAGACTACGGCCTAGTTTTGACAGCATTTCTTCATAACGTAAGGGGCAGAATTTTCATAATGGGCTTTGGGACCCGATGATCAAGAGAACTGAAGCCTGCACTGTGTAGGAAACAGTTATCCAACGGAGACTTTCTCCAAATTGACAAACATGTGGCCAGAGGGTAGGCTTGTCTTCTGGTTAAGGATGGTAGGTGGGAAGGAAGGTCAATAGAGGACCAAACTACAGCCTTTGCTTCTGAGGTGAGGGGCATCAGTAGGCCATCCAGTTCAGAAAAAGCAGTGCTTTCAGGTGTAGGAAGGTTCATGTATGAATTAGAAGCAGGATTAGACCATAAAAATCTTAAACCTGTTCCACCATTCAAGAACAGGAAAAGATGGAGATGCCTTCTCTACAACATTTTTAACATTAAATTAATCAATCCCCTTAGTTCTGGCCCATTAGTGTGGAGAAGGTGCAGCAGAAAATATGCAAACAAGGAGGGCTTTGAATCTGCCTGGAGCACTGATAGCGTGGTGTGTCAGTACAAGGACACCTCCAAGTGGCTATATTGTACCCTTTGTTATACCAGACATTACTGCAGTCAGCTTGTTACAATAGATTTTAATAAGTATTTTAAACTGCCTTAAGTAGTTCTGGCCATCTGTGGGAAAATTGTTCTGGAGAATAATGGAGCAGACCAGCCAGCCCATTGGATGGGAGGTTGTATTTTTTTCTCCTTTGTGCCATCGTGTTCAACCCCTTTGGAGGCTAGAAATTCAGTACAATAACATAAGGAACAGGAGCAGACCATTTGGAAAGGCTCTCTTGGAAAGGCTATTCTGACAACTTACAATTCGCTGAAGAAATTTCTCCTCATCCCTATACTAAAAGATCAACTTGTTACACTGAGAATATGGCCCTATGTTTTAGACTCTGGCAATCCTCTGCATATTCTTCCAGGAGATCACCTTGCATTCTTCTAATCTTTAGAAGGTATATGTCTTTTTTCAGTCACTCCTCATAGGACAATCTTCTCATCCAGGAGCAAACCTAGAAAAACTTTTTTTGTTCTATTTCTAGGGCAAATGTATCCTTCCTTAAATAAAAAAACACAACTGTGCACAATATTCTAGGTGTGATCTCACTAGAGCCCCATACAATTATTGCAGTACTTCCTTATTCTTCCAGTCTAGTCCCTTTCCAAGAAAGGCCAACAAACCTCTTGCCTTCCTAATTGCTTTCTGTACCTGCATGGAAAAATTCTGTGTTCCTTGTACAGGTACACCCAAGTCCCTCTAAGCATCAACATTGAAAAATTTCACATCTTTTCAAAAATGTTTTGTTTTTCTACTCTTATTGAGAAAGCAAAAAAATACGCCTGACACTTGACTACATTGTATTTTGGGGTAGGTGATGGCCTCGTAGTCATACCAGTAGACTATTAATCCAGAGACCCAGGTAATAATCTTGGGACCTGAGTTCAAATCTGGAATTAAATCTAATGATGACCATGAAACAGTTGTTGATTGTCAATAAAAACCATCTGGTTCACTAATGATAACAAGGTGTGGAGCTGGATGAACACAGCAGGCCAAGCAGCACCATAGGAGCAGGAAAGCTTGACGTTTCTGGCCTAGACCCTTCATCAGAAATTTCTGATTTCCCTTCTGATGAAGGGTCTAGGCCCAAAACGTCAAGCTTTCCTGCTC
>JAHRHZ010000144.1:60309793-60484466 GCA_024137785.1 Ginglymostoma cirratum
CTGATGAAGGGTCTAGGCCTGAAACGTCAAGCTTTCCTGCTCCTATGGCGCTGCTTGGCCTGCTGTGTTCATCCAGCTCCACACCTTATTATCTCGGATTCTCCAGCATCTGCAGTACCTATTATCTCTGGTTCACTAATGACCTTTAGGGAAGGAAACTGCCATCCTTACATGGTCCAGCCTCCCTGTGACTCTAGATCCACAGCAATGTGGTTGACTCGTAACTGCCCTCTGGGGCCAAAACTGCTCACAATATTTCAAATGCAATCTGACCAGAGCTCTCTACAGCCTCAGCAGTGCGTTTCTGCTCTCGTATTCTAGTCTTCTTGAAATGAATGCAAACATTGCATTTGCCTTCATAACTGCCAACTGAACCTGTATGTTAACTTTAAGAGAATCCTGATCTCGGACTCCCAAGTCCCTTTGTACTCCAGATTTACAAAGCCTTTCCCAATTTAGAAAATACCCTATGCCTGAATTCTTCCGACCAAAGTGCATAACCTCACACTTTCCCACATTGTATTCTACCTGCCACTTCTCTGCCCATGAGGATGCCTCCATGCTCTCTCAACACTACCTGTCCCCCCACCTGTCTTTGTATCATCTGCAAACTTAGCAACAATGCCCTCAGTTCCTTCATCCAGATCATTAATGTGTATGAAGTTAATATTTGTCGTCCCAACATGGAGCCCTGCAGAACTCCAATATTCACTGGCTGCCATCCTGAAAAATACCCCTTTATCTCCACTCTCTGCCTTCTGTCAGTCAACCAATCCTCTATGCGTGCCATTGTCTTGTCCTTAACATCATAGGCTGTTATTTAGCAGCCTCCAATGCAGCACTTTGATAAAGGCCTGCTGGAAATACAAATAGATCACATCCACTGACTTTCCTTTATCTAAATTATTTAAAGAATTTCTTCCTCAAAGAATTCTAACAAATCTGTCTGGCATGATTCTCCCCCCTACCTGATAAAACCATGTTAACTCAGCCCTATTTTAACACATACTTCTAAGTACTCTGCAATCTGATCTTAATAATGGACTCTAAAATCTTATAAATTGTCGAGGTGAGGTTAACCAACCTATTTCCTGACTTCTGCCTCCTTCCCTTCTTAACCAGAAGTGTTACATTAGCCATTTTCTAGTTCTCTGGAAAATTCCTGAAAGATCACCACCAATGCCTCTACAAGTTCTCAGTTGTCTCCTTCAGGAGAGTAGACTCCATCTGGTCTGGGTGGTTTATGCACCTTAAGACTTTCCAGCTTCCCCTGCCTCTTCTCCTTAGTAATAGCCTCCACATTCACCTCTGTCTCCTGAATGTCTTGAAATTCTGGTCTGCTACTGGTGTCTTCCACTGCAAAATCTGTTGCAAACCATCTATTCAGTTCCTCTGCCATTTCTTTGTTCCCTATTACTACTTCTCCAGCCTAATTTTCTAGCAGTCCAATGTCTACTTTAGCCTCTCTCTTACCTTTTAGATATCTAACAAATACTCTTGCGCTCTTCTTTTACATTACTAGCTATTTTATTCTCATATTTCATCTTCTCCCCCCTTATTGCTTTTTTTGTTGCCCTCTGCTGATTTTTAAAGACTTTCCAACCCTCTGGCATCCTACTAATCTTTACCATATTATATGCTTTTTATTTTTCTTTTATTTGTCCCTGACTTCTCTTGTCAGCCATAATTGTCTCATCTTCCACTTAGTATGTTTCTTCTTCTTTGGGATGAACATCTGTTGCGCCTCCTGAATTATACTCAGAAACTTCTGCCATTGCTGCTCCTGGCTCAGCTTCCCTTCCAATCAAATCTGGCCAGTTCCTCACTCATGACTTCGTAGTTACTTCTACTCAATTGTAATACAATTACATCTCATTCCAGCTGCTCCCTGTCAAACTGCAGGGTGAGTTCTATCAGATTACGAATATGAAATTGAAATGCAAATTAAGAGGTACAAAAATGTATCAAAATCCAGTTATAATTTAAAGATAAAATCATGAAAAAGATGCATATTTAAAACAAAATTAGCAATCCATCAATTAAGCCATTTTATGTGTGTAACAAATACTAAATATGGCAAGAAAACATAAACGCCATGAATTGTCAAAAAGTATTTTCATATATGCTAATGACAGAACCGAGTTTAAAAGCTGCAAAGAACGAGAGTTATACGCACATGCTAAGTAGCACAATCAGAGCATCACATTGGAGAAATCAAAACTAGAATCATTTAAATAAATTACTCTGAACAAGTTGAAAATGAAATGGCACCTGTCACAAAATTAAAATGCATTTTACTGCTAAATTGCAAGAGGGCAGAATGTCTAGCAAAATACAACATTACTCCCAGGTTTTATTTTTTCATTTTGTAAACTTCAGTTTAAATCCAGTTGTATTTTCCTTTTCAGATTTTCTTTGAAGAATTTCCATTCAATTCTAGGCTATAATAGGATAGAATTCTATTTTTTTGATTACCAATGAATTGTGAGTCACTGTACAATCAGCAACAACAAATTTTCGTCATCTACCACTTTTACTGCTGTGAGACATTCCATGGCACCCCATAGACTGCAATCAAGGAGTGAATTAAGGAGATAATATGACACAAGTAGATTCTAAGAAATCTTTTAAAGGGGGTGGGGTGGTAAAGGGACTTAGAGAGTGAATTCCACAGTAATAACCTATTCTTATACGAAAGGCCAGAGTGGCAACATCTGCTGAAATCACCATTGATTCTTCTCCCCCCAAAATCAAATTATATTTTTTTCTTATTTAATCAATTCTGTGGAGCATTGTGAACTACGAGCTTATAGACTTTGAAATTTCAGTTTAAGAAAACTGTTCAGGGGTTTAGAAATACAGAAATTAATATAAATTGCATGAATTAGTGGAGTTTTCAGAAGTTCAATTGGATGGAGAAAGGACATTTCAGACTTTGGACTATGTAGGCCAAATGAAGATTACAGGTCCATAAACAGTTACAACCTGTTATTGTTGATAAATATATTGCTTTCATTCATACAATCTATTGGATCATACACTGATTGGCCCTTGCTGGTGTACAAACAGTTGCCATTTTCTACAGGGTAAGTACAACTGATTTATTCGAAGATTATTGCTACCTGTTTATGCAAGTTTAAAAAATGGAATACCACAATAAGCCCACATTTTGTTTCTGTTTCTCTTCAGCAAATTTACTGTGGTTCATTTTAAGTTACTGTTGACGTACTCCTAACTATGTTTTACAAGTGGATACAAAATTAGTAAGGGCAATGTATTGTTGGTGCACAAGAGCCGCGATACTGCTGTATCGATAAAAGTATAATGTGAATAACTGGAATTCTGTTTCTTTAAAAAATCAAGAATCATGGTGTATACTATAAAGAAATATTTTTGCAGAAATTTTGTAAAACTGAGCAAAATTAAAGCTGCCAAGATGGCTCACTGTTAAACCTCTATGGTCTATGTATTTGTGTAATCTTTCCATTAAGGCTTTTATTTCTATATTTAACAGTGTAGCAATTAGGAAATTAGTTATCAATAACATGTTCTGAAAATGAAATTATAGGAATTCCTTGCTGTTATGTTTTGTTACTTAATATATGCACATTGTGCCTGCTGATCTTACACTCATAGTTTCAGCAAATAGTATGTTTGCATAAATTTTGGCAACAATCCCCATTTCATATTTCTGTTTAGAAACCTAATCCATGATTAAATTTGGCTGATGTAAAAACAGCATAAGTTCAATTTTATTTGGGAAAATGAACTGTTTTTAATCAACTTTACTTCACTACAGCATTGCCTCATCTAAAGTTTTTGAAGTTTGCATTTTGATGTTTTGCATTTGCCTCAGTAACATCTGGAACTCTTTCATAAAGCACAATCTTTCTTTTTTATGTTTGTGCAGCTTTATTAAATCACCAAAGGCTTAATTTGCAATTCATCATCTGGATTTAATTAGAGGTAATATGAATGATGTGGCAGTCAGAATGTAGATATTGGGGGGAGGGGATTGGACACTCTACTAACTCTGAGAAGTAAATATTCCTCCTGATAGAAGATTATGATCTAACTTGGTCAATCTTAGTTTTTTTATACAGCTCCAACTTACCTCTTCTATATGACTGCTGGCACAAAACAGTGCTTGATTTCCTCACAAGATAGGTATTGAATGAAACAAATCAAATAGGGCTGTAAAGGGAAGCACAGAGTTCAAGGCTGCAATTCTTGTCTCCTTAGCATCGACATTATCAGTGCTGTGAGCAGTGTTTGATTTCAAAATGCTGCCCATGGCGCACATTTATATTACTAATGCGCAACATTTGTTGGGTGAGGGTTGGGAGGAGGACAGCACCATTTTGTGGAAGATGTCACTTTGGTAAGTGCATTAGACTGCACACAGGGAACATCAAAAAGGAAGTATGCAGAGTAAACAGATCATGAGATCAATCAGTGTAAAACACTGATTTTAGGCTAGCATTGCGTTTGGAGCTCACTGCTCCAGCTGGCACTGTCTTGAATGAACCTCCAAGCTATTTAAATGAATCATCAATAACTTACAGGTTAGTTGCTGACGTATTGCTGTGTGGTTTCTAGAGCTCTGTAAAGAATTGTGACTGTGCTAAGCTCTTTGACCTAGCTTCAAGAATTCCCAGGCATGGTTGCAGGAGTATGCATTCTCCTTACACAATAACATTATAGGTAGAACAAATGGATGTTTACATTATTTGCAGCTTGTAAATCAGAAGAGCTTGTGAGACAAGGAGAAAATGGGATATGAAAATACTGAGTAAGACCGCAAGACCATAAAATTCAGGAAGAGAATTGAACCATTTGGCCCATCAAGACTCCTCTGCCAATCGATCATGGCTGATGTGTCTCAACTCCATTCTCCTGCCTTCTCCCCATAATCCTTGATTCTCTTACGAATCAAGGGCCTATTTAACACTCTTTCTTAAATACACTCAAATGACTTGGTCTCTGCAGCCTTCTGCAGCAATGAGTTCCACAGCTTAACCATACTCCAACTGAAGAAATTCCTCCTCATCTCAGTTCTAAAAGGTCATACCTTCACTGTGAGGCTGTACCCCCAGGTCCTAGTCTCGCTTACTGGTGGAAATTTCTTTTCCACATCCATTCTATCCAGGCCTTTCAGTATTCGGTAAGTTTCAATGAGATAGCCCCTGGTTCTCCTAAACTCCGTTGAGTACAGACCCAAAGTCCTCAACCTTTCCTCATATGACAAAGTCTTCATTTCGGAATCATCCTTGTAAAACCCCATTGGATTCCTTCCAATGCCAGCACAAACTTTCTTACATATGGGCCCAAAACTTTCAAAGTATTCTAAATGTGGTCTGACCAGAGCATTATACAGCCTCAGCAGTACTTTTCTGCTCTTGTATTCTAGCCCTCTCTAAATGAATGCTCACATTGCATTTGTCTTCCTAACTGCCAACTGAACCTGTATGTTGATCTTAAAAGAATCCCGGCTATAGCCTCAGCAAGGGCAATTTAGATAGTGAAATATCCATCATGGTTATGAAGTAAAACCTTGTCTGTCCCCCACCAGTTAGCTTAACTGCCTTTGATTATGTGTCAAATTGCCGTGTGAGAGAGAGAAATGTATTAGTAAATGAGGACAATATGTGTGGATGATGTGGCTGTCCTCGTTGAATTAATTGCATGGTGTGCAAGAGGCAAGAAGCCTATATCAATGAAATTCAGGTTGTATCATGTTGAAATGAAGTTATGGCTTTTTTTAAAAAAAAGACATTAGTTCATGATATGTGGACCTCACTGGCTAGGCCAGCATTTAAAGTCAATCCTTATTTGCCCAGAGAGCTGTTAAGAGTCAACATCATTATTGCGGGCTTGGAGTAACATGTTGGCCAGACCAGGGAAGGATGGCAGATTTCCTTCCCCAAAGGGCTTCAGTATACACGATGAGTTTCTTTAGGGAAACTGTTATACGGTCACCATTAACGTTTTATTGCAAAATTCTAATTAAATTCAAATTTCACCATTTGCTATAATGGGAATTGAATCTGTGTACCTAGAACATTACCCTGGATTTTGGATTACTAGTCAAGTGTCAAGACCACTGCAGCACCATTTCTGCTAAGTATTTTAAGTATAAATCATGTTTGATAGTGGTTGTTGGCAGGTGAGTGAAGTATATGAGGTGCAGTTGATGGAATATATGGGGCACAGTATTTGAAGGTACATCCAGAGGGCTTTGTATATGAGGTCATGGTACAGGGAGCCATTCAAGTTGTGAGAGGAAATAGGAATGTAGTTGTGGTGGGGGACAGTATAAAAAGGGGGTAGATACTATATCTGAAGCTCTGAGCGGGAGTTCCAAAGGCTATTACTGACCAGATGCTGAGTTAAGGACATCTACTTGGGACTGGAGAGGAACTTAGAATGAGGAGGAAGAGATCCAGTTGTCATCATCCACTTTGGTACCACAGCATTGACAAGAGTGGAAAGAAGGTTCTGTTGGAAGAATTTGAGTTGTTAAGAGCTAAATTAAAAATCAGAACCTCCAAGGTAATAATCCTGGATTAGTATCTGAGCTGTGGGCAATTAATTAAACGTAATTAATGTTAAGAAGTTAAATACATGGTTCAAAGATTGGTATGGGTGGAATGAGTTTCACTCATGGGGCACTGGCATCACACTAGGGTAGAGGAAGCTGTTATGGTGGGATGGGTTTCACTTGAATTATGCTGGGACCAGTGTCATAGCAAATTGAATAACCAGGGCTGTAATGTCCATACTGGAAATTGAGCCCCACTACTGCTGGAGTCATCACAGAAGTTAATGATTTTATAAATTATGCATAGTTCCTTAATTTACCTGATTTTCAGACCCTGGTTACTAGAAAGCACAAAGACTCTGTATTGAACAGGACCTAATATTTATTATAAATAATTAGAGTCTAGCTATAAGTAAACAGTTATTAATCATCATCATACAACAGTAATAATTGAAACTCTAATCCCCTTACACACAATCAGGCAGACAAACCAACAAGGTAAAATAAGTTATTGAGCAGAGGGGAGAAACAGTAACAAGTCTTTATCCCTAGGCCTTGTTTTTGAAATGATCTTTATGGCTCTTGTTCTGTAAGCCAGCATGATGCTTAAGTCATTTTTCTCCAGAAACTTACACTGATTGGCAGAGGCATAAGGTGGCTATTTCTCTTTTAAAATATCACTGGTTTGTCACTTAAATCTCACAGTTCACAACAACTGTTTCAGGAAAGGTAAACTGGTTTACTTCAGGTTTTCAGTGAGTTTTGACTGCAGAAAACAGAGAGACTGCTCCCAAGCTGGGAAGAACTAAAACATCTCTTTCTCTGTAATTTTGTAGAATCATACGGTACAAAAGAGGCCCTTCAGCATTGATAAAACTACTCTAAATCTGCATTAGTCCCATTTTCCAGTTCTCAGTCCATAGCCTTGAATGTTATGACATTTCGAGAGTTCATCCAAGTGTATTTTAAAAGTTCTAAGGCTTCTCACCTCAACTACGCTCCCATACATTGCATTCCAGATTCTTACCACCCTCTGGATGAAAAAAAGACTTCCTCAAATCCCCTCTTAACATTCTGCCCTTTGCTTTAAAGTTGACTCTTCAAAAACACTGCAAAAAGTAACGAAAGAAAATAGAACATGGAACTGTACAGCACAGGAACGGGCCCTTTGGCCCATTATGTTGTGCCAAACATGATGCCAAATGAGACTAATCCCTCTGCCTGTCCTTGGCCCATATCCCTCAATTCCTTGCATATTCATATGCTTATCTAAAAGTTCCTTATGCCCTTCTCGTATTTGTCTTCACCACCACCCCTGACAGTACATTCCAGACTCCTTCCACTCTCTGTATAAAACACTGGCCCCTCATGTCTCCTTTGAATCTTCCCCCCTTACCTTACATGCATGCCCGCTAATTTTAGACATTTCAACTCTGGGAAAAAGATTCTGACTGTCAACCCTATCTATACAAAAAGGGAGAAAATAAATTTTGAGAGTAAACTTGCAAGTCGTATCAAGAGGGAAAGTAGGCACTTCTTTAATTACATAAAAAGATACAGTGAAGCCAAAGTGAACATAAGCCCCAGGAGAATGAAACTTGGGAAATAAAAATGGAGAACCAGGAAATGGCAAAAGAGTTGAATAAAGATTTTGCATCAGTCTTTACAGTAAAGACGCTAATGGCATTTGAAAGATATTAACTAATTAAGGGGCAAAAAGTAAGAGGGAATGAATAAAATAACTTCCACTAGAGGAAAAGTATTAAAGACACTGTTGGTACCAAGTCACCTGAACTTGATAAGATGTAATAGGATATTAAAATTAGTAGCTACAGAGATTGTGGATGCACTGGTCATAACCTTCTAACAATCCTTTGATTCTGGAAAGGTACAGGAGGATTAAAAATGCCAATCTAACACCTTTATTTAAAATAGGAAGGAGACAAAATAGTTAACTATAGGCCAGTTAGCTTAACATCTGCGATTGGGAAAATGTTAAAAGTATTAACAAAGGATGAAATAGCAGAGCATTTAGAACGGCATTATATAATCAAGCAGAGTTAACATGCTTCATGAAGGAGAAATTATACCTGACAAATATTTTAGACCTTTGAAGAAGTTGCATGCAGGATAGCTAAAGAGGAAGCAGTGGATGTAAAATAATCTACTTGGATTTTCAAAAGGTGCTTGAGGATGTACTGAACATAAGGCTACTTAATGGAATAAGAGCCTATGGTCTTAGAGGTAGTATGTTAGAATGGATAGAGGATTGACTAACTAATGGAAGACAGAGATGTGGGATAAGGGGGCATTTTCAGGACAGCAAGCTGTTACTGGTGGTGTGTCGCAGGGGCCAGTGCTGGGAGCACAAGTATTTGCAATATATTAATGACTTGGATGAAGAAAGCAAATGTACTATTCACTACTAATGTAAGTTTACGTATGACACAAAAATAGATGGGAAGGCAAGTGGTGAGGGTGACTCAAAGTCTCTATAAAGGGTATGGATATGTTAAGTGGGTGGGCCAAACTTTGCAGATGGAATATAATGCAGGGAAATATGAGATTATGCACTTTGACAGGAAGAATAGAGGAGCTGAATGTTAATTAAATGGTGTATGGCGGCAGAAAGCTGCAACATAGAACAATTTATCAGTCCTCGTGCATAAACCATAATAAGCTAGCATAAGTGCAGCAACTGATGGGGAAGCCAAATGGAATGTTGGTCTTTTTGTCAAGGGGAAGGGTGTATCATAACAGGGAAATCTTGCTAAAACACAAAGCATTAATTAGACCAGACCTGGAATACTGTAAACAGTTTTAGGTCCCTTATCTAAGGAAAGATATACTGGCTTTGGGGCCAGTTCAGCTCACTGGGCTGATCCCAGGTATGGAGGGACTGTCTTATGAGGAGAGGTTGAGTAGGTTAAGTCTATACTCATTGGAGCTTTTAAGAATGGGTAGCAACCATATCGAAACATAAAATATTATTAGCAGACTTGATAGACCAATGCAGAGTGGTTGTTTCCAGCTGTGGGAGAGCCTAGGACCAGAGGCAAAATTCTCAGAGTAATGAGTTGTCCCGTTAAGACAAACATGTGGAGGAATTCCTTCTCTCAGTGGATAGTGAATCTGGAATTCTTTATTGCAGGCAGCTGTAGGGGCTAGGTCAATGTAAATATTTTCAAGGCTGAGATAGATTTTTAATCAGTAAGGGATTGAAGGGATAAAGCAGGAAATTGAAATTTATGATTTTCAGATCAGCCTTGCTCTCTTTGAATAGTGCAGCAGACTTGATGTGTTGAATGGCCTACTTCTGCTATTGCATTTTATGGTCTTGCAATCTTATAGTCGTATAGTCCATTGTACTATCGATAGAGCTGCAATCAGATCCTTGAGGCCTGATTCCTTGTATTGGCCACCAAGGTTATCTTCATCCACTGTCTACACATTTCTTTGGAGGGTCTGTTGCCCCCATGTGAATAATGTACATCTCTTGCCTTCCTTTGCTAAGGTACCTAGTGTAGCATCAGGGAATATGTATTAATGCTTTTTCCCCTGTTGTGCCATAATTTACTCTTCTTCCTGCTCAGACTCTTCCACACTCCATTCCAGGACATAATTCCCAGAGTATACCTTCCTTTTAAGAGGTGCAGACTGGCTTTAAACGGTGCAGGCTAGTTTTAGATGGTGAAAGTGGACCACAAGTGGAGGTATGCAGTTGCCCAGATGTACATTTATTGTTGCATGCACGCAGCAACCATGCACATCACTACGCAACATAAAGTTGCCTGCTTGCCTGCATTGGAAGCAATGGGCATGGGCCAATTAATCATCATAATCCCAGTAAAAGCAAAATACTGCAGATTTGAGGCACATCTGGCAGCGACTGTGTTGTTTCAAGTCCAGTTATGAAGAAGAGTTATACTGGACTCAAAATGTGAACTTTGTTTTAATTCTCCACAGATGTGGCCAGACCTACTGAAGCTTCTCCAGCACTTTCTGTTTTTATATCATAATCCTAGCATTCATCATGAGGCCGATAGAATTTTGCCTCCAAAATGACTTCACAGACTTAAAAGACTTTCAGATGCAGAAAAACAAACTAGTTCTGAAACTTTTGAAATAGATTTCAAGAGTAATTGTTTGGTTTTGGCTATGTAATACTTTAACGCAGTTTTTGATTTTGATGTTTGGTGTGCATTATTGAACCAATAGTTTGAATAGATTGAAAGTTCATTTTCGTAATTAATCCAACATATGACTTTAAAAGGTAGAATTAAACAGTAATGAAATTCCCATGGAACAATCCTCCATGAAAATATTTTCAGCTCTCTCGAAACAGGAAAATATTTTTCTATTTAATTTTGGACAATTCTTGATTTCATACCGAACACTACGGCACTTGAAATAACTGCGCAGAGGCTGGTATCCCATCACCAAGTCACTCTTTATTGCTCACAGCACACTGGTTTTATCCAGCCAGCTTGGAGTCAGTTGCCTGAATTGAAGAAATTCTGAATGTCCTGTTGAAATTGGTCAGCCAGGGCTTTCCTGATTGGCCCAGGTTAACAATCCCAATCAAGGATCTCGTAGTCAACAAAATCCACCTGGTTCCAATCACTGTGTCCCTTCCCTCCAAGTCCGAGGATGTAGGCCTGGTCTTTCTTTTGTAGCTTTTCTTGTGACATTTTTGCCCCAGGTCCCATTACTCTGTAACAGGCTGCATGTTCTAGACTGTAGCTCATCTCTTGCATCCACAGCATCGTGAGAGTGTTTCCTCCACTCCTTTCGGCCATAACAGTGTCGAGGCTGCATCTATCTCAGACTCTGAGGTTTCCTCAACACCAGATGGAGATGGGGGATAGGGGACCTATGGTTTCTGACAAGTCAGCTGGCTGCTCTGAAGGGCCAGGCATGTTTTGCTCCTGCCCTGTTTATGAGTTAACAGCTTTCAGGTGATCCACGTGTTTGTTCAGTACTGTGTCACCTACTCAAACTTTGGAAGTCACGGGATGTGACCTCACATCAACCTCGCCTTGTACCCATGCAGGGCCATTCCCATGGTTCTGGCACTGAACTTTATCCCCAAAATTAAATTGGCTGTCTCACTGAGAGAAGGCCTGTGGCCAGCATTGGCATTCCTGCTGCTGTTTCACTCTTCCCCCCAGGGGTGGGAGTATCAGCTTTACCCTGGTGTGGAGTCTTCTCCCCATCTCCAACTCTGCTGGAGTTACCCCTGCTGTTGTGTGTGGGGTGGTCCTGTAATCGAACAGGAACTGGGACAATATGCTTTCAAGTGATGCCGTGGGCTGCTTTTTTAAGACTGCCTTCAACATTTGGACCACTCTTTCCGTAGACAATTGGACGATGGATGGTATGGCGTTGTCCTTATGTGCTTAATGCCATTGACTTTAGGAAATACTCAAATTCCCTGCTGGAAAATGACATCCTATTGTCCATGACCAATACTTCCAGGACTCCATGTATCAAAAATACATGCTGGTGGCTTCTTAATCGTCATCCCTGAGTTTGCCAAACAAACTTTAGGCATGTCTGTGGAGTATACTGAAAATAGTGTGATTAAGCTACAGCATAACAAGGGTCAAATTTACAAATGCTATTGCAAAAAGCAGATTTGCAGGTGCAGTTGAATTTCCGGAAATTAGTCCAAAGCAGACATGAGAGTACATGACGAACAGACTGTCACCTAGATCTTGTGGTTGGGGTATGGGGAACAGCTTGCGAGTATGTCATAGGGAGGATCAAGTAAAAATGTATAAAAAGCACGATTAAAGCTGTCGCTGCATAGGTCTCAACTTGCAACTGTGTAGTAAACATACAAGAAGAAGTAAAGCAGGATATTGGAAAAGATTGCGGACTCAGTCTTTGTTTTTTAGGAAACCAACAATGTCCAAACACTTTGAGTGGGTGTCTGCAATAATCGGGAACATTGAGCCCATGAAAGGACTGGCATAGCCAACATGTAACTGAGTCCATGGTTTACCTGGCCATTCCCATAAATGTGGGGTTGCTGCTGGTGGCAATTTTTATCCTTGTTGGCACTCTGGGCACTGCTCCACCAATACAGCTATACTGGCATCTAAACTGGGACACCAGACATAGCTACTTGCTAGCATCTTCATCTTGGAAACTCCTGAATGATCCTGGTGGTGTTCAGCCAGTATCTAGTGGTGACCTTTACTTGGGACAATCACCCTTGCTCCCATAATAATATGCCATCCTCTGTGGGGATCTGGTCTCATCGGCTCCAGAAAGGTTTCAACCCTGGTTACCATGGCCCTTCTGTTTCCCCCATTACCACCAGCTGAATTCCAAACCTTCCTTCTCTATCTGGGTATATTTGCGTTCAGCATCAGCCAAAGTCTGGGAAGCATACACTATCAGGCGTTTCTTTCCATGGGTCACCGGTGAGCCAACATTACCCCAATACCATTCTGGGAGGCATCACATGTCAGCACTATCTCTCACTTCAGATCGTAGTGGGCCAACACCTTAGATGACAATAGCTGCCTTTTCACTTCCCTAAAGGCTACTTCTTGGCTATGCAACCATTTCCAAGGCTGACCCTTTTTCAACAGCAGGTGTAAGGGTGCCAAGATGGAGGCCAGGTTACATATGAATTTTCCGTAATAATTCACGAACCCAAGGAAAGACCTAAGCTCTGGTACAGACATGGGAGCAAGAGCACCTTTGATTGCCCTCACTTTATCTTCCAATGGATGTAACCCGGTTTTGTTGACTCTGTAACCCAAGTACATCACGTTGGGTGCCTGGAACACAACATTTTCCCTTCTAAGGTGTACGTCTGCCTGGAAGAAACGTTTAAGCACTGTGTCCAAGCTCTCCAAGTGCTCTTTATTATTATTGCCTGTTATTAGCACATCATCCAGATAATTGGTAACCTGGGGTAGCCTTTGTAAAATATTCTCCATGATCCTCTGGAAAAAGGCTCAGGTAGATGATACCCCAAATGGCAATCTTGTATATTAGCATAATCTCCTATGGGTATTAATTGTAGCATACTTCTGGGACTCTTCATCCAGTCACAATTGCAGTAGGTGTGGCTTATGACTAGTTCCGTAAAGGACAGCCCCCGGCCAACTTTGCTTACAAGCCCTCTATGCAAGGGATTGGGTATTTATCCAGCTGCGAGAAACAGTTTGCCGTTTGCTCAAAATCCCCACAGATGTGAATTGAACCATCACCAGTACAACCAGTGCTGCCCTTTCCACAAACTGCTCAGGTTTGATGATTCCTTCGCTCTCCAGCCTCCTGATTTCTGCCTCTACTTTTGCCTGCAAGGCAAATGGCACTGGGAACTGGGTGACTATTTAACCGAACACTAATTTTAATCATTTCTGCTTTGGATGTCGCTAATAAATTTAATTGCTACAATCCACATGTAGGGGAACTATCAAGGGTGAGCGCTTTTCTGGATACCGGTCTACAGCGTTTTCTTGCTCAAGTCAGGCCTTGTAGGACTCCTTTGTTGTCTCGAGTCCATGTACTGGCAGCACCTACGATAGTTTGCTGGCCCAGATCCTGAAGAGCTGTTTAGCCACTTGGCAGAGGCTCAACTTTGTTGTTAGATTCTGCTGTGGGCTGGCCTAGGGTCCCTCTGCTCAGGATATGCTCTGCGTGAGGCTCTGCCATTGCCCATACTCAAGGATGACAGGTGAAGGAGTCCACTTCCATCGGGCTGCCCTGTAGCTCCCATGCTCCACTTTCCGCATTTTCTGATGACAAAGCCAGTTGCAGTGCCTGTTTGAAATCCGGTTGGGCTTCAGCTAGTAGGCGCTTCTGCATAGTTCTGCATACCAAATGGTCTTTCAGCATCTCATTCAGAGTTAACCCAAAATCACATGTCTTTGCCAGTCATCTCAACCTCATCAAAAATCCTGATACAGATTTCCCCAGTTATTTAGCAGCCGAATAAAACCCGTGGTGTCACAGAATTAGAGGAGGTTGGGGTCATAGTATTCCTTAAACAACTCCGTCAACTCTTGCAATGTTTTAGTGTCTGCTTCCTCTGAGAAAGTTAAGCTCCTCATAACTGAAAATGCTGTGGGTCTGCAAGCAGCCAGCAGTTGTTGCTTTTCATCTGCCCCAATATTAGTTGCCTGGAAACAATATTGCATTCATTCCACATACTGGGCCCAGTCACCGACAGAAGGCTCAAACAAGTCAAGCTTCCCAAATAAAGGCATGATGCCAGAAATGCTTACCCAAACTCCAAGATGACTGTTTAAATGAATGTTCTTCAGGCACGTACTGTTTTCTCCCATCACCACTGAGATAACTGCACAGAGGCTGGTATCTGGTCACCAAGTCACCCTTTATTTACTTGTACACAATACACTGGCTGTGGCCAGCTAGATCAGATTCATTCCCCAGAAATAAGAAGATTTGAAATCTCCTGTTGATATTGATCAACCAGGCCTTTCCTAATTGGCCCAGATTAACAACCCCAAGCAAGGATCTCGTAGTCAACAAGATCTATTTTGTTCCATTCACTACAGCGCAAATGCATTTCCTTTTAACTTCACAAACAGGACATTTCCAAGAAGTATTCTATTCTTTTTTCCCAGTCATTTCACTCAAATTGTCTGCAGAATTCTTTTCCTATTAGTCCTCTGTCCTCATCCCTTCTGGTTCTCCATTATTTGGGGGCTGATGTAAGAGATGTCTTGTTTTTAATCTGACCTTTAGTGCTTTGTTAATCTTATTTTTTTAAGTGTTTATGTCACATTTCCTATTCATATCTATGAATTGCAATTGTGAAAGTTTACATGCAATTTTTTTTATTTACTCAGTTTGTGGCATGTAGGCATTCCTTGCTGGTGAGCGTTTATTGCCCATCTTTAAATAAATACCACTGAGATTAGTCAACAAAGTGCTGCAGCCCCTTTAAAACAACTTCATTATTGATAAGCTAAATTTTGTTTTGATTTGTTTAAGAACAAAATCTAATGCTCAGACATTATGTGTGGATTTTTGTTTCGGAGGACTTAAAAAAATTTGAAACTTAGAAAATTCAAACATTGCGACAAAGGAACACAAATTCAAATCCTTACATTTTGCATTTATCAGAACTAGGACACAAGAATCCAAGTTTTAAAAAGGAACACCAATTTATACAGCAGGAAAAGTGGGTACTTATTCTTTGGGTGAATGAATATAAGACAAAAAAGCTTTAACTTTGCATCTCCTTTTAGCAATATTTAATTTCTGTAGCACCCAGCAATTATTTTTGAACAGTTTACAGCAGAAAGAAATGTTATTTATTCCTTTGTATTTGTGCACGTGAAAAATGAAGTTTCCAGTTTATTCTCATTTTCCAGCTCTTGATCCAAAACCCTGAAGGTCATGGCACTTCATGGGCATATCCAAGTTTCTGTATTCTGAGGAAAAGTCACTGGACTCCAACTATTAGCTCTGATTTCTGTACACAGATACTGCCAGACCTGCTGAGCTTTTCCAGCAATTTCTATATTTGTTTTTTTAATCTGTATTCTTGTTTCTTTCTGTTACAGTATTGAATACCCATGTTCTTACAAGCTTCTTGGAGACAAACCTATGCAAGTGGTGTGACTATACTAACCCAATATGCGAGGACAATGTGTGCTACAGCAATTGTACATTGAATTCCTATTGTGCAAGTTCAGAGGAAATATGTGTTGCTATATGGTAAGTGTTAATTGTAGTATTAGGTCTAGTGTTTAAACTGCATTCTGTAAGGGTTTTCTGAAGGTGACAACCTTATGGTGAATTCTCATTTCTTTAGATGTAAATATGTTTATAGTTGTCTTAGTAAACACAACTTTATTCTGAAAATCTCAATAGCTTTGTTGTTTATCAGCACTAAATGCCTTTATTTAAATTAACATAAATTACAATTTTACCATGGCCAGTCCACCTAAACTGCACATCTTTGGACTGTGGGATGAAACTGGAGCAACCGGAGAAAACCCACACAGTCACAGAGAGAATGTGCAAACTCCACTTGACAGTCACTCAAGGCTGGAATTGAACCTGGGTCTTTGGCTCTGTACTAACCACTGTGTTGATCTAAAATGTGTACCACCATAACCTGGTGTGCCATATCCTTCCATTTGGAACACATTTAAGCACTAGTGCATTTCCCACCACATCATCCCAATCAGAAGTCTTTCACAAATTCTTGCACTACTTGCTTTCTATTTATGATTATCTTCCACATTAACATATTCCAACAAAAATTGCACTTTGCACAAATTACTGTATAAGTTGATGATTTAGAAACTTTTAATCATATTTCTGAACTTTCAAATTTATATTTTAGTTTAACATGCCATTCCAATTAACCTTTGCTACTCCCCATAGGAAGAAGGACAATGAATCCACAAGTGTTCAAACTATGTGTCATTATCCACATTTACCAGTGGAAGACATAATAATCACAACTTACAATACAACAGTTTGTATCATGACTGAACAGCCCACAGGGAAAGGAAGGATGTACGTCTGTGGATGTACTAATGAACAGGAGTGTAATGATAAACTTATATTTGGAAATGACCTAAATAGTGAGTATATGTCTTTTTATTTAAAAATTTCTGGTAACCTTGTTTTGTATATTAGATGCATTTTGCACTATTTACCACACTTCTTACAACAAGAAAACATCTGAGGAAAGATCATTAAATGTTTTACAAAATCAACAAATGAGAAATATAAAACTAAAAGAAGCCCAGGTTACTAGATTCTAGACTAGGCTACAACATTTGCACTAGATAAACTTTTACAGTTTCTTCCATTCATTCCACCTGCGATAATCTCTCTCTCAAGAATGCTGGTACTTCATATTCTTAGCAAAATGTTAGGAGGTGATATTAAGTCATATAGGAAACTACATGCAAACCTCTCTCTCTTCATGTCCACTCTGCATGCTACATTCTGTCTCTGTTTAATTCTGTCTATGTACAATAGTTTTCATTACTGGGAAAGTTTTCTGATGTATTTTCCTATTTGAACTCGGGATGCTTTTTGTCTTCAGCGTACTGCAGCATGAGAGCAACTCAAAGGCTAAGAATCTTGCAGTAAGTACTCACCTCCTGACTCCCAAAAGCCTGTCCACCATTTACAGGTTAATTGTGTGATGGAATATGCCCCACTTGCCTGGAAGAGTGCTGATCCAATGGCTCTCAAGAAGCTTGACACCATCCAGGACAAAGCAGCCCACTCAATTGGCACTATATCTGTAAACATTCAGTCCCTCCACCATTGACATTCAGTAGTGTCTACATGATACACTGCAGGAATTCATCACCTTTCCTTCGACGTTATCTTCAAAACGCACAACGATTTCTACCTAGAATGACAAGGGCCTCAGATACATGGGAACACTACTATTAGCAAGTTGCCCTCCAAGCTACTCACCATCCTAACTTGAAAATATATCACTGTTCTTTCATTGTTGCTGCATCAAAGTCCCGAGTCAAAGTCTTGGTTCTCTTTTCCAGTTCAAGAAGGCAGCTCACCACCGTCTTCTCAAGGGCAAGCTAAGGATGGGTGATAAATGCTGGCCCAGGCAGTGATACCAATATCCCATGCATGAATGAAACTTTACAAAATGATATTCTAGCATGGTTGAAACAACAAAAGTAGATAAGTAATTAATCTATCTTCCAATGTGGATGCAAAAAGTAAGCACAGCTCAAGATTGTTTAGATATATCTGTACTATGAGCAACCATGGAGTCTAGCTTGTTTTCCATAACTTGGTTTCTCTTTTGGATTTCACACATTTGACCACCACAATTCTGGTTGGTTACTCAAATAAAACCAAAGTACAGTGGATGCCGGAAGTCTAAAACCCAAACAGAACGTCCTGGAGAAATTGAACACATCTGGCAACATCTCTGGCAAGAGAAACAGTTCTCTGGTTGATCACCTTAGTATGTGTTTCCTACTATTAGCCTCCCACATTTATCTGCTGAGCACCAATACATATCAATTTCCCTGCACAAGTGACAGTGTTCTTTAATTGCCAACAAAGTTGCAATGGAACTTCAGCTTGTCTTCCGGCTGAGAGACAGGAGAGCTATCCAGTGAATCACTCCAATTCCCAGCCAGATGCTTTCCCATATGAAAGAATAATAAGTACAAGTTCTGGAGCATTTCCCAGTTCTAAGCAGTGCTACAGCCCATTAACTCCTTAAATTAGAAGGATACAGTCCCAAACAAAACAAGCATGAACTTCATATGTAACAGTTTGACTCTAAAGACTGAAAAGTTAGCACTGTAGTAACAAGTTTTCATAAACACAATCCAAAATATAGCAAATAATCACAATACACTAACATCTAACGTACTGCATACGTTTGCCAAAGAATAATCTTCCCACTTCTCATTTCTCCTCAACCCTGCTGTCATGTTTTCCATCTAACAGTCTGTATGGACAGCATCATGATGTTTGAACTCATATCATACCAAATACATGTAACAGTCAGGATTTAAAGTTCTCTTCATTGCCACTCATACAGTTCATCCTGGAATATGATTGAAATTTTTTTTTTTTTGCTGGTAGCTTTGCACCTGAAATGCAATGTAGTGGCCCTCTTTTTGTATGATGAAAAAGTTCACATTGCTTCCAGTTCCTTAATTAGACTCTTGTATCTTTGGTCAGGTTCAGTTAACTTGTGAAGAACAGCACTGCTGACTTTTGATAGGCCTCCTTTTGATAGGCTAGTATTTTTGAATACTAGCAGATATAAGTTGTGGACAACAAAGAAATTCTTTGCCATGATTTTTTTTACACTCCAGATTCACTATTTCCTTTCATTCTTCTTTCAAAACAGATTTTACCTCTTCATCAGGGAGTTGATGTATTAATTTCATCTTTAGATCTCCCTATCAAATTTTACTTTGTGATCTTTATTCCCTTTCAGAATTTAAATATCTTTTAATGTTGACATTATTTTCAGAAAGGTTGTGACTAGCCAACTATCTGAGTAGTCGTTTTTTTCATGTGTAAGCTCAGGGTTACAGTTCTCCTTTGGTGCAGGCACCTTGTTCTTTTGGCAAGTAAAATCTTTTTCAACTATTCTGAGACTCGCTTGAGATTAAGTTTCGATTAAAAAAAATTTAAAAATTTTTGCATACTTTTACATTCATTCAGGTTTTTCATTATTTCACTCAGGTTTGTCCAATTCCTTCTGAGCAAGAATCACTGTTCCTTCATTTAAAATGTTATTTTCTGCTCGAGGAGTCTAATCCATCCTTGTAGTTCAACAGTTTGATTTAAAGCATTGTGTCACTTTCTTTGTCCATTAGCCTGAAATTCTGCTGCTCAACTCTGCTTTGACACTTGAGGCTTTTGGTCTGCAAGTAAATTTATATGAGACAAATTAAATTCCTTTGCAGTTGCAGTTTTTTGTTGTCGGTCAGGGATTTCAAAATTTCTTTACTTTCAGGGGTCTAAACTTTTGACTGTTTAAACATATCTTTCATTGAGACAGATTTTTTCTGCAGTAGGATTATAAATAGCCCTGATTTCTTTGGTGTACTTTCAGCTTCAATGGTCTTGTCTACTATCCCTGAAGATAGTAGCACTTGATTTCCCATTAGCCATTTGTGTCGTATGAGCAGGGCAGGTCACTGTGCGACATGAATGGCTGTTAGTGATGAAGGTGCGGCCAGCATTCCCTTAGATGTAGAAAACCATAGGATCTGCTTGGACTGGTAGGGTAGAGGAAAGCCACTTCCCAGTCTAACTGGAAGCATTTCTGATCAGTAACAATATAAAAGTAATTGTATGTTACTGTTCACTGTGTCAACTGCTCACAGGTTACATTGGTATGATGTATACGCTGCTGCAGAGACTTTGAGAAGGACCAGATGTTAAACCTCATTCTTTTTGAAATCAGAAGTTGTTCTGTCCACAAGTTCTTATGTCATTATGCTTATGGCTTTCCTCAGTATTAACCCTGTCAGACCCAGATGCAACATCTCCACATTCCCAAGCAGTTTTCTTCATTATTGCTATATATCTATGTATCTAATTACATTTTCCACTACTGCAGCTTGACCCAAAAGTCTGACTTTACAAATTCAGACTGTCTGTGGATTCACCATTCTCCTGGACTGCATTGCTATTTTCACATTCATTGCCTTTGATTCTCTTTGTGACTGTCTGTGGTATGTAGGTCCTGTTAAACTGGAGCATCTTTAGTCTCTTAGATTTCATTTTGGGACAGACGGCTTCCCTGCTGAAACAGGCTGTTGCTTTTGTGCATCATTTTGAATGGTTGGTCATTGGTTATCCCTCCTCAGTGGTGGGCTTACATGAAATTATATGCATTACGTCTTCAATCTATGTCAGCAGACTTTTATTCTCAATCCATCTGTAGAATTGTGCAGAAGCAAATAAACCATTTACCTCAACATCACTGTCAGCAAATTCATTATTGGTGAAAGCAGCATTTGCACTTCATTAGTCCTGCTGTTTGAAGATAGCTTCTGGCTGGGCATGACCTCTGTTATAATTACTGAGGATTCTTCCTGGGCAGATAAGGAAGTCAAATATTCTGCTTGAACTTGTCTCTTCCATATCACTTCAGCATCTGACATCAGATTTTTGTCTGTTAATAGCTTTAATTCACCAAGCTGTGCTGTACTCTGTTATAAATTTGTTAATTGGTTGAAATGCAGTAGGCTATTCATGGGCTATCTGATTGTATTTTTTCCTCATAAATCTTGCTGGCTGTCGTAGACTGATGGCTCTTCAGTTGTAGCACCGATGGAAAACAATTGTGCCAATCTAATACAGTCACAGATTCACATCTTGTTGACCATATGAAATTGTTTGCCACAGTTAATCTCGATGGATTCTGTTTAGGTTCTGTCATGAGTCTAGGAAGCCATGTGAAATCTTCTACCAGGTGTCCTTTGATCCAGCATCCCTTGACCGACTGTTCCTTAAATTCACATACTTCAGTTCCTTTTGCCATACATAACATAAGAACTAGGAGCAGGAGTAGGCCTTCCATCCCTTCGAGCCTGCTCCGCCATTCAACAAGATCATGGCTGATCTTTTCGTGGACTCAGATCCACTTACCCACGTTCTCACTGTATCTCTTAATTCCTTTATTGTTCAAAAGGAATCTACCTTAGCTTTAAAAACATTTACTGAAGTAGCGTCAACTACTTCACTTGGCAAGGAATTCCATAGATTAACAACCCTCTGGGTGAAGTAGTTCCTTCTCAATTCAGTCCTAAATCTGCTCCCTCTAATCTTGAGGCTATGCCCTCTTGTCCTAGCTTCACCTGCCTGTGGGAACATCCTCGCTACTTCTATCTTATCTATTCCCTTCATAATTTTATATGTTTCTATAAGATACCCCCTCAATCTTCTGAATTCCAAAGAATATAATCCCAGTCTACTCAGTCTCTCCTCAAGCCAACCCCCTCAACTCCGGAATCAACCTAGTGAACCTCCTCTGCACCCCCTCCAGTGCCAGTATATCCTTTTTCGAGTAAGGAGACCAAAACTGCACACAGTACTCCAGGTGTGGCCTCACCAGCACCTTGTACAGCTGCAACATAACCTCTCTGCACTTAAACTCAATCCTTTTAGCAATGAAGGACAAAATTCCATTTGCCTTCCTAATTACTTGTTGTACCTGCAGACCGACCTTCTGTGATTCATGCACAAGGACACCCAGGTCCCCCTGCATAGCAGCACGCTGCAACTATTTACCATTCAAGTAATAATCCTTTTTACTATTACTCCTACGAAAATGTATGACTTCACGTTTATTTACATTGTATTCCATCTGCCAGACCTTTGCCCACTCACTCAATGTATCTACGTTCCTCTGCAAAGTTTCACAGTCCTCTGCACACTTTGCTGTGCCACTCATCTTAGTGTTATCTGCAAATTTTGACACCCTTCATGTGGTGCCCAACTCCTAATCATCTATATAAATTGTAAATAATTGCGGTCCCAACACCGATCCCTGAGGCACACCACTAGTCACTGATTGCCAGCCAGAATAGCACTCATTTATCCCCACTCTTTGCTTCCTATTAGTCAACCAATTCTCTATCCATGCTAATACTTTACCCCTAACGCCATACATCCTTATCTTATGCAGCAGTCTCTTGTGCGACACCTTGTCGAAGGCCTTTTGGAAATCTAGGTACACCACATCCACTGGGTCCCCATTGTCCACCTTGCTCGTCATGTCCTCGTAGAATTCCAAAAGATTTGTCAAGCATGATCTGCCCTTCATGAACCCATGCTGCATCTGCCCAATGAGACAATTTCTGTTGAGATGCCTTGCTATTTCTTCCTTGATATTAGACTCAAGCATCTTCCCCACTACAGAGGTTAAGCCAACCGGTCTATAATTCCCCATCTTTTGTCTACCTCCCTTTTTAAACAGTGGCATCACATTTGCTGTTTTCCAATCTGCTGGGACTGCCCCAGAGTCCAGCGAATTTTGGAAAATTACCGCCAGTGCACCTATTATTTCTCCCGCCATCTCTTTCAGTAACCTGGGATGCATCCTATCAGGGCCAGGAGATTTATCAATCCTTAGCTCCATTAGCTTGCCCAACACTACCTCTTCTGTAATTATGATTGTTTCCAGGTCCTCACCTACCTTCGTCTCTTTGTCAATTATTGGCATGTTATTAGCGTCCTCCACTGTGAGGACCGATACAAAATACCTGTTCAATGCTTCAGCCATTTCATCATATCCCATAACTAAATTCCCCTTCTCATCCTCTAAAGGGCCAACGTTTACTTTAGCCACTCTTTTTCGTTTTATGTATTTATAGAAACATTTGCTATCTGTCTTTATATTCTGTGCTAGTTTTTTCTCATGTTCTATCTTACTTTTCTTTATAACTCTTTTTGTGGCTTTCTGTTGACTTTTAAAGTTTTCCCAATCTTCTAGTTTCATGCTGTTTTTGGCCACTTTGTATGCCTCCTCTTTCAATTTGATAGCCTCCCTAATTTCCTTAGACACCCTTGGCAGATTACCCCTTTTCTTACGGTCCTTCCTTTTCACTGGAATATGGTTTTGCTGAGCACTTTGAAAAATTGCTTTGAAAATCCTCCACTGCTCGTCAACTGTCCCACCATAAAATCTTTGCCATATGAAGAAGATTAAGGTCAAGACATGCCTTCTTACTCAAATGAGAATTCTTGATAGTGTTTAGGTTTTCAATTATTTAGTGTCCCTACATTTAAAGTTACTTGTGGCATAACACTAATCTTAGGTGCTATGCCTCCTGACCATGTAGTTGCATTGTTGTCAGCTGTAACCAGTTTCCACAACCATGTCTCATTATCTGATAATATAGGAGCGACTGGTAGCTAAGTTGAAATTCATGAGGCTTACCATAGTACAAGGTCCGGATAACCAGCTTTCCTGAGAAACACATGAGGTTTTTCGACTGTGGTAGACAGTTCTACATCATTAACCTGTCTGTGCAGGTAGGTTTTTTAAAGTCTTGCTATTCTGAAACTGTGCCCCTTTTCTACACATTTTCCAAAAGTGATCTATTGTATGATAGATAATTTAGTAGCTAGAAGGCTATGAATAGTCTGTGCACGTGGAGGTTTTATTTCTCCACAATATTGACAAGCTCTTTTAGCATCTGGTATCTGCCCCGTTCGTTGTGTTGGTCTCTCAGTTGTGTTTGTGGTTTTCTACTTTAAGAATTGAATGAACTCAGCTGATCTCCTGGATTGAGGTTGATCATTTCCTTTTAGGATTGATGTATTTTACTTCTGTGTTTCACCCACTGTCTCAATGGTTTTCTCTTGAGTTAGACCTTCTTTTTTGAGCAGTACTAAATTTGTCAAATGGTCTTCAGCAAGTTTTACAACAATTCTGTTTCTTATGAATTCTGACTTGTAGTCACTATTGTCACATTTTCCCACTAACCTGTGGAGATTGTTAATCTATGAATTCCCCTGAACATTGAACTCTTCTTCTAAATTTCTTTGCTTGATCAAGAAACTTATTAGTTCTGAGGTTATTATTGCTTTAATTACTGGCTTTGTGATGTCCCTAGCTCTGCAACCTTGGATTAATACATCTTTCCTGACCATTCACTGCTGATTTTTTAAGCATTGCCTCATGGCATCCGCTTACTATGGTGGCAATTCTTGACTTGAAGTTCTGTTTTAAAGTTTTAAACTTCTCATTTCCAGCCTTATTCTTTGCACCATGCTCCATCAGGAATTTTGCATTTTACCCATTGAACTCCAATATCTGTTCACTCGCCACTGAACTGCAATTTGGATCTGCTCACACAAATCATGACCTCTCAATGCAACCAGCATCTACTTTGGAGTTACTAATTCTCCAACTCCAAACAGTTGCTGACTCTCCTGTTGCAGCTCATCTCTGGAATGCTTTTACCACTTCGCTGAAGTTTTCTTCCTTGTTGATGATTGTCATTAGGGTTTCTTCTCCAAAGTTTTTAAATATCAGCTCTATCCTGCTGATTTTCTCCCCTGTATCCTACTGTTGACTGTATGGTATGAGCAGGTGAATTAGTGCTCTGTCCGAAGATCTCACCTTGCTGCTTATCGTATATTGTAACAGAAGTCAAATAAAATCTACACCATTGTCTACCATGTTGTCTGGTCAGGACACTACATTGTATGAGCTGCTGCTCATAAAAAAAGGACAGTGGCAGCAACATTTATTAAGTACTGGAACCTACAAAGCTTGCTTGGTCTAGTGTGGTAGAAAAAAAATTCCTTGTCTAACTGGAAGTGTCTCTTATAGTTAACATCAAGTTACAGGTTACATGGATATGGTAGACATCCTTACAGAAACTTTGAGGAGGACTAGATGATACGTCTCACTCCTACAATATGTTCGACTCTTCTGCTCACAAATCCATATGACTAATTCATAGTGGCTGGTGATTATGCTCTGCTACTCTTTAGCATTAACACTGTCAGTATAAACTAAATATTACTGTTACAAATTTAACACAATTCCAACCATTAACTAAAGCACAGTTCAAATTCATTCTAAACCATAAAACGGGTAAGCCATTTCCATCAATACAATAATAATACAATAAAATACTGCTCAGGAACAGGCTCTTCAGCCCTCGAAGCCTGTGCCTATTCCTAACCCTAATTTAGGTTCACTACTTATTGCCCATACCTGGTTCTGATCCCTCCATTTGCCTCATGTTTATTTGTCTATCAAGATATGTCTTAAACACTGCTGACATGCTTGTTTCCATCACCTCCGCTGGCAGTGCTTTCCAAGCACCCGCCATCCTCTGTGTGAAAAATTTCCCTGCACTTTTCCTGTAAACTTTCCCCATCTCACCTTGAACCTGTGCCCTCTTGTAGTTGACCTTTCCACCTGAGAAAAGCCTCTGACTATCCACCCTATCTACGCCCCTCATAATTTTGTAGACCTCTGCCAGTTTGCCCATCAGCCTCCATCTTTCCATTGAAAACAATCCAAGTTTATCCAATCACTACTCATAACTAAAACCCTCCAGACCAGGCAACATCCTGGTAAACCTTCTCTGCACCTTGTCCAAAGCATCCACGTCCTTCTGTCAGTGTGATGACCAGAAATTCATGTAATATTCCACATGTAGCTCAACTAAAGTTTTATAAAGCTGTAACATAACTTGCTAACTTTTATATTCAATGCCACGGCTGATGAAGGCAAGTATGCTGTATGCCTTCCTGAGCACCTTATCCACTTGTGTTGCCAATTTCAGGGATCTGTGTGCCCAGATCCTGCTGTATGTCAATGCTCCTAAGGGTTTTGCCGTTTAATATATAATTTGCACCTCAATTTGATCTTCCAAAACACATCACCTTGCATTTGGCCAGATTAAATTCCATCTGCCATTTCTCTGCCTAAATCTGCAATCTACCTATATCCCGCTCTATCCTTTGACAATCCTCCACACTATCTGCAATTCTGCCAATTTTGATGTCATCTATAAACTTACTAATCAATCCACCTACATTTTCCACCAACTCATTTAAATATATTACAAACAAAGGTCCTAGTACTGATCCCTGTAAAATACCACTAGTTACTGATCTCCATTCCGAAATGTACCCTTCCACCTCTAAGCTGTCTTCTATGAGACAATTTTGTATCCATATAGTCAATTTGCACCAGATCCCATGAGACTCTACCTTTTGTACCAGATACCCTTTATCAATATCCTTTATTAATACACTTTAAAGCACATTCAATGGAGAAAATCTCACATATTTTGCTAATATTAGGGATTGAACCAACTCTGTATCACAAGGGATGACAAGCTTTTTGGCTCCTTTTCTCAGACAAAACTATAGCTACTTAAATAAATTACTCACGAATTTTTATGATCTGAATTAAATCAAAATAAATGTATTGGATGGTATCAGTTTGTCATAAGCTTCACTCATTTCGTGCAGCATTTCTGGAGAAACACAAGATGTGCCCACAAATTTCACTTGCCCGATTTTAAATTTTTCTCCTTGAATCATATTTATCTTAAACATGTCCCTTTCACTGCAGAGAGAAGCCTCTTTCTTTTCAGTTTTGCCATCATGATAATTAGAGTTTTGTTCATTATTAGCTCACGTATTTTTCCCGGTTCACGGAGTTTTCACACAAAGGTTTCCTACTGCCTATGTGGACAATTTGTAACCATCAGCCAAAAACCATAGCTTGCCTTAGTTTAAAGTTTTATATTCTTCTTGGTGGAAGTTGATTCCCAAAGGAATACAGTTTTTAAATGTGTCCATCAACAAGACACCTATAAAGGTTTCCAAAATCTTAATCAAGAGTCATCATCCTATAGTAATGATCAAATACCATTCATTTTTCACCAGCAAATTCCACAAAATCTATTCTTAATTCTGTGCCTATGAGCTGCTGGGACAAACATACATGCATGAAGCACAGCAGTTTTAACAGAATTGGAATCTGCAAATGGTTCATACAAAAGAGGTTATTAAACCTTCAGTGCTTTTCCCAACAAAAAATCTTTGCACTAGAATTGTCTGAATTTCTTATGGCTATTTAAACTATGCACGGTGTATGCCTCCTTAATCCTTTAGCCTTGGGATTGGGCCTTTGCCAGACCAGAGAATTTGCAAGACCACAGGAAGTCAAGCATATTCAATGCACACGCACTTTAAAAGTAAAGACCTTAACTTGACTTGGATCAATCACAAGACTATTCCAATCGAATGCCTAAAACAGGATTTAGGCTATCCAATTTGGATACATTGTAACAAAAAGTAATATGGATAAAGATCAATGCAAGCAACCACAGGGAAAAACAGACACAATGTGGGTCCTGCACCATAGATATTACTGGACCAGAGGTCCAAATTTGGAAGGCACAGCCTGTAGCAATTTCCTCAAATGGGACAAAATACATTTCAACTCCTTTCCCTCACTGGATTTAGACACGACATAAATATCTCTTGCCAAATCAAGAACAGGAGCTAGTCCCGGTTCACAAACCTTTTCCTGTCCAGTTCAAATTTCCTGGTTTCAAACTCTCGTTGCAATTCACAGTTTTCCCTCTCTCAAGTTTGCATTTCCCTTTTTCCCTTTCTTTTCTCTTTCAACTTATAGCTTTCAATTTGCTTTAATTTTCCTTTCAAGTACAAGTTGTTTCACTTCCAAATGAACCTTAGCCAACTCCATTTACATTTTATCCAGATTACCTTTTTCCTTTCTCAATGCACAAATGTTGAATCAGTAACTCAACTATTTCTGACTTAAGTCAAAATTATGAGAATTATTTTAACTTCTTGGCCATTGCTTTAATATTTCCTCTGTCAACTGTTGCAATGTATCCACATACATTCTATCTTTTGAGAAAAGCTTCAGAAATAGTTATGAACATTTTAATTTTTCAGTGAATACACCAAAGTTCATTGTGAAACTTAATTCTTAATCTTGTCACAATCTGTGGATTTAAAATCCTGCAAAAGCACCAGATCCCTGTAAAGACCAATAAATTCTTCCAAAACAAAAATCTCTTAATTAAAAGCTGAATGGAGTAACGTGAATATCAAGATTTTATGTTAAAAGGTTTACTACAACAAAAGAACTGAAAGCATTTTAAACATACTTTGTTTGCAAATAATGTATACGTTCAACTACCAAATATTGCTCATTATTTTTGGCAAAATCAGTAAGTCCCACTACCACATATTAGATTAACTGTTCTTTAAACAGATTTTCAATAGTCCTGGAATCAGTCCAAATTATTCTTAGCTACCGTGGAGTTAGTACTTTTCCTTTCTTAGTAAAGTAACTGCACAGAGGCCAGTATCCTGTCACCAAGTCACCCTTTATTTACTTGTGCACAGTACATTGGCTGTGGCCAGCCAGCTCAGAGTTAGTTCACTTAAGTGAGGAGATTCGAATCTCTTGGCTATATATACTTTTAGGCAGGTCCTGTGTTTCTCCTGTCACCACTGAAATAACTGCGAAGAGGCTGGTATCCCATCACCAAGTCACCCTTTATTTACTAGTGCACTGTACACTGGCTGTGGCCAACCAGCTCGGCCCAGTTCTCAACTGAGGAGATTCTAATCTCCTGGCTATTTTGGTCTGCCAAGGTTTTCCAATCAAGAGCCTCATAGTCAACGAGGTCAACGTGGTTCTGATCACAACATCCCTCCCCCACGAAATCCAGGGATGTAGGCCTGATCTTTCACTTGTCACTTTTCCTGTGACGTTTTCGCCCCAGGTCCAGTTCCACTGATTCGGACTATGACACGGGTGGAGTAGCCTGCCTAATGCATCCACAGCATCTTGAGAGAGTTTCCTTCTCTTCTTCTGGCTGTAACAGTATCGAGGCTGCATCCACCTCAGACTCTGAGGTTTCCTTGATGCTAAATGGATGGGGAGAACCTACAATTTCCAACGGGCCTTCTGGCTGCTGTAAGGGGCCAAGTATGCTTTGCTCCTGCCCTGTTTGTGAGGTAACAGCTTTCAGGTGATCCACGTGTTTGTTCAGGACTGTGTCACCTACTCAAACTTTGGAAATCACGGGACGTGACCTCACATCAACCTTGCCTTGTATCCATACAGGGCCGTTCCCATAGTTCTGGTACCAAATTTCATCCACGAAATTAAATTGTCTCTCTCGCTTACAGGAGGCATGTGGCCGTCATTGGTTTTCCTGCTGCCATTTCACCCCCACCCCACAGGTCTGAGAATATCAGGTTTAACCTGGTGTGGAGTCTTCTCCCAGTCAGTAATTTGGCTGGAGCTATCCCTGTTGTTGTGTGTGGGGTGGTTCTAAAATTGGACAGGAACCGGGATAATTTGGTGTCAGTTGATGCTGTGGGCTACTTCTTTATGCCTACCTTCAACATTTGGGCTGCTCTTTCCACTAGACCATTGGGCAATGGATTGTGTGGAGCTAACTGTATGTGCCAAATGTCATTTGACTTCAGGAAATATTCAAATTCCTTGCTGGTAAATGATGTCCCATTGTCCATGAAGAGTACATCCAGGAGTACGTGCGTTGCAAACAATGCTCACAGCTTCACAATCATCATCCCTGAGTTTGCTGAACAAACTTATGGCATGTTCAACCACTTTGAAAGGGCAGCCACAATGACCAGCAACACTGAGCCCATAAAAGGACCAGCATAAGTCGACATGCAACAGAGTCCACGGTTTGCCTGGCCATTCCCATGAATGTCGGGGTGCTGCTGGTGGTAGTTTTTGTCCTTGTTTGTACTCTAGGCACTGCCCCACCAATGCAGCTATGTCGGCATCTAAACTGGGTCACCAGACATAGCTTCTTGTTAGCGTCTTCATCTTGGAAATCCCTGGATGACCCTGATGGGGCTCAGCCAGTATCTGGCAACAACTGTACACGGGACAATCGCTCTGGTTCCCTGCGGTAATATGCCGTACTCTTTGGTGATCTGGTTTCATCGAGTCCAGAAATGTTTTGATACGGGTTGCAATGTCCCTTCCGTTTCCCTCATTATCACCAGCTGTTTTAGTTTCACTAGGACAGGATCTTTTTGTGTCCACAGTTGGATATTATCAGTGCTGACCAGAAGGGTATCCAGAAAGGTTAAAACCAAAACGGAGTCTTCCAAGGGAGGAACCACCAGCAGAGTATCTGTCAGTGGGAGGCGGCCCAAGGCATCCACATTCGCCAATTGCTTCTTGGATGGCGTTCTAGCTTGTACTTGTATGTGCTGAGTGTAAGGGCCCAACACTGAATTCTACCAGAAGCTATGGGCGGCATTTGTCTTCCTTCTGTAGCCCTAGCAGGGGTTTGTGATCTGTTACTATGACAAATTCCGATCCATAAAAGGTACTGGTGGAAGTTCCTCACACCAAAGACGACTGCTAAACCTTCCTTCTCTCTCTGGGCACACTTGCGTTCAGCATCAGGCAAGGTCCAGGAAGCATACACTATCGGGCGTTCCTCTCTGTTGGGCCACCAGTGAGCCAAAACAATGCCAATACCATTCAGGGAGGAATCACATGTCAGCACTACCTCTCTTTGGATCATCGTGGGCCTACACCTTAGATAACAATAGGCTAAAGGCTACATCTCGGCAATGCAACCATTTCCAAGGTTGACCCTTTTTCAACAGCAGGTGTAAGGGTGCCAAGATGGAGGTCAGCTTATATATGAATTTTCTGTAATAATTCACTAACCCAAGGAAAGACCTAAGCTCCAGTACAGACACGGGAGCCAGGGTACCTTTGACTGCCCTCACTTTGTCCTCCAATATGTATAACCCGGTTTTGTCAACTCTGTAACCCAGGCAGGTTACTTGGGGTAGCTGGAACACACATTTTTCTCTTGTAAGGCATACACTCACCTGGAAGAAGTGTTTAAGCACGTCATCCAAGTCCTCCAATTGCTCTTTATTGGACTTTCCTGTTATTAGTACGTCATCCAGATAAAGGTCAATCTGGGGTATCCCTTGTAAAATGTTCTCCATGGTCCGCTGGAAAAAGGCGCAGGCTGACGATACCCTGGATGGCAGTCTTGTATATTGATGTAAAATCCTTTGGGTATTAATTGTGGCTTACTTCTGGGACTCCTCATCCAGTCGCAACTGCAAGTAGGCATGGTTCATGGCCAGAGATAGTAAGAACTGCCGATGCTGGAGTCTGAGATAACAGTTTGGAGCTGGAGGAACACAGCAGAAACGTCAGCTTTCCTGCTCCTTTGATGCTGCCTGGCCTGCCTGTGTTCTTCCAGCTCCACACTCTATGGCTCATAGCCATATTTGTAAATGATAGCACTCCCCCGCCCCCGACCATCACCAACTTTGTTTATGAGCCTATGCACAAGATCAGGTATTTATCCAGCTGCAAGAAGCGGTTTGCTGTTCGCTTAAAATCCCCATAAAGGCAAACTGAACTGTCAGGCTTCACAATTGTTACAACTAGTGCTGCTCATTCCGCAAACTGCACTGGTTTGATGATTTCTTTACTCTCCAGCCTCCTATTTTTTCCTTTACTTTTGCCAATATGGCACTGGGCATGTCTTGCAAATTCTCAGTATTGCTTCCTGGTCAACATGTAATTGGCTTCGACCCCTTTGATAGTCCTGAAATACTCCTGGGTATATCGCTAGGATTTCACTGAGGCAGCCGTTTTCTAATCAAGAAGTACTGACACAATCCAAGTTAATCTTTCTCAACCAATCCTGCCCCAATAGGCTTGGGCCTGAGCCTTTTACTACTGTCAGTGGTAACTGCACCTGCTGCTTCTCATAGGAGATTGGGACTGAAATCATACCCTAAATCGTCAATGGTTCCCCAGTGTATGTTCTTGGTCTGGCTGAGGTCTTGTGCAAACTTAAGGGTTGGAGTCCTCAGCGAATCTTGTTAAGGACAGATTCTGCAACCACAAATACAGCTGCACCAGTATCAACCTCCATGGGAGCTGGGTGACCATTTAACCAAACATTACTTTTAATTGGTTGCCACTTGGACATCACTAAGCAACTTAGTTGCTCTAGCCCACATGTAGGGGCACTATCCAGGGGGACTCCTTTTCTGGAAAGCAGCCTACAGAGTTTTCTTGCTCAAGTCAGGCCTTGTAGGACTCCTTTGCTGTCTTGAGTCCACATACTGGCAGCGCCTACAATAGTTTGCTGGCCCAGATCCTGAAGAGCTGTTTAGCTACGTGGCTGAGGCTCGGCTTTGTTGTTGTGTTCTGCTCTGGGCTGGCCTAGGGTTCTTCTGTTTAGGATATGCCCTGCGTGAGGCTCTGCCAATGCCTATACTCAAGGGTGACAGGTGAGGGAGTCCACTTCCATTGGGATACCCAGTAGCTCCCATGCTTCACTTTTCACATTTTCTGATGACGAAGCCAGTTGCAGTGCCTGTTTGAAGTCCACTTGGGCTTCAGCTAGTAGGCGATTCTGCATGGTTACATCATTAATCCCACGTACCAAACAGCCTTTCAGCATCTCGTTCAGTGTTAACCCAAAAGTCACATTCCTCTGCTAGTCATTGCAACATCATCAAAAATCCTGCTACAGATTCCCCCAATTCTCTAATGGTCGAATAAAATCGACAGTGTCTCAGAATTAGAGGAGGTTTGGGGTTGTAATATTCCTTAGCCAACTCCGTCAACTCTTGGAATGTTTTAGTGTCTGGTGCCTCTGGGAAAGTTAAACTCCTCATAATTGAAAATGTTGTGGGTCCGCAAGCAGTGAGAAGGATTACTTGCCAGAAATGCACATGTTCTTCAGGCACATCTTGTTTTCTCCTGTTGCCACAATAATAACTGCACAGCAGCCGGTATCCCATCACCAAGTCACCCTTTATTTACTTGTACACAGGATATTAGCTGTGGCCAGCTAGCTCAGACTGAGTCCACTCAGTTGAGGAGATTCTAATCTCCTGATAATTTGTTTTACATTCGCAGTTACAAACTAAGATCAAAGAAATCCTTAGATAAATAGTTTACAATCCATTAAGTACAATTCAAGTTATACAGAGAAAATGACAATGCAAATTATTGCATTCTTTCTAAAAGAAAGTTTGTTTCAGTTCATTTTGCTCTGAAGTAAAAATACATTGCAATGCTTTCAAGTGAAGCCTGGGGTTTGAAGCTCAATTCCCATAACGTCAGACACAAAGCCTTTGGCCTACACACTATACTGTTGGCCTACACACCGAGCTGTCGACCTACAAGCACATCTTTCAGTCCGCACACACACGGTCAGCCTAAATGCACATGTCGGTCCGTGTGCACAGCTGTCAGTCCACACGCACAGCTGTCGGCCTACATGACTATCTGTCGGCCCACAAACAGAGGCCCAGTCCACATACAAGGGCTCAGTCTGGGGCCCACACACTAAAATAATGGCCAAGGCCAGGTCTCGTCACCAAGTTACCTTCAATTCACTAGTGCATCAGTACACTGGCTGTGGCCAGCCAGGTCAGAGTTAGTCCACTCAACTGAAGAAACTCTAATCTCCTGATTATATTGGTCAGCTAGGACTTTCCTAATTGACCCAAGTTAACGACCCCAATCAAGAACCTCATGGTTGACGAGGTCAACCTGGTTCCACTCACTACACTTAGCTGGTAATTTCTAATCTAGAACAGCAGTGGCCACTGATGTGACTACAATCAGTAACTGAATGTTTATGGGTTTCAACTTGGACAAGGGTGGCCATGTCACATTAACCATTTCTTGCTGCCTTTCATGGATAAAAGTGCACAGTTCAGTGTAAGCAGAGAGGGAGGTGCAGTGCTAAGGGAGCTTATTGATGGAGGACCATAAAAGTCTGCCTTATGTTTAATGCTATATGTCCTTCTGTTTGTGATTGCCCTACATCACTTACTCATATACTTTTAATACAGATTGGTTTTTATTCTGGGTTATTTGTAAAGTATCTATCTCATAGTACAATGATTCAACATTCTTATTATTGGAGGCTATATTTTATCTCAATGACATTTTTTTTCCAGAATATCCAATATCACAAAAAAATGAGGTGATTCCTGTGGCAGTGTTGAGCCTACTCCCACCTACCCTGATTGCTTTCACGATAACGATGGCATTTTATCTCTTTCGTACTCGGCAACAGAGAAAAGTGACCAAGGAGTGGCCGCAGAAACAGAGAGAGCACCAAAGCCTCACTAGGACTGACATTAGAAAGCCTGGAGAGTATGACGGAAAATGTACTGTCGCAATTGATGATGGTCAGTCCGACATCAGTGCAACATGTGCCAACAACATCAATCACAATAACGAACTGCTACCAATCGAACTGGATGGCATTGTTGGAAAAGGTAGATTTGCAGAAGTCTGGAGAGCAAAGCTCAAACATAGTGCTTCAGGGCAATATGAAACTGTTGCAGTGAAAATCTTTCCTTGTGAAGAATATCCATCGTGGAGAACTGAAAAACAGATCTTCTCAGACGTCGATCTCAAACATGAGAGTGTGCTCCAGTTTCTCACAGCAGAGGAAAGAGTAAGAGGAATGGAAAAGCAATACTGGCTCATTACAGCTTATCATAGTGTGGGAAATCTACAAGATTTCCTCACCAATCACATTCTGACCTGGACAGACATGTATATGATGACAGGATCCCTTGTAAATGGGGTTGCTCACCTTCACAGTGACTATACTGCATGTGGCACCCCAAAAATTCCTATATCTCACAGAGATATTAAAAGCACAAACATTCTGGTTAAAAACAAAAGGGAATGTGTGTTGTGTGATTTTGGTCTGGCACTGAGGCTTGATCCATCTCTAACAGCCGAAGACTTTGCCAATAGTGGCCAGGTGAGTATGATATGACTTTTGAAAGAAGGTATTGTAATATGAAGCTGATTAATGTAACATAGTGTGATCATTTAAATTTAATTAGATTGGTTTGGTCGTATTAAAACAACAGAAAAGTTGATATTAAAAACATATTTTTACCTATGAGTGGATATAAGTGAAGTAGTTCTGCTCGATCATGCACAAAGTTGAATTTTTCTCCCATTGTGTCATTTAGCTTCCAATCCTGCATTGCAGGCCATAAGGAGTCTGAACATGGATTCAACAGGAGGATAGTGCCTAATCTGTAGAAAATTGGGTGTTGGCAGAATACCTAGTATGACTTTCCAAAGTGCCTAGTGATATACCAGGAATGCCCCAGACAAAAACATTTATCAATATGTACACAGATAAAGTCCATTCAGGTTTCATCTGGTTTAACCATAGACAATGGTTATTAGTTTTCACTCCACTCCTTCTCTCCTGAATGTTTTTATTTTTACTAATTTACCATATAACCTAAAATATCAAAACTTAATGCACAAATCTTGCCAGAAAATATTGATGTGATATTCAGCTTTGGAGAATAACACTGTAGCATGATTCTGACCTCATTTTTTCCATACATATACACTAGCCAAGATTTGATAGTGGTTCATCATCAGATATGGAAACCAGGATTGATTTTTGCTTTTTATAGAATACTGGTGTGGAGCGTGGGGGAGGTCGACTTCCTTACTGCTGCTGAGACTATCACCATCCTATTTACAAATGAAGGATTGAACCCAGAAGCTTCCTGGATTGTAGATTCAGTATTACAGCAGACATACTCTTTTTCTTTAAGTATGGGAGGGGATTTCCATTCTTAAATAATGTAATGACGTTATTTGTTGACGGTATTAATATAGCAATAACAAATCTTTCCTTGTAGTTGTTTGTAAGTACAGAACTTGAGAATTACTGAAACACATTTTGTTGAAGATTTACATCTCACACTCATCAGGACAATTCACACAAATACAAATTCAAAGGGAAAACCAATATTTATACTGCATAAGAGGGGAGTGTAGATTAACAAGTGGATTCTGTTTGGGAGAGGCATTGATATTTGCTTCGCTATATTTGATCTGATACTATTAGACTTCATGGAATCTAGAATCAACATTGAGGGCTCCCAGCTCAACTTATCTATTTGCACACCAGTGTGGCACTTCCACTAAAGGGCATTAGTAAATCTAATGATTGGACACTGAACTGGACTAGCCATATAAGTACAGTGGATACAAGAACAGGTAAGATGGTAAGAATTCTGCAGTGGGTAACTCAATATCTGACTCCCCAGAGACTGTCCACCATCTATAAGGCACAAGTCAGGTATATGATGGAATACTCCCGACTTTCCTGGATAATTGTAGCTTCAACAACACTGAAGAAGCTTGACACCATCCAAGACAAAATAGCCAACTTAACTGGCATTGCATCCACAACATTCACTCCCTTCACTGACATTCAGTAGCAGCAGTGTGTACCATCTACAGGGTGCACTCAGGAATTCACTAAGGTGCCTTAGACAGCACCTTGCAAACTGATGGCCACTGCTGTCTAGATGGAAAGGGCAGCAGATACGTGGGAACACCACCACCTACAAGTTCCTCTCCAACCCACTCACCATCCTGACTTGAAAATGACATTGCTGGATCAAATGGATAGAAGCTCCTCTCTAATGGAATTGTGAGTGTTCCCGCTGCAAATTAATTCAACTGCAGCTCGTCATCAGCTTCTCAACGGTACCAGGGAGGGTTAATAAATGCTGGCCCAGCCAGCAATGCTCAGACCCGATTAATTATATATTTTAAAATTATTTATTTTATGACAAATGGCAACAGTTTCCAGGTCATAATTAGATTTTTGTTTGAATTCTATCATTTACCATGATGGGAGTAGCACTGCACCTCCCCAATTTACAATTCTGTTTAATTTTTTTTAAAAAGCCTGGCACTTAACTGTCAATCATCATTAACTTACACTTTTTGCCTGGCAGTGCCTCTGTGAAGCAGAGTCCACTCACCAAATAATTAGCGTTCCTCACATGCAGTGTAAACATTCATTTTCTCCTAAATTTGTATTCTTGTAAACTGTTCTGATGAAAATCTTCAACAAAATATGGCCTTTCTTCAGAAATACTAAAGCTTCCTTAACAAATTAATATCAAATCTGGTCTAATACTAGATACCTTTTAACACCATTACAGTGAGTTAATTGAATATTTGTGTAAAGGCAGATCAGTTCTGAGTGTCATTTCCTAGATTTCCCTAATGCTCTTAAGGGTAAATAATCAGAACTAATGGAAATGTCAGAATTTGTAAAATCAATCAGATATTTCAATTCCTAAATGCATACAGCTTGTATTCCTTGTGTAGTGTGCAAATCTACTTTTAAAATGTTAGCTAAGTACTGTCATAGAGTAATACAGCATGGAAACAGACTCTTTAGTCCCTTTTGTGCCAACCAGGTTCCTAAACTGAACAAGTCCCGTTTGCCAACATTTGGCCCATATCCCTCTAAACCATTTGTATCAATCTACCTGTCCAAATGTCTTTTAAATATTGTAATTGTACTCATCTCTAACACTTCTTCTGGCAGCTCATTCCATATATGCACCACCTTCTATGTGAAAACGTTGCCCCTGAGGTCCATTTAAATCTTTTTCCTCTCACCTTAAGCCTATGCCCTTTAGTTTTGGACTTCCCTACCGCAGGGAAAAGAGCTTGGCTATTCACCTTATGTATGCGACTGGTGATTTTATAAACATCGATAAGGTCAACCCTTAGCTCCCTACGCTCCAGGGAAAGAAGTCCCAGCCTATCCAGCCTCTCCCTATAACTCAAACTCTCCAGTCTCAGTAACATTCTTGAAAATCTTTTATTCACCCTTTCCAGTTTAAAAACATCCTTCCTAGAGCAGGAGTTATGGACCAGACCAAACTCCCTCAAAATATATTATGAAGATAGTCTAGACCCATCAACGTTTTGTTATTTTTAAAGACCTGCTGAAGGCATTGTGTTCCAGATGCAACTCGATTGGTCAAACTACCAGGCTTGAAGCAAAACGCTTTTTCTTCTTACACTATAGTTACAATGCAAACAAAATAAGAATAAAAAAAAATCTTAACTAACTATCAAAATACTTGACAAGTTAATATATACGTTAACTACAACTGATTAGCTGTTCCAAGATAGTAACATCCTATAAACACGCCCTTGGCAGAGGCAAAGTCAGTAAAATAGATTGCCTCACGTGCAACGCTTCTCCAGTCCAGGAGGAAAGAATATCAAGAGAAAATTCTGAGAGAGAGAGAGACAGCAAGAATTCAAGCATTTTGCTGTAACAGGGAAAGATGTATAGCGGCTTCCAAACCCTAACAGCTACTGAAAGTTCAATGAAAATCCTGGTTCTGTGGAAGCTCGATTCCACTCATTCAGGCTGCTTCTTTTGTTCCAACTTTAAAAGAATCTCTACAAGTCCTCACAAGCTGTTTACTTGATTGGATTGAAACAGATAGGTCTACAACTCAGTCTCAACCTCTTTTCATTAAAAAAACCCTTAAACCCATAGTGTCATCACACGTCCCCTCTTAATAAAACTGATCCATCAATATACAAAGATGGCTTCATTTTTAAAAACCTTTAGTTTTATGCTATCAGTACATGACAATATATATATTACATTGACTCTAAGCTTGCAAACATTCACTACTACAGACCATTCCAGTCCGTTTTTCTCATCACCAAAAGCTTCCATCTTCCTTCATCAAAGTCGAGACAACACATCAGCATTTATGTTCTCTCGTCCTGCCATGTGTATATTTTTCAAATTGAACTGCTGCAATAATAATCTCTACATAAATAGCCTGGTATTTTTATCCTTAAATTTTTCCAAAAAACTTTAAGGAGTTCTGATATTGTCTCAGACACGTTACTAGCCACATAAATGTTGAAATTTTGCAACGTCAACACCAAACTCAAAGTCTCCATCTCAGTTGTGGAATATTTCTGTTGATGAATATCCAGCTTTTTGGAAAAATACCCAATAAGTCTTTCTATTTTATCATTGTTGTCTTGCAAGAGTACACAATCAACACCCACATCAGTAGCCACTTTGACTGGTTTCGCGTAGTTAGGAATGGCTACTAGTGGGGCAGTGATTAACACAGCTTTTAAATTATCAAATGCCTACTGACACTTTTCTGCCCACTGACATTTTTTGCACTTCTTCAACAGGTCAGTCAGTGGAGCAACAATGCTGCTAAAACTTGGTAGGAATTTCTTATAAAAACCACTCAGTCCCAGGAATCTTAGTACTTCCCTTTTCATTGATAGTATGGGAAACTGCCCAATAAACTTTGCTTTCATATCCCACGGGGCCATTTATCCATTTCCAATAACATGGCCAAGAAACGTAACTAGGGCTTTTGCGAATTCACTCTTAGCCAGGTTTATCACCAAGCCTGCATCCCGAAGCCAATCGAACAATTCCAATATGTGCTCCAAATGTTCCTTCCATGTGTGAGTAAAAATCACCAGATTGTCCATGTACATCCCACAATTGGTAATCTCAAAAATACTTTATTGGTTAGTCTTTGAAATGTTGCTGACGCATTCTTCATACCAAACAGCATGACTTTAAGCCGGTATAGACAATTTGCTGTCATGAAAGCCGAACATTCCATCACTGTTTCGGATAAAGCTAACTGCCAGTATCCTCTGAGTAAGTCCAACTTTGAAATACAAGTTGCTTGTCCCACCTTCTCAATACAGTCTTACATACATGGAATAGGATATGAATCAGATTTTGTAACTGCATTGACTTTGAGATAGTCTACACATAATCATTGGGTATGATCTGATTTTGGCACTATGACTACGGGTGAGCTTCATTCACTGCAACTCACTTTGATTATGTCAACTCTGAGCATGCTTTCAATCTCTTTTTGAACCTGTGCCAACTTCAGAGGGTTAAGATTATGAGGATGTTGCTTAATTGGAACAGCATTTCCTATATCTACATCATGTATAATTGGACTAGTGCTTCCAGCATATTGCCATGTAACTCCCATATTACTCTTCTGGGTCATTTCAATGTTCTTTTTGAGGGTAACTGAATAATTTAACTCAATTTTTGAGAACTTCTTTATTGTCCTGTTTAATTTCAGGAATGCCCGATTTAGAATCATCTGAACTTGGTTCTTCACCAGTTGTACATTCTCCTTTTGCTTTTTGAGCATATTCATATGACACACTCTGTGAGATTTCTTTCTATCTGGCATTCTAATTAAATAATTCACCTCAATCAATTTTCTTTGGATTTGATAACACCCACTAAACCTTGACTTTAAAGGCTTACCTACCACTGGTAGTAACACGAATACTTTATCTAGCACAATTGCAAATTTTTGATTTCTTGTATGCTTCCTGTTTCATCTCATGCTGTGCTACTTTTAAATGCTGTCTCGCTAACTCACCTGCTCTAGTTAATCTCTCCCTAAAATTTGGCACACAGTCCAAATGTACAGTCTCTGAACTCTGACTAATTAATTTCTCCTTAATTAATTTCAGTGGTCCTCTCACTGCATATACAAAAGCTAATTCAAATAGGTTGAGTTTAGTTGATTCATGAGTTGCATCCCCAATTACAAAAAGTACAAATGGAATTCCTTAATCTCAGTTCTCTGGATAATCTTGACTATAAGCCCTCAACATGGTCTTTAAAGTTTGATGCCACTGTTCTAATACTCCCTGTGATTCTAGATGGTACACAATGGATTTGAATTGTTTTATTCCTAAGATATCCGTCGCTTCCTTGAATACTTTTTACCCAAAATTTGCCCCTTGATCTGATTGTATTTCTGTGGGTAGTCCATATCTAGTAAAAATTTTGAGTAACTCTTCTACAATCCTTTTAGCCAGCATATTGTGTAATGAAATGGCCTCTGGAAAACTAGTAGACACATCCATTGTTGATTCCCATTGCTTGTTTTAGGCACAGGTCCCACATGATCAAGTAAGACTCTTGTAAATGCTTCCCCAAATGCAGGAACGGGTATTGAAGGTGCTAGTTTTATCACTGCCTGAGGTTTTCCTGACACGTATGACATGTCCTTCAAAAGTCAATCACATCCTTATGCAGTCTAGGCCAAACAAATGTTTTTGTGTTTTGGTTTGAGTTTTGATTACTCCCAAATGACCTCCTACTGGTAATTCACATGCTACATGCAATGCTTCCTTTGTATAACCCACTGGGAATACAACTTGATGAACTTCTGCCCATTTTTCATCTGCCTGAATATGTGATGGTCTCTACTTTCTCCTCAAAGACTTTGTTTTTAAGATATTAACATTCTGGTATACACTCAGATTCTTCTTCGTGTATGTTTTTTGATACAACTGCCTTAGCTTTTCATCTTTTTGTTGTAATTCAGCTAGCTTCTCTGAACTAAAAATATCCACTTTATCCTCCACCTGTTCTTGTTTTTCTCTCAGCCATTTGATCAAATTTCTGATCATTGAATTTCAACTTCCTTATCTTTACTCCTTGATTTCTCCTCCTGTTTCAACCTGTGGCTTTGTGACCTTGTTACCACACAGTCAGGGAAAATTCCAGCATATACTTCATATAGCACCCAAGTTGTCTGATTTTCCACTGGCTTTTCAACCACAATAGGCATCACTCCCAACTGATCCAGCTATATCATTGCCAAGTATAAACATTATTTCTGGAACTGAGAATTTCCCTATTACTCCTATGACTATCTCACCACTTCTCACCAGACTCTCCAACCTCACTTTATATAATGGAACACTGCTCCTCTCACTATGAATTCAACATATTACCATCTTTTCTGCCAATACTCCTTCCGAATTACACATTTCCTCACTTTACACCACCAAAGATTCACTTGTTTCTGTTTCTCTTAAAATTTTAATTTCTTACCTGCTCTTCCTGGCATATTTAAATAAAGAATACTCATACAAGTAAATCATTTAAAGAGATCGTGCGTTTTCTTCTCAACCAACTTCTGATCAGGTTGTACATTCTTTTGAAGCTTTTCAGCTTCCACTGCTTTCCTTTACCACTTCAACAAAACTCACTGGTTTATCCTGTTTTCCCAAATCAATTTTCCCAGTACTTTTTCTAAACCACCAACACTGCAACTCCATGTGGCCTACAGTATTACTGTGAAAAACACCTGAGCATTTTTTACTTCTCTGTCCCCCTCATGGGTTTCCTTTTCACTCTGTGGTAAACTATCTTCACTATGTTCAATGAGATCTCCTTTTCCATGACCACCTAAGGATTTCTCTTATCGCCAATTTCTCTCCCTCACAGATTGAAATTGATGTCAGAAGCCAAATTTTGATTTATGAACCAATTCATAATCATTTGCCATTTCCGTTACTAATCTTGTGGTCTTAACTCTCTACACTTCCACATGAGTTCTCACATCTTCAGGAAGTGAATTTTGAACACCTCCAAAATAATCATCTTTCTAAGAGTGTCAGATGTCTGATCAATTTGCAGTGCTTTTATCCACCGTTATTTTGTTTGATCCTTTCAAACTATGTATGTCTGACCGGGGACCGTCCTTAGATTCCTAAACCATTGTCTATAGGCTTCTGGCACTAGTTCATATGCATTTAAGATGTCTTTTTTCACCTCATCATACATCCCAGATACCTCCTCTGATAGTGAAGTAAGTACCTCACTATGTCTACCTACCAACTTTGTTTGGATCAAGAATACCCACCTGGTCACTGGTCATTTTGTTTGTTAACATCTTTCTCAAACAAAATGGAAAAGGCTTTTACATCCTTTTAGTTGAACTTGGGCAACGCTTGGACATATTTAAACGGATCCCCACCGGGCCTTTGGTTTGCCATCACTGTTGTCATCACTACTCTTACCTTTCACTCTACCTTTTAAGTTATCTTTGAGTTTTCAGTTCCAATCTCTGAAGTTCAAAAACTTTCTCTTTCTCCCTTTCTTCTGCTAGGACCATCCTCTCTGTTGCTTTTTTCCTTTGCTAGAGCTATTCTCTCTTTCTGCTTTTCTTCTGGTTTCAATCATTATTCAAACTGTTTCATTTCCTTTTCCTGTTCAAGGTGCTCCATTTGCGATTGAATTTTAGCCGTCTCCAGAGATTCTGATTGCATTTTTGGAAATTGTATATATCGAGCTGTTGCTGCAATTACGTCCCCTTCTCGCACAGACAATGCCCGCCCCAACTCCAGCTTGTCTGACAATTCTAAAATATTTGCCCTGCTCATTTTTTGTAAAATTCCCGAAGTGACTTCTCCCACCCCCCCAGGAAATTCTTAGTTACCGAAAGAGCCATTACTACATTAGGCGCAACCGAATGTAACACCTGAAAAGAGCACAGACACTCACCTTTCACTGTCTTTGAGTCCAATAATCCTAAACTCAAACTGGAATTAAAGATTTTGATCCCGACAAGAGTTCCAATGTGTTATCAGACCAAACACCCTCAAAATATATTAAGAAGATAGCCTAGTACCCAAGCTTTTTTTATTTTTAAAGTTAAGTGTAAAGTGTTGTGTTCCAGATGCAATTTGATTGGTCAAACTATCTGGCTTGAAGCAAAACACATTTTATTCTTACACTATAGTTAAATACAGATCAAGTAAGAATAAAAAAGAATGAGCTTAACTGTAACTCTGTTGAAATACTTAACAAATTAATATATGTGTTAACTATCACTGATTAGCTGTTCCAAGATAGTAACATCCCATGAACACACCCTTGGCAGAGGCGAAGTCAATAAAATAGATTGCCTCACATGCAATGTTTCTCCAGTCCAGGAGGAAAGAATATCAAGAGAAAATTCTGAGAGAGAGAGAGAGAACTCAAGCATTTTGTTGTAGCTGGAATGATGTATAGCAGCATTCAAACCTCAACAGGTACTGAAAGTTAAACAAAAATCCTGGTTCCGTGAGAGCTTGACCACACTCCTTCAGGCTGCTTCATAAAATCATGAAGGGCATAGATAGGGTAAATAGACAAGGTCTTCTCCCTGGGGTGGGCATAAGGGGCAGAGGGTAGTGCATGTATGGAATGAACTGCCAGAGGAAGTGTGGAGGCTGTTATAAATGATAACATTTAAAAGGCATCTGGATGGGTATATGAATACGAAGGGTTTAGAGGGATATGGGCCAAATGCTGGCAAATGGGATTAGATTTATGTAAGAAATCTGGTCAGCATGAATTGAACTGAAGAGATTGTTTCCGTGCTGAACATCTCTATGACTTTATGATTCTAAATTGGATACATCATATTTGATCAACTCATCCAAGTGTTATGATCCCAGCTGATGTGAATACTGGACGTCTCAGATCCCAAAGTGAAATCTGACTCGATAGTCCCTAACCCATAGAGATCAGCTATTGAATACATTCACAAGGATCTGTAAGTGTAGTGACCTATGCTGTCACACAAGTGACTCCATTGTTAATAGCTGAGGTCTATGGTAGTGACCTGGGAAATGCAGGCTAGGTGGATTAGCCTTGGTAAATGCAGGGTTATGGGGATAGGATAGGGGATTGGATTTGGGTTTGGCTGGGATACTCTTGAGGGCCAGTACAGACCCAATGGGCTGAACAGCCTTTTTCTGCATTGTAGGGATTTTATGATTCTCTAAGGGCAGGTCTTCTTATGAGAATAGGTGGAACTGACTGAGACTGTTTTCACTGGAGTTTAGAAGACTAAAGATTGACTTGTTTGAAGTGTATTAGATCCTGAATGGTCTTGACAAGGAGGATGTGGATACAATGTTGACTGTTGATGAGTCCAGAAATAGGGGTCATTGTTTTAAAGTTAGAGGTATCCTTAAAGGACAGAGATAGGGAAACTATTTTTTTCTGAGGATTATGCACCTTTAGAATTCTCTGCCTCAGAAGGCGATGGAGGTGGGGTCATTGAAAGTTTTAAAGGTATGGTCGGTAATCTTTTTTTGTTAGGTGAGGCAATCCAAGGTTGTCAGGAGTGGATGCTCCTGAAAAATTATGAGTCTACTTCATCAAGTTTTATTTGATAATGCTTCTGCTAAGCAACTAGCATCATTTAATTGTGTTAAAGGAACAATGCGAATACACAATAGTTCTTGTTGTTCAATGATTCTATGATTCTACGTCTCTATGATTCCATGATTCCATAATTCTATGTTGTTGTTTACAGATATTCCCTTCCTTTTCCAAAATCTTTTGCACCCACTTCATTATATCTTTTACCTTGATGCGTGGCGTGTAATATCTATGTGTACATTGTAATTTATGATGTAATGTGCTGAAAATCATTTGCTGATAGTTCAGAAGTATTTCTGTGTTTAGGTAGCCACTAGTTTAGTCTTCAGTACATGTTACATAATGTGCTTCAGCTCAGAATCAGGTCATCCAGCAAAGCATCAGGCAAGCTTTTTTAATTCTAGATCTTACTGAATTCAAACATCACCATCTGTCATGATGGATTTCAAACCCACGCCTCCAGAGCATTAACTGGGGTCCCTGGAGACACCCAAAAATCCAGAGACCTAGTTAATTTTATGAGGGCATCATTGGCTAGGCCAGCATTTATTGCTCATCCCTAATTGCCCAGAGGGCAGTTAAGCATCAACCACATTGCTGTAGGTCTGGAGTCACACATAGGCTAGGTCAGATAATGGTGGAAGTTTCCCAGTTCCCATCTGTGAACCAGATGGGTTTTTCACAAAAATGAACTCTGGTTTCACGATCACATCATTAAACTCTTAATTCAAGATTTTCTTTTATTGAATTCAAATTACTATCTGCTAGGATAGGATTTGAATCCAGATCCCCAGAACAGTAACAGTCCAGCAATAGTACCAGTAGGCCCTCACTTCCCCTAAATTCGCAGTTGAGTGAATTTACCACTTCAATTTGTCACTTCAGTTTAAGCCTCCTCTTAATCATTCTAATTTTAAAATAAAACAGGATGCATATAAAGATTAATCTGTACAAACGGTTCTTCATCTGAAAAATTTTAATACTGTTAATGCAACTGTAATCTTGCTGAAATTATCATGTGATCAGTTAGGAACTACAATAAGGCAATATGATGTGATGTTAAGTGACCTAAGATGAGAACATATATATATTTGACCAGACATAAACATCTATCTTTGAGTGCCATTTCAAAAGCATTTTGTTTCTGAAGACTGCATGTTTGATTTTGGAGGATACAGCACTTTTGTTGCTTATTCTTACTACATTCAGTGTTCACAGATGAATAAAAATAACTTGCCACTACATAAGCAAACAGAAATTTGTTGTCTTGTTGGGCAGGTTGGCACTGCCAGGTATATGGCACCTGAAGTTCTAGAATCCCGTGTTAACCTGGAAGATCTTGAGTCATTTAAACAGATGGATATATACTCAATGGCCTTGGTTCTATGGGAGATGGCTTCTCGATGTGAGGTAATTGGAGGTAAGGTCAACATCAGGCCATTAAATATTTAGTTTTTAAATGATATACAGAAAATTCTATTGCATTCTAAACTAGTAAAAATGTATAATTCTTAGAAAAAAACATTCTAAAATACTGAATATTACCATGAATGTTTATTCCACTGACATTTTATTGTAAATTTTCCAGATACAACAATCATACTGCCCCCTGTATTTCTCATCATTTCATGTGAAAAGGATCCCAATATTGTTACAGCAATATCTTTTCCCGTATCTATCCCATTGTTATCCTTTCTGTATCAAGCCTAAACTTGCGATTACCTCAATTGTGACTTTTTATTTGGTTAACATCTACAAACCAACTCTATTATAAATTACACAAAAGGAGCATAAATCCTGTCATAATGGAGACCAAACAAGATACATTTAAGTTGCTTCATAATTAATGCAACAAGAAAGTAAGAGCCAGACAGCTAGTTTTGTCTTCTTAGATGTTCCCACGCAACTGTAGGCAGCTGCTTTTCCAATGCAGACGTACTCCCAGGAGAAGTTAGTTCTGTTTCTAATCGTCCCAAAATGTTAAAATAAACCAAAGTCAAATATGCCACTTTATTTCCCTTTCCCTGATTCAAAACAGGACTTTATTGAGTACCTACTGAGAACAAAGCGTTGTGACTAAACCTCTCCAAATCACAGACTGAAATTGGTCTTAGTCATAGCACAACATAGGTGATAACCAATCAGCATTTGGTACTACGCCTTGATTTCTTTTTCCAGTTTAGACTTCTTTGCTTACCCAGTCAATTTTCGTTATAGTATGGGGTGATGGTAAATATCCAGGACGTGGGTTGATAATTTGGAACCTTCTTAAGCACTTGGCAAGGCAGAGGCCTGTATGTAAGGGATTAGTGTTTCTTTCTTTCCATTCCCCCCTATGTTTTTTTTTAACATTTTTCGTCTTTTTTTATTTCTTTTCACCATCTAAGCCAGTATGCTTTATTCAAATTTAAGATTTTCCATTGTCTCATCGAGATAATATTTTATACCATATAATGGGTGTCCTACTGTAGACCATTTAAAATCATTAACATTCTGAGATCAAAGTTTTTTTTTATTTTCCAAAAATCAATGGAAAATAAAATCAGGTGTGACATACAGGGTGGTTAGCCTACTACCACAAATTTCCACCTCATATAAGTAAAAATACTACCCCATTGTTTCCAAACTCTTCTGATAAACACTGCAATTCTCATTCCAGGAAAAAGAGAAAGTTGGACCCTGAACAACAAGCAATTTTGATTGATTAGGTTTCTGATTAAATATTCCTATCCTACTGCAGACAAATTTAAGACAGTTTTCAACCTGTATTCGTCTTTTTTTTCTTTAGTAGGAATTGCTGATATAATTAATTTTAAGTATTGTTAACATAGTATATTATTCTGTATATGTCAATCTTGCAACATGTGATTATTTCTTTTATTCCATATCCAGAAATGCTATCGCACATAACTGAACGGTTTTTCCCATCACCAAACCACTGTGACTTTTTATAAACTGCTAGTTAGTGCCTTCTTTTTATACACAGAAGTGTTATCACACACAGCTGAGTGACCTTCCGACCACCAAAATCACTGTGACATTTTTTTTTTTGCTTTTTGTTTTCTCAATTACTATCCACTAGTAGTAAAAAACCTGTGTAGCCAATTCAGTATTTATAAGGAAAATCCATTACGGACAATGCAAAGCGTCAAAAGTGACGGGGGAGGGATGTAGGGAGAGGGAAGGGACAAAATCAACGTGCAGTTGAACAGGGAAATAAGGCACTGTATCCCCTGTGGTGGCATCAAGAGCATTGACAGACACCACATGCTCCTTCTCTGGTGACATCCAAGCACCAACTAATCCCTTTCTTTATATCTATCCAGAAGTGTTACCACACACAACTGAGCAACCTGCCCAGCACCAAAACCACCATGACCTTTTTTTTAGATTTATTTATTTGTCACATGTACTAAGTATAGGAATACGTAAGTACAGTGAAAAGTGCAGAATAAAAGATTTAACAGAACCAGAGAAAAGGAAAAGTCCAGATCTTGGAGTCCCAAGTTCTATCTCCACACTGGTGCAGGTACTGCTCCAGTCACTAGGCTACCACCAGTGCTGCTCTTACTGCCTTTTTTTAAATTCAACATATTTTTTATCCCCCTCATCAACTTGCTGATAAATGCTATTACATTCCTCTGAAGCAGGTTGGATTTGAACCCAGACCTTCTAGTCTAGAGGTGCAGATGCTACTACTGCACCAAAGAGGATGTCTTTTACAGCACCTGGTAATCCTAGGCAGTCTCCCATCCTAGTACTAATTAGGCCAGAGTCTGTTTAGCTTCCAAGATCAGGCACTTTCCAGACTAGTATGGCCATATTGCTCTGCCAATGTATTGGATCCAGCTGGATCCCACTGACATGTCAAGTTATTTATACGTAAACTACAAACAAATGCAAAGTATTGTAGCTCTTTAGTGACATCTCTAGGCAATATAATGCTAGAACAGCCAATAATGTAAAGCTGTACATCTGGTGCAAAATGCAATACAAATAATATGCACAATCATTACCACTATGATTTCTCATTGGAATAAACTATATTTCACATTTTTCATAAATATAAATTTAGCTTGAGCTTTTGAAAATTATAATGTGTAATTTAGTGTTTTGATTCTGATGTCTAATTTATGTTGATGGGAATAGCCTACAATAGGAAACCCATTTAAAATTCTACACCATTTACAATTACCATGCTCAAGGATCATCATTAGATCTTTTTTGCTTACAAAACACTTTATTTTGTATATTGCCTAGATATTCATGAATAGAAACATACTAAAAAACGAGGATACATAAAGTGTAAGTGCAGAAAAAGGCTATTAGTCCATTGTGTCTGGTCTACCATTTAATGAGATCGTGACTGATCTAATAACTTTCCTATCTTATTCCCATAACATTACTGATTAAAAACGTCATCTCAACCTTGAATATACTTAATGACCCAGCCTCAGTGGCCCTCTAGTGTGACTTTTTATTTCACAGATTCAACATCTTCAGAGAAGAAATTCCTCCTCTTCTCTGTTTTAACTGTGTGACCTTTTATCCTGAGATTAAGCCTTCTGGTTCTATATTCTCCCATATGGGAAAACAGTCTTTCCACATCAACCCTCTGAAGTCCCCTAAGAATCTTTTAAATAAGGTCACCTTTCATTTCTTCTATAATCCAACAAGCACAGACCCAATCCACTCAAGAACAAAAACAAAGTTGCTGGAAAGGCTCAGCAGGCCTGGCAGCATCTGTGAAGGAAAAAACAGTTAATGTTTCGGGTCCAGTGACCCTTCCTCAACTTTTCCTCATAAGGCAATCCTTCCATAACTCGCATCAGCCAGGTGAATTTTCTTTGGACAGCCTCCAATGTGACCATATCTTTCCTTACATTAGGGCCCAACACTGTTCACAGTATTTCAGCTATGGTCTGACTGATGCCTTTTATAATTTTAGTAAACATCCCTACTTTTATACTCCATTCCCTTTGAAATAAAGGCCAATATTCCATTTGCCTTCCGTATTACTATTTCCTGATGAACTTGGATTTTAGCTTTTTGAGATTCATGGATGAGGACTCCCAAATCCCTTTGCTCCATACCTTTCTCCAGTCTTTCTCCATTTATATAATGCTCAGTGCCTGTATTCTTCCTGCTAAAGTGCACAACCTCACATTTCCCCACATTATTCTCCATCTACCAAACTTTGTCAACTCACATAAGCTGTCTATGTCCCTCTGCAGACTGATTGTGTCATCCTTATTGATTGCCTTCTTGCCTATTTTGTGTCATCTGCAAACTTGGCTGTAGCACATTCATTTTCCTCATTTAAGGCCTTACCAAATAGTAAATAATTGTGGCCCAGCACTGATCCCTGTGACACCACTAGTTACAAGTTTCTATCCAGGAAATATCTGGAAGGGCTTATCCTTGTCTTCTATTAGATGGCCAATCCTTTATCCATGCTAACATATTACTCCCAACATCGTGGACTCTTACCTATTAAGTAGCCTAATGTGCAGTACCTTATCAAATGACATCACATTTTACCATACGTTTTAGAAAATACTGTATCCATCAAAATCCCACCAATAGTACATTTATTACTAGATGAGCAATAAACAATTTGAGAGTAATCATTAGGAAAGGGGATGGATTCACAGATGCTTGGGCATCTGCCAAAGTGGCTATTATTTATGATAAATAATCATAACTGGTGGATTTTGAAGGCTGTGGTGTCATTGTCCTACTTAATAGGTTCTCAATAAAGTTATGGCAAAAGACAATTTCAAAATGTTACAAACATTGACAACACATCTGGCCAGATTTGGAAGAGCAGTCAATGCCATTTTAGAATGCGAGCCAAAATCCTTCATCTGCAATCTTATTAATGTTCAGAATCAACAATGAACTCATTTTCCACTAGACAGTTTTATTTTTCTAGCAGATTCAATAACAGCAGGCTTGATCTGTTCCTTATTTTCCACATTTCTAAAAGAGCTGACATCTACTGATCTTTTAAATTTCCAGATGACCATTCTACCAAGCTAACAGTTTTACAAATAGCAAGCAATTTATGTTTAAAATTAATCAACAATGCAGAAAACAAATAAAAAAGCCTTGTATTTCAAAATGACTATATTGCAATTTAATTTGTACAAACTTGTTGAGCAACTAAATTGTGAAGTCTTCCCTTAACTCACTCACACTCAGCCCTCAAAATGAAGGGTCTGTTGCACAAGGCACCACATGGTAAAATAAAAGATATCAGCCCTGTCAACCCTGTGAAGTCCTCCTTACTAACACCTGGAGGTTAGCACCAAATCAGGAGAGCTGTCTCACAGACTTGTCAAGCAACAGCCTGACATAGTCATACTCACAGAATCATACCTGACAGACAAAGACCCGGACACAACCATCCCTGGATATGTGCTGTTCCACCGGCAGGATAGACACAGCAAAGATGGCAGCATAGTGATTGGCCCTGGGCTTCCTCAAAGTTGCCTGTAGACCCCATGACTTCAGGTTATGGCTTCAGGTTAAACGCAGGAAAGGAAATCTCCTGCTAATTACCATGTATTGTCCTTCCTGGACAGTATCTTGAAGTATATAAATTGCTAAAGGAGAGTATTAAGGTGGACGTTGAACAGATGTTCCTTCTTGTGGGACAGTCTAGAATGAGAGGCCATAGACATACAGTAAGAGGTGGTGGGTTCAAATCTGAGATGAGGAGAAACTACTTCTCTCAGAGGATTGTGAATCTGTGGAACTTACTGCCCCAAAGTGCAGTGGAGGCAGAATCAATCAACAGATTCAAGAAAGAAATAGATATGTTTCTGATGAAAAGTGGGGTAAAGGGCTTTGGAGAGCAGGCAGACAAGTAGAATTGAGACCAAGATAAGCCATGATCATGTTAACTGCTCAGTGAGCTGGAGTAGCTGAATTGCCTCCTCCCACTCTTAATTCCTATGTTCTTCAGCTGATGAACCAGTATTCCTCCATGATGAACAACACTTGGAGGTAGCAACAAGAGTGGTAGGGTGCAAAATGTACTCTGGCCGGGCGTTTCCAACTTCCACCTCCAAGAGTGGCTCAGCAGCAGCACTACTGATTGAGCTGGTTGTATCCTAAAGGACATAGCTGCCACACTGAATCTGCAGCAGTGAGGGAACCAATAAAGCGGAGAAACATACATGACCTCGTCCTTTCCAATTTGCTAGCTACAGCTGCACCTGTCCATGACAGTATCAGTAAGAATGACCACTGCACACTCCTTGTGGAGCCAAAGTCTGCCCTTCACGTTAAGAATAACCCCTTTCGTGTTATGTGGCACTATTACCGTGCTACATTGGACAGACTTCGTACAGACCTAAATATTCAAGACTGTGCATCAAGGCATTGTGGGCCATCAATAGCAGCAGAATTGTTCTCCAACACAATCTTCAACCTTGTGTCCTGGCATACCTCTCACTCAACCATTACCATCAAGTCAATGGATCAACCTTGTTTTAATGGAGAGTGTAGAAGGGCATGCCGGGAGCAGCACCAGGCATACCTAAGAATGAAGTGTATACCTTGTGAAGCTACCAAACCGGATTACTTGCATGCCAAACAGCATAAAGAGATAAAACTAGGTGATCCCACAGCCAACAGATCACATTTATGCTCTGCAGTCCTGCCATATCCAGTAGTGAATGGTGGTGGACAATTAAACAACACACTGGAAGAGGAGGCTCCACAAATATCCCCATTGTCAATGATCGAAGAGCTCAGCACATCAGTGCAAAGGATAAGGCTGAAGCATTTCAGGCAATATTCAGCCAGAAGTGATGTGATGGTTGATCCATCTCAGCCTTCTTCAGTGGTTCCCAGCATCTTCAGCCAATTCAATCCATTCCACATGATATCTAGAAATGGATGGACACACTGGATACTGCAAAGTCTATGGGCCCTGACAACATTCCAGCAATAGTACTGAAAGCTTGTGTTCCAGACCTTGTCACTTCTCTAGCCAAGCTCTTCCAGTACATTTACAACATTGGCATCTACCCTACAATTGCCCAGGTATATCCTATACATAAAAAGCAGGACAAATCCAACCCAGCTAATTACCGCCCCATCAGTCTACTCTTGATCGTCAGTAAAGTGATAGAAGGTGTCATCAACAGTGTTATCAAGCAGCACCTACTCAGAAATAACCTGCTCAGTGACGCCCAGTTTGGGTTCTGCCAAGGCCACTTAGCTCCTGACCTCATTACAGCCTTGGTTCAAACATGGTTGAAAGAGTTGAATTCCAGAGGTGAAGTGAGAGTGACAGCCATTGATATCAAGGCTGTATTCAACTGAGTGTGGCATCAAGGAGCTCGAGTAAAACTGGAATCAATGGGTATTAAGGGTAAACTGTCTGCTAGTGGGAGTCATATCTGGCATAGAAAAATGCTTACAGTTGTTAGAATCTCAGTTCCATGACATCTCTGCAGGAGTTACTCGGGGTGCTCTGGGCCCAAACATCTTCAGCTGCATCACCAATGACCTTCATAACGTCAGAAGTGAGGATGTTTGTCAATGATTGCACGATGTTCAGCACCATTCATGACTCTTCAGGTACTGAACCAGTCTATGTTGAAATGCAACAAGATCTGGACAATATCCAGGCTTGACCTGACAAGTAGCAGGTAACATTTATGCCACACAAATGGCAGGCTATGACCATCACCAACAAGAGACAATCTAACCACTGCCCCTTGACATTCAATGGTGTTACCATCACTGAATACTCCACTATCAATTTACTGGGGGCTTATCTTTGACCAGAAACATAACTGGATTCATCACGTAAACACAATGGCTACAACAGCAAGTCAGAGACTAGGAATATTGTGGTAACTCACCTCCTGACATCCCAAAACCTGTCAACCATCTACAAGGCACAAGCCAGGAGTGTGGTGGAATACTCCCCACTTGCCTAGATAATTGTAGCTTCAACAACACACAAAAAGCTTGACACTATTCAGGGCAAAGCAGCCCATATGATAGGCACTGCATCCCCATAAGCATCTACTCCCTCCACCACCAATGTTCAGTAGCAGCAGTGTGTACAATCCTCAAGATGCACTGTAGAAATTCACTTAAGATCCTCAGATAGCACCTTCCAAACCCACGACCACTTCCATCTCAATGGACAAGAACAACACCACCACCTTCAAATTCCACTCTAAGCCACTCACCATCCTGACTTGGAAATATATCGTTGCATCTTCACTGTCACAGGGTTCAAATCCTGGAATTCCCTCCCTAAGAGCTTTGTGGGTCATTCTCCACAAAATCAATGCTTTTGCTAAAACATAGCAACAGCACAAGGACCACAGCAGTTCAAGAAGGAGGCTCACCACCACCTTCTCAGGGCAACTAGCGATGGACTATAAATGTTGGCCAGCCAGCAATGTCCATGCTCCACGGACAAATAAAAAAAAACTCTCCAGCCCAGACAACATGCTGGTAAATCTCTGTACCCTCTCTAGTAAATCAAATCACTTCTTTATTGTGGGGATTAAGGAAGGTAGTCAGAAGGGAAATTTATCAAGGGGATATAGAATTTGCTGAGGAGAGTGAAAATGTCGTCATTTATTTATTTTTAGAAAATTAATTGGAAGGGTCATTGGCTATTGCCATTTTCAAGAATAAACTAGGAATGAAGTCATAGGTTCTAAAGCAAGTAAACTGTCCTGCCATCCACTCTGTTGCCCCATTGATGGAAGTGAAGATTACCATCATAATGTCCACCAAGTGGTTAAACTTATCCAGCTGTTTAAGCTTAATATTTCAACTACGGATGACTAATATAGCACTCCTAATGATAACATAATGTCTTGCAGTGTTTTACAATAAACATGATTTGCTAAAACATAGCAACATCCAACATGTCTGAATATTGAAATGTTAGGATTAAAATTATATATAATTTCCTCCCTAAGGGCATTGTGGGTCTATATACAGCACATGGACTGCAAGCAGTTCAAGAAAGCAGCTCATCACCACCTTCTCAAGGGCAAATAGGGACAGGCAATAAATGCTGGCCCAGCATATGACACTCAAGTCCCACTGGTGAATTAAAAAATGCATTCATACATAATATGTCTTTTAATTTTCTTACAGAGGTGAAAAGTTATGAATCGCCTTTTGGATCGAAGGTTCGTGATCATGCATGTGTTGAAAGCATGAGGGACATTGTATTAAGGGACAGAGGGCGTCCTGAAATTCCCAGCAACTGGCTGGTACACAAAGTAAGTTAAGTATGTAACAACTGCAGAACAAATATGACTGACAGCACAATTTTTCTTTGTGTCAAAGAAAGGACAATATTAAATGTACCTTCTAGAGTCAATGTGCTTCTTGTTACGTAGACAATTTTAGTATTAAACTAACTCGTTAGGTTATCCTTCTCATTCAGAAAATATGATAATTACAGACCACCAGAACAAATTTGTTAACATCAGTCTCCACAAAATCAATGCTTTTCATGTATTACTGCTAAGTTTTTAAAGTCAAAGATCTGCTAAATAGTAAAATCCCTACTGATGGCCATTTACTAAAGAGGTCATTGCCTAATAATACTCAGTTTAAGAGCACTTTCTGGTGGTGAGAAACTAAAGACCACTCTTTGGATCACAATCCACCAGTAATAACTGGGTAAATTTATCTAACACATTTAAAAGGATCGTATTTGAGGAACTAGACCCTAGACAATTGAAATATAGGCCCTGATTCTCAATCGCAAGTCAGGTGCACAGAGCAGGTAGAAATCCTGTGTCCACAAACCTGACCTTCCAGACATTCCCATTTTTGGCCTGAGGTGGGCAGTGTAGGCTGACTTGGAGTTGGGCTGGATAATCCAGAAGACGAAGGCCATATCATTTCCCAAGATGGGATGGGTGGAAAGCCTGTCTCAGGGCTATAACACTGTGATGAAAGTATAAAAAATTAAAATGGAAACATAAAACATGCTGCCTACTCACTCCCCCTTACCCTAACTACGTATTGTCCAAGCTACCCTATGCCCATCTGCCCATCCTCCATGATTCCTCACATCCCCTGCAGGACACTCTGCCTCCAAACATCCCCAAGGCCTTTCACAGACCCAATACCAAATCATTACCCCTCCCTGCCACCCTTTGCCCCTTCTTCTCCATGACAACTCACTAAGAATCCACCATGTGCAACACTGAAGAGGCATGCTGACTGTGTCTATTGACGCTTCCATTACTGAGGAATGAAAAACCAATACATTAACATTCTATCAACTAATCTCTCATGAAAACAAAAATTTCACTTCAGTATCTAATTACTTCATCCCATATGTAAAGAAACATTTCTATTCAATAAACAGTTGGAGCTATCCATCAAAATGCTCCCTTAAGAGGCACCCCAAAGTGAAAATGAGATAGAAATCAATCACACAGCACACCGTAATAAGAACATAAGAACTAGGAGCAGGAGTAGGCCATCTGGCCCCTCGAGCCTGCCCCGCCATTTAATAAGATCATGGCTGATCTTTGAGACTCAGGTCCACTTACCCGCCCACTCACCTTAACCCTTAATTCCTTTACTGTTCAAAAATTTATCTAGCCTTGCCTTAAAACATTCAGTGAGGTAGCTTCAACCACTTCACTGGGCAGGGAATTCCACAGATTCACAACCCTTTGGGTGAAGAAGTTCCTCCCGACAAACCCTATAATGATCACGTGAACCGACAGTTTGAATTACCCACTACCTTTTAAAAACTTCTTTGAAAAAATTGAAAAGGAAGCTTTACTAATTCCAATCAGTTTTTGCTCTTTTTAGCTCAAGCATGCCTTTTGCAACAATTCAAAGTGTGCCTTACCTTGAGCAAAGATGTCCCAAAATCAGATTTAAAGGAATACCTTACCTCCAAAAAAGGACAAATATAAACCATTTTCCCAGCCCTTATCCCTGCTTATTCTTGCTTCTCCACTCCCAGGCCAACCTATGTACCCTCCACCCTCTCCCATTGCTCCACATATCCCCTATGCCAGCCAATGCCCATGCCCATCCTATACTCCTCATATCACTATGCTATCTTAATACTTAGTCCCACTCACCATATTTCCATCCCCCTTACCTGCCATGCCAACTCATTGAGCATCCACAAGAGCCCATGTAAATAGGAGAAAAAAAAGTGCTATTGTTTAAAGTTCTATATGGCAGGCACCACTATTTAAAAAAAATCATAAAAACACATTTTGTTATTTTTTGACGGTACTTGGCAGGCTGAAGACTGTAGACAGTTCAAGGCATCTAGGTACCTTTTGAACACAATCATTTCCGTAGTTAAATCCCAAAGGGCACCTGAAACCACCCTCTCACCCCAAGGGATAGGTGTCACCCAACCCCCTTCAGCAGAACCTTGATCTTCACATCCAAGGTATCCTGGGACTGTATCCGCTAGGGTATCTCAACTTTCCAAAGGGGTGCCCTGGTTATTCAAAAGAAATGCATTAAGAATAGACTTGCTCTTACGTGTTCTAATCCCTGTACTCTGGGTTCCAGACAGCACTAATACCAATTCCAATGGGGCCAACTGGTAATATAACTGGCTAACTGCCTCTGGAATCTGTACATACATGAACCATAGTCTGCTTACCCCCATGAAAATGAGAAATGCCATTTTGAGGGCAGGCCTTGGAATTCCTGTCATCTTTGCCATGGCTGGGATTATCTTTTGTGGAAAAGGTCCAGGTCACAGATTAGACTGAGATGGAAACATTCAAGGGACAATAACCCTGGTAGTCAGATGCATCACCTACACCTGCGCCAGAGGTACTCCAGACTTGAGCACTTGAGCTGAGAAATTCGACCTTGCAAGGTTTTGTTTTTCAAACACTGAACTACTTCACTAAGATTCCAACGTAGTGGACAGAAAGTGCATATTGAGAGTGCCTGCCATATTTGTGGAGTTAATAAAATTGGCATCCAGGATGACACACATGCTTGATGCAGATTGCTTGTACATGCAAGTAAGGAGCCTATTGCTTCTTTCAAGCCTTTGCTACAATCAAGCACTGGACGCATTCAGGAAAACCAGATCTGCAAGCTGCCCAACAGACCAACCTAAAAGTTATTACATATAGATGCTGACAAACAGGATAGGTTTCTTTTCAAAACGTGTACATAAATGTGGAATCAGGTGAGCAGGGGAGATCTTCTTGATCCAGCATTAAAGCCTTGACGCCTTATTTTTTTCATCCCTTTTCCTTCCTTCTTTTTGTTAATATCATTTCACAACTAGCTGCACTGACACGCTTTCAGAGTTTTTCTCTAGGTTTCCTAAGTTTTGTTCTGCTCTTCATTTCCTGCACATATCAACTGTGAACTTAAATGGCTTTCAGAATCATAAAAAGAAGGCTATGAAGGCTATTTACACTATTGTGCTGGTGCTTGCTCTTTGGAATGCTGTCCAATTAATCACACTCTGCTATTCTTTCTCTGTAGTACTTTAATTATTATTTTGTCTTCAAGTATTTATTTCTTCCTCTTATTAATTGAATCTCCTTCCACCAACTTGTCAGGCAATGCATTCCAGATCACAATTCACTGTGGAAAAGAATGCTTCCTTGTATCACCTCTGGTTCTTGTTCCAATCATTTTCAAATCAATGTCCTCTTCATTTGTGTCAGTAGCACTCTACAATTTTGTTGCTTTCTTTTTATATCAACCATATGCATTTTTTTGTGTTGATTTATATCTAACCGGGAAAAAAGGAAAGGAACATTCTCGTCATGGAAACCATACTGATTGAATTTAGTCTGCACCAAAAATACATAAATTATTTTTGCTCCCTGAGTAGTATTCTTATAGCAACTGAACCCATATGTAATGGATGAGAGTTCATCTTTAATTTATTACTGTATGTAACTGTGCACTATGAATAATAGAAAACCAAATAGTTTGCCCATTTCAAAATGCTTGCAACCTTGGCTCCAAAATAATCATCTGACCATCTTTCCATGTCATCATTAAAATAGTGTGTTTCTGTTGCCTGACTCTGCCCATATATTAACTCATCTATGCTGAAATTGCCAGCTATGCCTTTAGGACCTCTGGACTTCACTATTCAAAGGCTGGTCTCCCATATTCTATCATTGTTATCTCAAAGTCACCGAAACCTCTGATACAATATCTTAACTTGCACATGGTCCTTGCAATCTAGTTCACTCCTCACCTCTGTGTTGACTACAGCTACACTAGTTCTTAGTTAAGCAATGGCTTAAAGTGAAGATTCCCATCCCTTAATTTCCTTCTGTGGCTTCACTCATCACAGACTATGTAATGTCCTGGAGCTGTGCAAACCTTTGAGATATCTGTAGTCTTCTAATTCTGACTTCTGGGGCATCCTAAATTATAATTGCTCCATCAATGACAGCTGCCCTTTCAGCTGCTATGGTCCTAAACTATGGAACTCCCCATCTAAACTTCTCTCCTCCACTTTCTGTCTTCCTTTAAAACATTCCTAAAAAACCTACTTCTTCAATCTATTTGTCTCCTGCCCATGAATCCCTCTATGTGGATTGGTGTTAAAATATGCTTAACATTCCTGTGAAGCACCTTGGTATGTCTTATTGTCTCAATTTTGCAAAAAAAATATGAACTGTTGTTGAAATCAACTCCACCGAGTACAGAACCGGTCACCAAGTCACCCTTTATTCACACATGGAGAATCCTTAACACTGATCCAGCTTCCTCAGAGCCAGCTCTCAAAGTGAACAGGATATCTGACACTTCTGTTCTTATCTGTCAGCCAGGGCTTTCTGATTTGACCAGATTAACAACCACAGTCAGGGAACTCATAATCTATGAGTCCCATCTGGATGCCCTCGATACAATCACTTTAGTTGTCATGGGTATTGTTTAGCAGGGAAGGATATTCTAAAATAATCTCTAGTACTAGGCCTATACTTCAGTGAGAATAGGATCAACTGTGTTAATGTTCATTTTCCCCTTTTCGCTCTTATAATATCAGAGAGGTGAGGCTCCACATATGTTCAAAAACAAAAGCCAAGATTTTGTAAGAGAATATTATTCATAGGAAGTTATTCCCGCACATTATAATGATTACATTCATATTCTACAGCATGAGGGCTCCTGATTTTCTGGTTTGTCATGTTGGGAGAGGTGTGGTTCCTATTGTTTAGAATAGTTCCCTGCATGATAATGAGACTGAAAAGGCTGTGTCCTTCGGATTGTGGAACAAATAAAAATAAACATATTTTCTTTAAGTAATTCTTTTTCCCAAAAATATTTGAAGAAAGTGTTCCCTCAAATGTTTCTTCTTTCTTTAAGGCACTTCTTACTTCAATATTTTAACTTTTGAATCCAGATATTGTAACAGTCATGGGAAGATTTTTATATTAAAACTGGCTTCCTTCATCCAATGGCAGAATAATAGGTCCATATTTTCATTGATCCATGATTTAACTGTAAAGATAAGGAAGCTTATTTTAATAATGTTAAAATGTACGTAGTTTGCTTCAATCTACTGGGATCTGAACTATAGAAGTGCCTTTAAATTAGACAGAAAATGCTTTAGTACCTCAACAGATCTGACAGTATCTGCAGAGAGAAAAAGACAGTTAATGTTTTGAGCCCAGTGACCCTCAAATGTGACAAAGTGTCATTGGACTCAAAACATTAACTGTCTTTTTCTCTCCACAGATACTGTCAGATCTGTTGAGGTACTAAAGCATTTGCTGCCAGACCTGCTGAGTTTCTCCAACACATTCAATCTTTATTTCAGATCTCCACAATCTGCAGTTCTTTGTTTTAGTTTTGCTTTTAAAATAGTCTGCTTTATGGTAATTATTTAGCTTATGTCAGCAAAATGTAAGAAAAATATTTTAAGTTTGTTGATTCATAGACTGAATAACTAATTAATGTCTAATTATTGAGACATGATCTATGATTTACCTACCCAACCTAGAATCGATGACAAATAGTTCTTGGAATTGATGCAAGCATTGTCTCAACTAAACTTAAATAGTGACCATAAGTGAATATATGGCTGTTAGTTTTATTACACTGTAGTGACCACCATATATTTTTATTCTTCTGTGTCTAGGGCATGCACTTCCTGTGTGACACTATTGTAGAATGTTGGGACCATGATCCTGAGGCTCGTCTTACAGCACATTGTGTGGCTGAGAGGGTTAATATGATAGTACAAATGAACTGTGAAGATTTTCTCAATAACAACACAAGCAATGAAGCAAGCAAGGAAGGAGGTTCTAATCGTTCAGATTTTGGAAACCCTACTGAACATAAAAGTATTGAACTAGTCACGGATCAGTGAACAAATTGGAGCAGCGAGAGAAGCAAACATTTTGGTCTCTGTACATGAAAAGTCACATGACTGAATGCCAAAATAAAAGGAGGGTGTCCTGCGAATAAAGCTGCATTGAAATGGTGCATTATTGTTAACTTTATTTGATAAGGACAACATAGCATACAGAGGACTGCAGATAAGTGCACACTTTATCTAAGCAGAATTCCAGGTAGTGCACTGAATGACACATACGTAACATTATGACTGAATCAGAATATCTGTATAATACTTTTTCTTATAAAGTGCTATGACATTTTCTGTGGATTGTGGAAATGATCCCAAAATGGCAAATTTGCTGGAAATGTGACAATACAGCATTTTAATCTTTTTTTTCACACAATAGATTCTCTGAAAAAAAGATTACATTACACTTTGCGTATGTATGATGGTACTTTTTGGTACTAAAGATTAATACATTTGTTAAAAGTTTTATGTGAAAATCCTGATATTTCACATGATGTTAATTTCATACGTCTATTCATATCAGCAGAAAAAAAATGTTGGGGAAACTTGAGGAATTAAATGCCCAGGACGTGATAGCTTACGTTAGCGTTTTCCAAAATTCCCTAGATTATAGAATCGTTCCAGCATATTGGAAATCTAACTTTGCTATTCAAAAAAAGGAGATAGGGTGAAAACAGTGAGCTACAGTTAGCCTGAAATCGGGAAAATGTTGGAATCGATCATTAAAGAAGTCTTAATAACACAATCTTATAATGCTATGATTTTCTAAGTCAACATGGATTTAGGAAAGGGAAATCATATTTGATAAAAATGTACTTTTTGAGGACATAACCATTACACGTAGTACAAATTTCCAAATGGTATATAAAAAGGTGGTGTGAGGGTAATATTTTAGCAGGGATGGAGGAATGGTTAACAAAAGAGGAGCAGAGAGTGGGCATAAACTGGATATTTCTGGATGACAAGTTATAACTAGTGGAATGGCCTCAGCTGTTTGCAATATATAATAATGATTTTGATGAAAAGACAGAATAATGAATCCAAATCTGCTGACAGTATGAAGCAAGTAGGAATACTAGTTGTGAGGAAGACACGGAGGCTGCAAAATGATATAAACAGATTACAGGAATGGGCATTAGAGTGGCATTTTATTCATTTTGCTAGGAAGAAATGAATTTTTTTGAAAGGTGAAAACCTCAAATATTCATTTTGAGAGAGACTTGGGTGCACTTGTAAAAGGAATACACGTTAAGATGCAGGTTTGGCAAGCAATTAGAAAGGCAAACGGCATGTAGGCCTTTACTGCAAAGTGATTGCAGTTTAGAGATAAGGATATTTTGCTACAATTGGTAAGGCTTTGGTAAGACCAAATTGTGCACCATTTTGATCTCTGTACCCAAGATGTATGGAATGAGCTGCCAGAGGTACAATTACAACATCTAAAAGGCATCTGGATGGTTACATGAATAGGAAGGGCTTGGAGGGATATGAACCAAATACTGGCAAATGGGATTGGATTAATTTAGGATCTTGGTCAGCATGGACGAGTTGGACCGGAGGGTCTGTTTCACACAACTGTATGACTATATGACGCAATATACTTTCCCTCGAGCCTAGCAAGTGTTGAGCAAGTGTCCAATTCAAACAGCACACAACTGAAAAAGGCAAATTACTTTGAATATGCAGAAATGAGCTTGGTCATCTGGAGAGATCAGGAGATTCCAAATCTTCTTTGCAAAGTTGCTTCTCTGTTAAAACATAAGTTCTCCATATATAGCTGATAAATTCCCTGCATTTATTCCCTGTGGGAGTAACTCTGGCTCCATGTCAGAAGCATACAATATTTCTTATGGTTGGCATTTGCCAACCATGTTTCAAATACAGAGTTTGGCTTAACATTCTGCTAAAATATACTAGGGAATACAAGTTTTTTTTTCAAAAATAATGCTTTTTAATGGGTTACTGAGAGAGTCATAAGATAACCTATGACCAATACAGTTTAAAGCTGAAATTGAGTGAAAGATTTTAGTGTTTCTTTAACTCCAATACCACCGTAATATTGATTGTAATCTTCCAAAATTACCTGGATTCTGGAAGAGTATCAGCATTCTGGAAATCCACAAATTTAACAATCCTATTCAAGAAAGTAGGGAGGTAGAAAGCAGGAAACTGTATGCCGTTTAGCCAAAATCTATAATTAGGAAAATACTAGAATGTATTTTTCAGGAAATAGTCATGGCCATTTAAATACTGATAATACAAAACATGCAGAGTTAACATTGATTAATGAAAAGGGAAGTCATATTTGACAAATTTTGTAGAGCTCTTTGAGGACGGAACAAACGTGGTGAATAAAAGGGAACTGATAGAGGCAGCATATTTGGTTTTCAAAAGGCATTCAGTAAAGTACCACGTAAAAGTTTGATAAACAAGAGATGATGGTGTTATGTTTAACATATTAGCAAGCATACAGGATTGTCTAACAACGGGGAGAAAAAGAGTCAGAATAAAAGTAATTTTCAGGTTGGCAAACTGTAGCTAGTGAGGTATTGTGAGGACCAGTGCTTGAACTTCAACTATTTACAGTATATTAATTGCTTGAATCTCGGGACAGATTTGCGTTGCGGTCAGTTTGTTAAAGCTATGAAGACAGATGGGAGAGCAAGTTGTAAGAAGGATAGAGTCCGTAAGCAGGTGTGGATAGGTAAAGGGGCAAAAAAATTGTCAGGTGAAGTATTATGTGGGAAATGTAAGGTCAAATACTGCAGTAGGAAGAATAGAAATGAAGGATATTATTAAATGGAAAGAAACTGCAGAATGCTGTGGCATAGAGGGATCTGTGTGCCCTTGTTAATGAATCACGAAAAGTTAGCATACAGGTGCAGCAAATAATTAAGATGACAAATGGAACGTTGTCCTTTATCAAAAGGGGATAGAATATTATAGAAGCCCTGTTACAACTGTAAAGGATGTCGGTATGAGATAACACTTAGAGTACTGACTGCAGTTTTGGTCTGCTTATTGAAGGATAGATGTACTTGAATTGGAAACCGTTCAAAGAAGGCTCAGTAGGTTGATTTCTGGGATGAACTGCTATCTTATGTGGAATGGTGAAGCTGGTTTGAAGGGCTGAATGGCCTACTTCTGTTCCTATTTCTTATGCATCCAGTTAATCAATGCACTGGGTGATGCAAACTAGGGAGATGCCACTTTCAATTTATAATTTGTGCTTAGATAATTTAGTTTTGGCCCTGGGGAATCCTGATTCCTGGATTGTAGAGGAACAGTGAAAGGAAATTGGGAGACATACAAGGCACAACTTTTCATCATCATCTCATTAAATCTTTTAGGCGGTGTGGGTACGGGTATGGGTGAAATCAGAATTGGCTCAGGTATAATACTATCCCACTATAATGAACAGCATGCTAACAATGGCCACTTAAGTAAAATAATACTGGAAGATTTCAGATGTTTACAAGACTACATCGCTTTCAGAAGAAAAATTAATTATGGGAATGCCCCTTAGTTATTTGATTTTAAATGTACTTGTCTTGAATCTCTGAGTTGTTCTCAAACTTCAAATTTCAGTCGCTAAAATAAAACTGTAAAACATTCTTACATTGTATACCAGCTGTTATGGAAATTGTTATTGTTTCCACAAGTTCAGCTTCAAGAACATGGACTTTGTTCATTCTTGCTGTTCTCCACCTTCAACTTGATTTCTGGCTCTGTGACTTATTGGAGTTCAGGGACACAGGGCAAGTATCGGGGGGAGTACAAAGACTGCACATTCCTCAAATTCATGTCTCCTGCAGCAATCTGAATAACTTTAGAACATATAGCACATGGAAGCAAACAAAATTATGACAGATCATCTTAAATGCTAAGCTGCATTTCACAACAAAATTACAGGCTAACTAGAGCACTGTTGTATTCCCTTTAAATTATATCTTGCTCTGTTTGCAGAAGTGGTTTAATGGAATGGGATTGGAGGCATGTATGACTGGTAGAAGAGTGTTAAAGACAAGCAACAGAGGTTCTAAAGTATAAGATTTTATAACATATAAAAACTGTATTGTACCTACAAGAACAGAGGCCTGATACTCGTACAAAAGATGCAACACAGAGTGTGAAAATCTGATTTGGAACTCCCTTTTATGTTATGTGAAACACAATCAATTGTTTGTAATTTGAATTTTGATCTTTGAATTTAATAGTGCTTGTGCATCACTTTATTGTTTCATTTAGATGTGTACATTTACCTCCTTTATGCCTTGTGGAGGACATGACATGGCAAATTTCTATTCCAAGATACAGATTTGTTGCTGGAAAATATACCGGGTTCTCATGTACTTAGCTAGTTTTCCTGTGTGCAGATTTAATATTCTCCTGTGATGAATTTCCTTTCCCACTGTGATGATCTAGCACAACAGAGAAATCAGATGCAAGCCTAATACCTCATTATGCAGTGTACTTACGCACCTTGCAGTAAGTAGATTTATCTGCGAGCATGGTATTCACTGTATTTCATTCATTGATACAAAGTCATTCACTGGTATTATGCTACAATTGAAAATACTTCTCAAAGTCTGAGGCAATTACATTTTTGCAGTTGCTTCCTTATTCGAGTTGAGTTTTTAAAAGATTTTGGCTTAGTTAAGTGATAAAGCACCATCTGGAAGCAAAAAACAAATACAGTAGAATTGCATCATGTGGCCATTGCTAGGATTCTAAAATTTTTATTTTGCAAATGATACTATAGTTTAATTACAGTACATATACCGCACTATGAATGTAGTTATGGGTGGCTAAAGAATAGATAAGTTCATAGTTAAATAGTCTGAGGACTACAGCATAAAAAACCATTCAAGTAGTTTATCCGGATTCTGAGTTTAAACAAGAGAAGTTGTTCAATCTGTACTGGCTCCTTTGTTTATAATCAATGCAGTGGCATAAAAACTGAAAAAAATTGTAACGATTAAAACAGTAATCAAAGGACTTTGGGCTCAGAGGCATTAGTGTATCATTATTACCATTATGTGATTCATAAAGATTATCCAGACCATTGTTTATATACATGTTGTCTTATAGGTTGATACTTTATGAGTGACCAACATAATTAGAGGAATCAAAATTAAATAAACCATGAAAATCAGGCTTGTACGCCTTGCTGTTATCTGAATCCTGAGATTTGCGTTACTCCATCTGTTTTATATTTTATAATGATGTAATGGAAAGTCAAGCCTTACTGTTACTTTGAACTCTATGAACTATTCCTTTTTGAAATTCACATCACATGAGTTTTTCTGGATTAACAATAAAACATGTGTGATTGAAATGGAAAGATCTTCAGTGTCTTGGGGTAGAATATTCTCATCTGTGTACAATTTAAACTTTTTTGTCTATTTTAATTGCTGCTGATATTTAACGCAATAAATACATTTCAGCATGTAGCCACAATAGATGAATAGACAAATGTAGTTTCTAGTGATGCACTGATAAAAATAATTAACTACTTGTGATGCTTTAACAACAATAATTGACATTGCTAAACCAATAAAATAATTAAATAAAGTACATAAACAAAAAGTGCTGGAGAAACTCAGTAGGTCTGGCAGCATCCGTGGAGAGAGAAACAGTTGTTTCAAGTCTGATGATCCTTCATTAGAACTGAAAGCAGCTGAGAAAATGTGGTGCTTATATGCTGGAACTTACACTGATCACAGGGAACGGGTGGGCAATGTAACACAGTAAGTCTAATTGGAGATGGAGCCCAGAGAGAGAAAATAAAGAAGGGGGAAGCAAATAAAGAGATGACTGATAATAAGCCAGGGGAGAAATAAATGCTGAATGGATGCTAATGGGAAGTGTGCACAGCTGAAAATGGGTTGGCTGTGCTTGGAGCAACAGAGACAGGACAAGAACTGAGAGTGGTTAATGATCATGGAGCAGAGCTCTGAAATTGTTAAACTCAACTTTGAGTCCTGAAGGCTGTGAGGTATGTAGGCAGAAAAGGAGGGTTTGTTCCACTAGCTTGCAACAAACTTTGCTGGAGCACTGCAGCCAGTCTCAGACAGAAATGTTGGTCAAGGAACACAGTGGTGTGTTGAAGTGGCAGGCAACCAGAGGCTTGGGGTCATTTTTACAGACAAAGCAAAGTGTTCCATAAAGTAAGATAACAAGGTGAAGAGCTGGATGAACACAGCAGGCCAAGCAGCATCAGAGGAGCAGGAAGGCTGATGTTTCGGGCCTAGACCATTCTTCAGAAATGGGGGAGGGGAAGGGGGTTCTGAAATAAATAGGGAGAGAGGGGGAGGTGGATACAAGATGGATAGAGGAGAAGATAGGTGGAGAGGAGACAGACAGGTCAAAGAGGCGGGGATGGGGCGTGAAAAGGTGAGTGTAGGTGGGGAGTTAGGGAGGAGATAGGTCAGTCCAGGGAGGACGGACAGGTCAAGGGGGTGGGATGAGGTTGGTAGGTAGGAGATGGGGTTAGGGCTTGAGGTGGGAGGAGGGTATAGGTGGGAGGAAGGACAGGTTAGGGAGGCTGCAGCCCAACAGTATCAACGTGGACTTCACAAGCTTCAAAATCTCCCCTCCCTCAACTGCATCCCAAAACCAGCCCAAATCGTCCCCGCCTCCCTAACCTGTCCTTCCTCTCACCTATATCCTCCTCCCACCTCAAGCCCCACCCCCATCTCCTACCTACCTACCAACCTCATCCCGCCCCCTTGACCTGTCCATCCTCCCTGGACTATCTCCTCCCTCACTCCCCACCTACACTCACCTTTACTGGCTCCATCCTCGCCTCTTTGACCTGTCTGTCTCCTCTCCACCTATCTTCTCCTCTATCCATCTTCTATCCACCTCCCCCTCTCTCCCTATTTATTTCAGAAACCCCCTTCCCCTCCCCCATTTCTGAAGAAGGGTCTAGGCCCGAAACGTCAAGTTTTCCTGCTCCTATGATGCTGCTTGGCCTGCTGTGTTCATCTAGCTCTACACCCTGTTATCTCAGATTCTCCAGCATCTGCAGTTCCTACTATCTCTGTTCCATAAAGTGGTTGCCTAGTCATTACATCTGTCCACTTTCAGTGGTGGAAGTAACAAACTGGAGGAAGTCCTGGTTGAACTGTATAACGCTTTAAATAAAATTACTTTGCTCACCATATCGAGCTCTGATCACTGAGAAACAAATGATACATTCAAACAATAATGACAGTGCAGAGTCACAAAAACAAATCGATAGAATCATAGAGGATGGAAACAGACCCTTTGGTCCAACTTGTTCATGCCAACCAGGTTTCCCAAATTAAATTAGTCCCAATTGCTGCCGTTTGGTCTTTATCTCTCCAAATCTTTCTAATTCATGTACTTGTCCAAGTGTCTTTTAAAATGTGGTAACAGTACATGAAAGCAACACTTCCTCTGGCAGTTCATTCCATATATGCACCACCCTCTGTGTGAAAAAGTTGCCCTTCAAATCGCTTTTAAATCTTCTGTCCCTCACCTTAAACCTATGCCTCTAGAATTTAACTCCACTACCCTACTATGGCTATTTACCTTTTCTATGCTCTTCATGATTTTATGAATCTCTGCAATGTCAAGTTTCAATCTCCTACACTCTAGGAAAAATGTCCCAGGCTTTCCAGCTAGAGAACACCTTAGAACTCACACCCTCCAGTTCCTGTAACATCCTTGTAAATCTTTACTGTACCCTTTCCAATTTAATAACACCCTTCCTACTGCAGGGCGACTGGAACCGTATGCAGTACTCCAAAAGTGGCCTCACCAATGTCCTGTACAGCCGCAACATGATATCCCAACTCCTGTACTCAATACTCTGCGTAATAAAGAAAAGCGTGCCAAACACCTTCTTAACCACTCTGTCTGCCTGTGAAGCCACTTTCAAGGAACTGTGTAACTGAACCCTTATGTCTCTGTCCAACAACACTCCCCAGGGCCCTACCATTAACTGTGTTCATCCTGCTCTGGTTTGTTTTACCAAAATGAAACACCTCACATTTATCCATTTTAAACTCTATTTGCCACTCCTTAGCCCATTAGCCCAGCTGATCAAGATCCTATTGTACTCTTAGATAACTTTCTTCACTGTCCACTATACTGTCAATTTTGGCGTCATCCACACACTTACAAACCATGCTTCCTATATTCTCGTTCAAATTGTTTATATAAATGACAAACAACATTGGACCTAACACTGATTCCTGTGGAACACTATTGGTCACAGGCCTCCAGTCCGAAAAAAAAAGGTTTCCTACCATCAAGTCAATTTTGTATCCAGCTGGCTGGCTCTGTCTGGATCCCACGTGATCTAACCATTCTAATCAGTCTAACAGGCGGAACCTTGTTGAAAGCCTTGCTCAAGTCCATGAAGACATCCCCTTCAACAATTTATGCACCACTGATGTGAGACTCACCAGTTTATAGTTACCTGACCTCCCTTTGCAGCTTTTCTTAAAAAAAAGGCATAACATTAGCCACCCTACAATCTTCTGGCACCTCACCCATGGCTATAGATGGTACAAATGTCTCTGCTAAGGCACCCTGTAATTTCTTCGCTAGCTTCCCACAATGTCCTAGAATATACTTGATCAATTTCTGGGGATTTATTTACTTTGATGTGTTTTAAGACCTCCAGCACCTTTTCTTTGTAAAATGGACTGGTTTCAAGATATCACTATTTATTTCCCCAAGTTCTCTAGTTTCCATGTCTTTCTCCACAGTAAATACTGACACAAAATATTCATTTAGTATCTCACCCATCTCCTATGGTTCCATTCATTGACATCCTTGATGATCTTTAACAGGCCCAATTCTCTCCTTAGTTGCTGTTTGGCCATTAATATACTTGCAAAATCTCCTTGGATTCTCCTTAGTCTTATCTACCAAAGTTATCTCAAATCCCCTTTTTGCCCTCCTGATTTCCTTCTTAAGCTTTTTTTATTCACTTGTGGCATATGGGCTTTGCTGCCTGGCTAGCGTTTATTGCCTGTCCCCAGTTGCCCTTAAGAAGATGGTAGTGAGCTAACTTCTTGAACTGCTGCAGTCCACGTGCTGTGAGCTAACCCACAATACCATTAGGGATGGAATTTCAGCATTTTGACCCAGCAGCAGTAAAGGAACAGTGATATATTTTCAAGGCAGGATGGTGAGTGGTTTGGAGGGGAACTTGAAGGTGGTGGTTTTCCCACATGTCTGCTGCCCTTGTCCATCTAGATGGAATGGTTGTTGGTTTAGAAGGTGCTGTCTGAGGATCTTTGGTGAATTTCCACAGTGCATCTTGTGGATTGTACACACTGCTGCTACTGAGCATTGGTGGTGGGAGAGAGTGGATGTAGTGACAATCAAGCAGGCTGCTTTGACCTGATGGTGTCAAGCTTCTTGAAAGTTATTGGGGCTGCACTCATCCATGCAAGTGGGGACTATTCCATCACATTCCTGACTTGGGCCTTGTAGGCTTTGGAGAGTCAGGAGAGGAGTTACTCGCCACATTATTCCTAGCCTGTGACCAGCTTATAGCCAATGTGTTGGTGCGGCAAGTCCAGTTGAGGTTCTGGTCAATGATAAGCCCCAGGATGTTGATAGTGAGGGATTCAGAGATGGTAATACCAGTGAATGTCAAGGGGTGGTTGTCAGATTGTCTCTTATTTGTTTTCTCTCTCCATTCACAGGATGAGGGTATCGTTTTTAAGGAAGCATTTATTGCTCATCCCTAATTGCCCAGAGGGTAGTTGAGTGTCAACCAAATTGCTGTGGGTCTGGAATCACATGTAGGCCAAACCAGGTAAAGATGGCAGTTTCCTTCCCTGAAGGACATCAGCGAACCAGATGGGTTTTTCCCAATAATCGGCAACGATTCACTGGATTCTTAATTCCAGATTTTTTAAAATTGAATTCAAATTCCACCAGCTGCTGTGGCAGGATTTGAACCCAAATTGTTATCTTGGTCTCTGAAATACCACTAAGCCATTACCTCTCTAGCTATAGAAGCCATTGATCATTCACTGCAGCTCAAAGCATGGATGAAGGTAGCCTACAGGATGTATTTGCTTAGTGCAGCTGAGAAATATTGCGGCTCCGAAAAGCCTAGGGGTGGTGTCAGTTTAATAAAGCAAATTGATTGTCTATGGAAGAGTTAGAGTTGTGCACATGTGCAGATGCTAGAACGCAACTGTAGAAATTCAGTTAAACACAATCTTGTGGGTGGGGGGCGGGGGGGGGGGGGGGGTGGGAATAAAATAGAATGAATAGTTGTTGAATCTGTAAGGGGAAGCGACTTTGAAGGCATTTCAATACTTGTTCCTCTCGAAGAAGAAGAATTTGAATACTTTGAACCTAAATGAGAAAGCATTGTTGAGATTTAGTGATCTAAAAATTTCACTAACATCCAAGGGGACAGCTGAGAAGTCTGTGAGATCCATTTACCCTATATCTGCCATATGATAAGTTCTCTGGGGCGTATGAACAAGTTTGTCTGTTAAGCCAAATTTATCCACATGTTAATTCTGGATTTTAGACAGTATAAGTTACATATATATTGTAAGCATTTTACTTTTAAACTTTCAAAAAATATTTTTGTTTGCTCAAAACCATTAAGTTGAGAGTCTTTATTTGTTCAGTAAGCAGCTGGGATCTCAAACTTCATCTAAACAAACAAAAAACGAAATAGTTACTGCTCCCTAACTACATCATCACATTCATTTGGTGATCTTCTCTGGAATTACCCAATTGATGCTCAAAAACTTTCTTACTAAAATATGGGAAAAATAATCCCCTCAACTCATCAAAAAAATAGTATCTCCAATATCCCAGTGTATTCCTGTCCCATCTGAAGGGCAGATACATCAGAGACGGCAACACTGCGATCAGGAGGGTATAAAATAATTGCTGGCTGTAACAGTTACCCCTTCACCCATGAAGAATAAAAACATTTTAAAATTTAAAATTAACCATTTTGCTTTAAGCCAAGAACCTGAAAGTAAAATTAAAGTTAGCTTTAAAATAATGGCTGAGATGATGCTGCATACTCTCAAGCATTTGAGGGTAAATTAAGAACACTGTTGCCATACCAGGTATCAGAGATAATTGGTACTGAAGATGCTGGAGAATCCGAGATAACAAGGTGTGCAGCTGGATGAACACAGCAGGCCAAGCAGCATCATAGGAGCAGGAAAGCTTGACGTTTCGGGCCTAGACCCTTCATCAGAAATGGGGGACTTGTCTGCCTCCTCTCCACCTATTCTCTCCTCTATCCATCTTCTATCCGCCTCCCCCTATTTATTTCAGATCCCCGCCTCCCTAACCTGTCCTTCCTCCCACCTATCCCCTCCTCCCACCTCAAGCCCCACCCCCGTCTCCTATCTACTAACCTCATCCCACCCCCTTGACCTGTCCGTCCTCCCTGGACTGACCTTTCTCCTCCCTACCCCCCCACCTACACTCACCTTTACTGGCTCCATCCCCGCCTCTTTGACCTGTCTGCCTCCTCTCACTCCTATCCTCTCCTCTATCCATCTTCTATCCACCTCCCCCTCTCTCCCTACTTATTTCAGAACCCTCTTCCCCTCCCCCATTTCTGATGAAGGGTCTAAGCCCGAAACGTCAAGCTTTCCTGCTCCTATGATGCTGCTTGGCCTGCTGTGTTCATCCAGCTCCACACCTTGTTATCTCTGCCATACCAGGTATTCCCATTCTACTTGCAAGGAAAAAGATTTTATTTCAATAAATGTAAAATCTAAGATATGGACTGTTCTTACTGTGAAATCCAGGCATTGTTCATTTGATAGACTTTGCTTTAGTTTACCTTGGTTGTAATTTTATATTACTGCAAGACACAACTTCATGCTTTTCAGAATGCACACAGCAGAACATTGATATTTCCTTAACATCCTAACTTATTGGTTAACTAGACCAGGGCTGGAAAAAAGATGACAGAAGTCACTGGAGATGTGATATCTGCTTCGGAATTGACCAGTGATCTGTAATCCAAAAAAAAAAAATCACAAAATCCCAATATTTTTGACAAGAGGTTAGTTCTGTACTTTTAACTGTGAGAAACAGTTCTTTCCAAAGCATAGCTGTAGTCAACCATATTCAATGATTTATAATGACTTGATACATACTTGAATTCTTGGTTGCTGACCACTATCCAATAATATCAATTTTGCATCATATATTCTGCATTTTCTTTGACAACTCCAAGGTGCAACCGGGTAAACTTTAAAAGAAAATATCATAAAATTGACTGTTTTTGCAGTTTGTTTAATTCAATCTTTTCACACTTGCCACTACTACAGGAGTGTCATTTTGAGTTTCCTTCAGTGCATTATACATGATTACAAAATATACAGGACTGTAGCATCACCAAAGTGTTGTGTAACAGTACACTTTCAAATTCATTTTTCATTTTAAACACAATAAGTAATGATGTTTTCTGCTTTACTGTCTCACTATCAAGATCTCAGATTAAAAAAAAGTGAGTACTGTTCATTTCTCTCCTAAATGTCCCAGCAACAAAACACCCTAAGATTCTTTCAAATTCAGATCTGACCTGTTAAGTTACAATTAAAGTTTAAAAAAAAATACAGAATCTCACACAAATGAGTGGCTAACATGGAATATTGTATAACATGTAAGCGCATTTTGTATTTGATGTCTTTCACACACATTAGAAAAAGCCACCTTTCAATGTCAATGCATAGATGACAAAATTTATTCTTTGAAACATGAATGGTACTGTCATTGTCACAAGGTCAATATTTATCTTTGTGTGAGACAACAATTAATGGTCAGTAGTAAACTGACATCTCAGATTTATTGCAACTCTCAAGAGCCACACATACATACGTGCACACATACAATAAACAGAATATCTCACCAGTGATGGTGGCTTTTGGGTTTTTTGAAACACCAGAGTGCAAGACCACAGTTTACCTAAGTATCAACAGCAGTCATGAAACAAATCGTCACGGTTTCACCATTACTGGGGAGATATTCTCTGTATTGTTCCCTTGAAAGTAATTCAGTTAAAATCACATTCTCTTTTTAACACTCATATTATGGAGATTTGCTTATTAAGTTGCTTCTGCAAATAACTTGAAAAAAATCAATTCATAAAATTCATTACATTTTCACTTCATGATGAAAGGTTAACTCAGTCATATTCAGCGGCAAAAATCACATACTCTATTCGAAACACTATGCTAAAAAAAACGTAAGGCACAACACTTCAGATACAAGGTATTTTGAATGACATTACTCAACGTAACAAGTTTCATTTGCTTGTTTTCATTTGCTTACCCTATTTTGGGATTTTTTTTTAAATTGCCTGCAATGCTCAAAGAAATGTACTTAAAAGGAACTTCATATGACAAATTTCTCCTGAATAGACTTTTCTAAAAAAAAACCAGCTTAAATAATAGATTAAGTCAAAAAGGTCACCCTGGCATTTTTTAGTTGCAACAATTTCACAGACTGAATCAACAGTCCTGTCTCTCAGTTATTCTTGTCAACTGCATGAACAAGCCGAAAAAAGCACTACACCGTGCCAGTTAGAAATAAATCTTTGTTTTGAGGCAGCATCGATCACTGAAGCAATACCTCGTTCAAGTACTGGTGTCAAAATAATACAAGATCCTTGCCAAAAAGTAATTTAAGTCAAAAGGCTATAGATAAGATACAAAATGTATTTGAGGATAAAAATTGCTTTCACTTGTCTTTTCTTGTAGCATTAAAGTGCCCTTCATGTTACCATGCCAATGTGTACTTGGAGCACGCAATCTATATCATATAGACACACAATGTTGGATAAAAGCAGCTGAAAGATTAACTGCATTTTACATTTTATTATGAAACCATTATGGCTAAACATTGGTCACAGCTATGTTTTTGAATGCTTATTAATTAATGCCATGTTGCTCTTGTCCAGTTGCAGAGAATTTAAGGTGTCGGTGCAGTTGTCTCACTATTGTCTCTTGTAGACTTCCATAGCGGCTTGTAGTAGATCCATCCATCACCCTAAAAAAGATGGATAAATAAAAATGAAGGTGTCTTTTACAGGTTTAATTTTGTAAATTAAGAGAAGAGAAACCTTTAAAAGATAACAGGCTAAAACTGTGCAGCAAGATTTGGGGGAACCTTGCACACAAATCAGAAAGAAAATGTACAGGTAAAGCAACATAGGACGGCAATTGTTACATTGGGTCTACGTAAGGGGATTAAAGTACATTGGATAAGAAGGTTAAAAATAAATTGAAATGAAATAACCGGTATTTGAAAGAATACAGTCGAATAAGTAAAAGTCAACAGATTTTTTTTAAAAAGCGTGACATATTTAATTAACTTGATCACATTCTTTGATGAAGCAATGGAGAGAATTGATGAAGATACTGCCATTGATGTTGGTTGTCAAAAGGCCATATTAAATTTATTGTAAAATTAAAGTCAGGGGGTATAAGGGCAGGATAACGTGAAGAATATATAAAAAAAGCACAGGACTAAAGAGAGATTTTTTGAGCTGGATTCTACAATTATCTTTTCTTTTGGTTGCAGGTAAGGTCAAAGGATGCAGGGTGTGTGGACATTCCACAGAACTGCTGGCATAAGAGCTTTAAGGTGCTGTAGGTGAATGGTAGCAAGTACTGACATTGGGATCATAAGGGGCCATTGTGTTGAGCTGAAGGGCATAGGTTGGAATGCAGGGTATAAGGGGCCACTGGGGGTGGGTGAAGTCACGAGTTGACACGAATGGTCATGGGGACTAGATGGGTCAGGTGTGATCTGGAGGATCTAATTTGGAAGCACATAATTGGGACATAGTCCAACAGCACCAAGGCGGGCGTTTTAACCAGTCTACACTGACATTTGGTAGCTTATGGAGCTGGCTCCAAACTGTTTCTGGGGATGGTGAACCTGACTCGAGCACACAACTCTTACCATCCCACCACACCATGCCAGAACAAAGACCCAGAGCACACTTTTCACCTAGCAAGCTGGGAAGTTTCATCACAGCACACCACTTTGGGAGTGAAAATTTAGGCGAGGTGCTGGATGGCCTTCTTTAATAAAGATTTGAAACAGGGTTGGTGGAGAATACGAGACATTAGATTTGGATTGATCTATCAAAAGAGCTGGCACAGGCATTAAAGAGCCACATCGTCTCCTTCAGAGTTGTAATACAGATAGTGAAAAGTAAAGTGCATACAACAGATATTTACACCAATCTATAGTAATCAAAGTGTAAAGTAAATCCTGTGAAGTTTTTTCCACGAACTAGTAAATCATTTAGTATCAGCCTGATAAAGTTCAGGTAAAATCACATGTTTCTAGGAATAATTCTAGTATGGAACTCCCAAAAGGTACCAAAATTGGCAGAAATGGAAGTATTAAACAAAATGGTAGTGAAGCTTCCTCCGTGACACTGAAAACTAGCAGCAACTAAAACAGCATAAAAATAATTTCACAAGTCTGTAATTCTATAGCTCGCAGCAAACATGTTACTCTATACTAAAGCATCTTTTGATGAATTGCAAAAATTCACAATTAATAGTCATCACCTCTTGATGGAAATACTTGGTTTGCCATGGTGTCCCTGTCTCTGCACGGTGTCGCGCTTCTGATCTCTGACGTTCCTCCAATAAGCTCTTATATTCAGTTGCCTTATCAATGTTGTTTACCTCCAAAGCTTCAGTAACATGTTGCCACAAGCGTCTGTCAGATATACAAAATATACAAATGGATGTATTATACAGAATTTTTAAAAAATTCACTTTCAGAATATGCGTCAAGTTGATTTTTTAAAAAACCACTGCAGGACCCATTACAAAGATTGTTAAGATAAGTACTTCCAAAATTTTGAACTAGTAGTAGTGGATGTTTGGTTGAGGAGTATGCCAATCAAACAGACTGCTTTGCCGTGGATAGTATGTAATTTCTTGAATGCTATTGAAACTGCACCAATACAGGTAAATGAAGAGTATCCCAACACATTCCTAACTTATGACTTCTACGTGCCATATGGGTTTTGACAAACCAGGAAGTAATCCCCCTGCTACAGAATACCAAACCTTTAACCAGCTCCAGTGATGATGAGATTTATGTTGCTGAACCAGGTAAACTTCTGAAATAACTCCCCAGGATATTGATGGTGTGGGACTCAGCTATTTTGTCATTATTGAATATCATACGGAGGCAGTTACGATCTCTCTTGCTGTAGAAGGTAATTACGTGTGTCAGTAAGTTCATGAGTCAGATCTTAATACTTTTTTATTCTTTATTCATTTATGGGATGAGAGCATTGCTGGCCAGGCAGCATTTGTTGCCCGTCCCTAATTGCCCAGAGGACAGTTCAGAGTCAACCACATTGCTATGGGTCTGGAGTTACATGTAGGCCAGACCAGGTAAGGATGGCAGTTTCCTTCCTCAAAGGACATTAGTGAACCAGATGGGGTTTTCCAACAATTGACAATGGATTCACGGTCATCGTTGGGTTCTTAATTCCAGATATTAATTGAAATAAAATTCCACCATCTGCCATGGCGGAATTCAAACCCAGGCCCCAGAACGTTATCTGGGTCTCTGGATTAACGGTCCAGTGATAATACCACTAGGCCATCACTGCCCCCATACACTTAAGTGTCTGACTCTTTGTTGTACATTATTGAAAATAGAGAGGTTATTGGTGATTCTTGTCTTGAAACATTCAGGACAAAAGAAACAATGCCAAATTTCAAAATATCACAAACTGCTTCTTGTCAGTTATGGCAACAGTTTCGCTGCAGGCAGGTGTGGACTATCTCATTCTCTAAGTAGTTACAAATAGAAATAAACATTGTGCAACTATCATAATGAAAAAGCCCATCAGACTCCAATAACCACAACTATATCGATATTTCAGCTTTCTTCTTAACTGTTTTTATTTCAGTTTGATTGAAGCCTGCTTGGGTGCCACAATACATTTATGAAATTCAGGTGACACCCATGTTTGGACTAAGGCTGTAATAAGATTTGGAACAAAGTATTCTGGTGGAATCCAAACCGAAAACACTGGGCAGCTTACTGACAATTCTTTCCATTAATTTGATAACTGGAAGCAGCAAGAAGAACAAAACGGTTTGGGTTTTCTGTTCTGCTTTTTGGGGGAGAAGTAGTATATGGAATAAAACAGCTATTTGCTATCATTGCGGATAGGGCATACAGATGCAGCGACCAGGGAGCACCCCAGAAAGAGTCAAAATACTTCTTAAATGTGACGTCCCCAGCATTTTCATTAAAAAAAAAGTGTGACCAAGTCAGCATTGACTCAAGTATAACACTTATGCCCTCACCCCACAATTCTGAGGGACTATTCCTCTTTTCTTGAATACAGTTTACCAGTTTTTATTGGAATTCTACCTCCTTGATGATACCATTTCTAGGTGTGGCTGCTGAATGCATTTTAAACGGCTTTACTCTAGGGGTGTAACTTCTTTTAGAAATTAGTTCATGGGATACAGCACTGCTCATTGACCTAATTGCACTTAAAAAGGTGGCTCACTCAAACTGTTAGTATACGTGGAGTAGGTATGCCTAATGTGTTATTAGGAGGGGAGTTTTAGGATTTTGACTCAATGACATCTAAGACATGGCAATATAATTCCAAATTCCTGTATTCCAGTGTGGCAGTCTTGCAGATTGTATTGCCTTTTTCCTAACCCAGGAGCCAGGAATTGAACTCAGATGGACTTTGTCTTAAATTTTTAAAATTTTTTCTTATCTTTGCCTTCTATTATTAATTCTGGTGCTGTGGTATGACAACTTAAACACCTTTCACTTTTTTTGTAAAAGATACAAGCAACAATAAATGACTATTCTGTTCAAAAAGTCAAGATACTATGTGGTTGAAGTAGAACTTGGAAGTGATGGTTTCTCCATGTAGCTGTCGTTTTTGTCCTGCCAGATGACAGATGACAGATTACATTTTGAAGGGGCTGTCAAAAGAGCTTTCGCCAGTTTAAAACAGGGTGTCTTGCAGATCAGGATTGGACACCTTTTTCATGCGGGGGCAATCATATTCAGTTTTACTCTCGCACTGGGAGCAGCTGAGCAAATTTCAGAAAGATGTTTGCCACAACAATAAACTTGAATTCCAGAAAAGGACAAGTCCGGAGCAATAAATTGATCATTTAATTGAACAATTAATAAAAAACATTTACAAAATGCTAAGTAACAGAACTAACTTCTTTTTGACCTTTTCACTTAGGAAGCAAGTAGAGAAAGTGCAAGACTAGCCCAAAGTCCCGATGACCAGGGAAGGGGATAGAACCAAGCTTAGGAGTCAGGTTGAACTAACTTTGACCTTGGTTTACCACTCTGAACTTGCAACAACGGAATTCATGCAAAAAGTAGGGATTGTTACAGGCTGCTGCTTTGTGGATAGGTTTTTGAGAGTGTACACATTGCCCTGAGACCCATCAACTTGCCCACACAAATAATTAATTACTCTCACTCTGTTCTCTTTGTATTTCCTCACTAGCCCACAACCCCAGTGACTCCCTCATTACTCCCCAACCTCCTGCCTCCCCTGCTTATTCACACACCCCACAGCCACACTAACAACCCATTTGGCCACCTCCACAATCTCATTTTCACCCACCCACCGTCTCAGCCACGTTTTTCACTCACCCACACTTCCCCATACCAATGGCATTCCTGACTCCCATTCTCATCTCTGCCCAATTTTCAACACTGCCCCCTCTCCCAAAGGTCTGCCTGATTCTCATTCTGTGAAGGACCAGTCCTTCAGCAGAACTTCAAGACAATGGTACTGGAGGGCTGTCAAACTGTGAGAGATTATAGAGTTAGTGGGTTCTTTTTTTTAAACAACAGAAGGAAGGATTTGAAGGTGCGTATGATAAATTTAAAGTCAAGATATTGCCCAGGAGCCAGTGCAAATCAACGAGCACAACAGTGATAGGTAATTAGGGTTTGGAGTCAGTTCATACAAGTGAAGTTATTACATGGACAGAATGTGGGAAGCTCCCCAAGTATACAATGGAATGGTCAAGTCCCAAAGTATAGAGCATAGGTTTAAGGTCAGAGGGGAAAGATTTTAGAGGGACCTGAGGGGCAATTTTTTCACACAGAAGGTGGCATGTGTATGGAATGAGCTGCCGGTGAAGGTGGGTTAAATTACAACATTTAAAGGCATATGGATAATTTCATAGAGGGATATCGACCAAATGCTAGCAAATGCGACGGGATCAGTTTAGGACATCAGTTCGGTGCGGACAGGTTGGACCAAAAAAGGTCTGTTTCCACGCTGTATAATTCTTTGATTCCATAAGTCAGAAACAACGAAGATAACCAACAGATGAGCTGAGAAAGGGAAAGTTGGAAATGCTCCAGAAGTAGAAGCAGGCAGGCTTAGGAATGGCACAGATAATGAGATTTGAAGCTCGTCTGAGAGTCAGATTTAATACCAAGGTTGCAAACTGTCTACTACAACATTAAACAGTTGCTATGGGGAATGGAGATGAAAGCTAGGAAATAGAACTTGTAGTCAGAATCAAAGATAAAGGCTTTAATGTATCCAATATTTAATTGTAGGGAATTTCTGCTGATCTCGTATGGAACAAACAATACGACAATTTAAGAGACAGTGGAAAAGTGGTTAGGCGGGGCTGAATTAGTCAATATACATGTGAATACAAGTGCTGTGTTTTTAGGTTATGTTGCTAAGGGACAATGTCTAAACAAGAAACAGGGACCAAAGACAGATCTTAGAGCCAACAGTGCGGTAGGACGGAAACCACTGTAGATTCACAATGCTTTGAATGATGAAATGCTTCATCTTAGTTCTAAAAGGGCCTTTGTCCTGGGGCTATGTCCTAGTGTTTCTCGAGGAAACAACTTCTCAGTTTACCACTTTTAACGCCCTTCAAAATCTTGTATGTTTCAATGAGATCATCTCTCATCACTCAGACAAATTTACCCAGCCTATCATAAGACAATTCTCTCATCCTAGAAATTGAACCATTGCTGCATGGTCACCAAGGCACATACATCAAACCCTTCTATATACAAACTATAATTGTGCATAGTAGTCAGTTTGGTGTGGTCCCTCCCAGAATAACTTCTCCAGATTATAAGGAAATAAGAAATTTGATCAGGAGCTCACTGAACTTACTCTACTATTCAATGACAGCTTGGCTGATCGGATTATGGACCATGGAGTCACAAATGGTACTGAACGTTGCAATCATTGGTGAATATCCCCACTTCTACCTGTGACTAAAGCTGAGGCTAGTCAAAAATTTCAACTAGACATTACTGTAGAACCAGAAGTGATGATACCATGTACTGTGCTTTAGTACAAACAAAACTTTTCATTTTCATTGTACTTAGATACATGTGTCAACAATAAATCAAATCGTGCGACAGCATTATTAATTTTCATACTGCAAAAGCAAAATAAATCTGGATTTTGGAAATCATGTAGGTAAGATAGCTGGTGAAGAGGAAGAATTAACATTTGAGGTTGAGTAATACTTCTTTATCAATTTCCTTACCTAGATTCAAAAGGGCCTTGTTTTTCAGTTGGTCGCACTCGCTTTTTAGTGACGGGAAGTTTAGTTACGTCTACAGTTCTACTACTTCCGTTGTGGTAAGTAAATTCAAGCAGACCATTCCATTCACCCTGAACTCTGCACACAACAGTGTTCGTCAAGTTGTGTTTTACTTCAGCTGTCACCCTGAAAGGACAAGTCACACATTTTTTGAGAGACGTGGAAATTATTGAATTAAAAAGACTGAAGACTTTGTTTCTTCTTACACTATTAATACTTACAATCACAATGGCTAGGAGCAAGAATGAATATCATCATCTTCACCCTAAGTTACCTTCACCTCCCTCAAATGATGGAGCTCAGGAATTTTAGTCTCCAAAATTTAGACAGACTGCTTTTACTTCAACTTTTATCTCCTTTCCCACTCAACCTGGTCCAGCTCATCAATCATGATACTCCTGATTCCCTATAGTTCTGCAATTTCTCATTTTGCCTTCACCATCCTCTTGCAGCTCATCTCTTTCAAGAAACCCACAACTGACTATTGACTCTACCCAACTTGACCATTCTAACTCCTGCTCCTAGATATTTCGTAGCCTAGTTAATAATTCTCTTTTCCCTCAAATTGTTATGCACCCTTTCAAAACCATTATTATTCTTTGCTCAAAAAAACCCCACTGTACAATAACCTATTCTTCTCCAACCTGAGCAGCAATATGCACCAGTAACTAGAATTTTAAAGAAAGCAGATGATTGCATAACTGGACAAATTATACAGGAGGGAAGGCTTTAGGCTTCTAGGGCATTGGAACCAGTTGTGGAGGGAAAGGAGAATTGACATAGATCAGATGTGTTTTCCTGAACTCAGCCAGAACCAATGTCTTTGCAGGGCAATGTACTAGCACTTTTATGGAGGCTTTCAACAATGCTGCTAAAGAATGGGAACTTGGAAATAACATTAGACAGGAAAAATAAACAGCACAATGAATTAGGGCGTTAAAGTAACATTAGAGGAAGAAACAGTCAGCTATGTGCAGTTAGAATAAGAGGAAATAAGCTAAGATCTAAATTAGGGATACAGCAAATGGAAGATACAGTTAATGAGCTACAATTGCAAAGAGTCAAGAGGGAATGTCATGTCGGGATGAAAACAGAGACCTGGCTCAAAAAAAATGTCAGGACTAGGTATTTATATTCTTGGATAAAAGATGTTTTGATGTGTGTTTAACAGAAACTTTCAGATCATTAGGTTTTTGGCCTAGCTTGATCTGAATCTAACGGCTAATTAGGGACAGTGACCATATGGTTCAGCTTGGTTGTGGAACAGACCAAGTCAAATCCAGATAAAAGATTGACAAATAATTGGTCGAGTGCCAATTTCAATTGAGTGGGAACAGATCTGGTCCGAGTAAATGGAATTGCAGACTGGCAGGCAAAACTAAATAAGAAAAAGTTTTAAAAGTGAAGATATTTTGGGGACAGTAAACATACATGCCCATGATGGGGAAAGGTAGGGAAAACAAAGTTAGTACTCAAGTGACAAGAAGAGTTAGAGAGTAGGAAGAAGCAGGAAAAAATTACAGAAGACAAACACCCCCTTGAAACTAAAACAAACTAAAACAAAGAACAGCTGATTCTGGAGATCTGAAACAAGCAATACAAAAACTCCTGGGGTGAGTCAGCATGTCTGGCAGTATATGCGAAGGGAAAACAGTATTAATGTTTTGAATCCAGTGACCCTTCTCTAGAACTGATAGCAGCTAGGAAAAGGTAGTATTTATGCTGATGATGGTGTGGGAGGAGCGAAGAGGAAGAGTAGCAAGCCAAGAAAGAAGATAAGCTAGCTAAGTGATAGTGGAGCTATGAGTAGGTGATGATGGGTTGGCTGTACTGAAACATGACAGGACCTGGGGCCTAGGGGTGGGTCATAGGCATAGGTGGTGTTCATGCCCTGAAATTATTAAGCTCAATATTGAACCCTGAACACTTTAAGATCACCAATTGGAGAATGAGGTGTTGTTCTTCCAGTTTACATTGGGCTTTGCTGGAGTACAGCAGCAGGCCTGAAGTGGAAATATTGGCACGGGAACATGGCAATGTGTTGAAGGGGCAGGCTTTCTGGAAGGTCAGGGTCATTTTTACAGACAGAACGTAGGTACTCTGCAAAGTAGTCACCCAATCTACGCTGCATCTCCCCTTTCATTTACTCATAGTCCCCATTATCACCAAATAGCTTCTCTTCTTCCCTGGCATACTATTAACAATCCTTGTTCACCCGCTTTTTTTTCCTCTCTCTGGGCTCCCTCACCACCTATCCTCTCACCCCTTCCCATCTCCAGTTATAGCATAAATACCATCTTTTCCTAGCTTCAATCAGTTCTAAAGGTCACTGAACCCCAAACATTAATGCTGTATCCTCTTCACGGATACTACCAGGCCTGCTGAGTTTCTCTAGCAATTTCTGTTTTTGTATGTTCCTACATGAAACTCTTTTCTCCAGCTCACTTTGGCTTTGCTTTAATTCAAACTCACGTCTTCAACTACGTATTCCCTCACTTACTCATTATAGTTTGGTCTCTGTTTCAAGCTCCATACATCACATTGGAATGCTATTCTAAGTTAAATGCAAACTATTTTTGGTACTGTAATATTATCTTGAAATGATTACAGAACATTACACAATTTGAAAGCAAAACATTTTATATTCATCACTTTGATCTTTCAGCGATAGAATGAAAAGAATCTAATGTATATCCCTAAGCATACCCTTGATTATAGATGATTCATACTTCATAGTTTAATGTATAAAGAAAAGCAAATGAAATCCATTTTGCAACTTTTTTTATATTACAAGAAAGCTTTAAAATTCCGCGCATTTCTATTAACCAAGTCACCGTAGATGACTGATGTGCACAACTAAGGATAAATGTACCTGTGAAGTTTACCACCATAAAATGGTTTTGTGTGGAAAGTAATAGCTGCAGAGTAACCAGTCTTTGCACAGTTGACATTAACTTTTCCTCCAAGTTCTACCCAAGGAACAGTCAAAATGGAACGAGCATATGCACAAGGAAGAGTAAATGTGTATTCCTCTCCATGTTCCAAGAGACACAGAAGACCTGAATGGCAAAAAGGTATTCACTTATTATGTTTTCATTTGCATATCTGAAATAAACTAGCGCACTTTTTTTCAAATACGTACCGACAATTAAATTCAGTCAATAATCGCAGCCTTAAATAAAAACTCAACACACTGTATTAGCAAGTTGTTACAAATTAACTTGTATATTCTCAGTTTGAAGAGAAACACCTATAAAAACACATGTTGAGCATTTGGTCAAAATTGGCTTGTATATTCATTTAGAGAACAAATTTGGGCATTTCAAAATGCCCAAATTTCCTTTCATTGGGTTTAGTGCCCACCTAATATCACACATTATACCATGAGAATTCAAAATACATATTCTATCATATTTTCCAATGCGGTGTTTAAAAAAAAGTCATAAAGGTGGCTGATGGAATACCAAGTTGATTCTGAATTTAAATTATTCAGCAAGTTGTTCTCCTAATGGCTCTCAGGAGGGTTAATACATTGCACGGTGCACACAGTCATACAGGAAAGCCCTACATTCATCCCCTGGCTTACATTGTTGCCAGGTCTCAGTTTTTGTTTAAGACAAATCCAATGCAAAGTGCAATGTAGTGAGTTTTAGCATTACCAAACTAGTTGCATGGATTGGGGTTAAAAAGAAAGTCAATCGTGGTTTGTCCTCTTAACTTCTCAAGGACAGTGTGATTATTTGGACCTTGATTAAAGAAAGGCCCAGACTTAATTCTGATATCACTGCACTCAGGGCCTAGGCTTAAACTAGGCCCACGGACCATACAAGGCTGTTTCCATTGGAACCAGTATGAGTCACTTCCTTAAGAAAGAGGAGAAAATCCAAAACACAAATTAATGGATAATGACTGAATTAAAGGGTAAGCAATTCCCTACCTTGCATGGCATTCTTCATTCTTCAAAAGGATGCATCCGCCATACCACAGGATCAGCCCAGGTTGTCAACAAGGGAAATCACAAGGGCCCTTTAAGATAGTTTTGACATCATGTGATCTTCCCTTCTTGCGCCATATAAAGGCACCTCACTGGGCTACTTTGTAGCTCTCAACCAGAGGGAGCAGAACAAAGAAATTGTAAACAGATATACATTTAGGCGTATACATGGATCTTAATACCCTTCAAAGAAATGTGAATTGAGGGCCTGAATCAGTTGATCCTTAGTACATAGTGGAAACTACAAAGACTGAAAGATAACCTCATGGGTAAATATTCATTCTGGCATCTGCCACATACCATAGGAGTCCAACCTGATGTGTCACTTAGTGGGGCAGGGTTTTAGTTTGAGGCTAAGTATATGTAATTAGAACAAATCTTCCAAATTATACATCATTCTTGACTCCAAGCTAGACAAGTCAAGAGAAATTTGGTATAATTACTATTTTCAGATACATGACTATAGATGCTAAGGTGACTTTTTTAAAATGTAAATATATTTGCCTCAAAATGCAATGCGCATCAGAACTCTCATTTCATGAAAGTCTCTTGATTGAAATTGGTAGCAGATAAAATTAAATAAGTCATGTTAATCTTTGTTTGGAAACCCTAGTTTTACATTATGCAAGAATCCAGATTTGCACTTTGTCTTTCCATGCAAAGTAGAACCTTTGTTCTGAAGGAGGGTCACTGGACCCAGTACATTAACCCTGATTTCCCTCCACAGATGCTGCCAGACCTGCTGAAATTTTCCAGCAATTTCTAATTTTGCTTCAGATTTTCAGCATCCATAGTTCTTTCGTTTTTTTTAAAGAATAGAACCAAGTTCATTTAGCATCAACATATTCAAATCTACAAACAGCCTATCTTTGCTGAGGTAATTAATAAGAAAAGTATTTTCTTGGAGAGGATTAAATTCTGATAGCACAAATTAGGGATGGCCATATTGTTACAGGAGCCTTTGAAAACATGGAAAAATCAACCAACAGCACAACAACTTACTATTTGGCTATTCATTGTCATCAAAGGGCAGATTTGCATTAAATGCAACTAAATGCAAGTCTAACGGGTTCCTGAGAGCTGGATTATATGACCGTGACTCTTGCGTATATAAAAGGAAATTCTCCCAGATATGTACTCATATTGACAGAAATCAGTTTCAATATTATATTCTACAGAGAACCAAAGTTGCAAAGTTTCACAAGATTTTTGCATCCATTTGTCTTTAAATATTGTTTGCTCATAATTTTCCCCTATTTTGTTTACAATTACATTTATGAAAACTGAAATACAACTGCCATGCTTGTTCCTCACTTGAGAAAACCTCACCCTCCACTTCCCTCTCAGAAAAGAGATGCAGTTCCATTGTCACTTTGGGCTTTGATGTGGGCACATGTTTTACAGCTGATCAGCCCTCATCTCAGGCCAGACATCATTCCAATAAACTATTATAATATATGTTATACACTACACTTCTAAATCCAGGCTGCCCAAAACAACCAACTATCAACTGAAATGAACTCGATCAAATATTAATAAGATTTGTTAGGCACTACGGTACCTTTACAACCATCTTTGTTATGTTCAAGATACTGTACCTTTGACAGAGTGGCAGTTTATATTACGTACTATTTCACAATTAGAAATATGGAATTTCTGTCCTCAGAGGGACTGTCTCTCCTTAAGTTCGAGTTGCATCTGACGGGCAATAATAGGATTGCTTGCCAGTGGAATGCACACATTCTAAGCAGCTTGTAAAATCTCTGTACATATTGTCTAACCTGGATTATATTTGTTTATTAAGACAGTTTCAACTCTACTTCCCCTCTTACAGGTTACAGGAATAATGAGAAAGGAATGCCTCTGCAAAATTGTGAAATAGTGACATAACACCTAAGAATGTTCTAGAACCCCAGTATTCAATTTTCAGGGCCTAATCATACTGAGAACAAGGCCTTAGCAGTTGAGTTAATTGCTATATACATGAAAACAGAAACTTGTAGAAAGAACTGCAGCACCAAACATAAGCTAAAAGATGCTTGAGACCTAGTGTAGCCTACAGACTCAAAGGTAAGTCCTGATAAGAACCTGGCTTACTAATAATATGCCATAAAAGCAAGTTGCACCATCTGACACCAAAAGTCAAACACAGTCTATCATAATCACACAATGCTGAAGTATAGGGGAGAAAATTCAAGCTCTTCAGCTCTTCTGTTACATTATAAAGTTAACGCATTGACTAAGTCAATATTCTGGAGTTGGTTGTTTTTGTAAATCCTTTCCCGAGTGATCATCTTTATACCTGCAGTTTGCTATGTAGTAATGGCAGCTAACTTCAGGTACGAACAACAAAATAGAGTAGGGGAAATGCTAACAAAGATAAAATTCCTGCACCTCAATGTTAACTATGGAATTCAGAGTGTTCAAAACTCAAAATGATTAATGCCTTAGGAAATTACATCTTTTTGTAAACTAAGTAGATGAAAGTGCAATACTTCTTGTTTCTTCAAGAATTTACATAATATGAAAATTCCAAAACAGCAGTGGTAGAAATAGTTCTGTTGAGCTGTAGTTAATAGAACTGAACACCATCCTAGGGAGGATCGTTTACATAGCACAGTCATATGGATAATGTACAAACATCAAACGTATCTTAGAGTGTTTGGGTCCTTATGATTTTTCTCAATGACAACTTGGCTGATCCTACAGAATGTAAAGGATGCTGAAATGAAGGATATGGAAATGAAAACCATTTGAATCTAATAAACTTGAAAATGCAAAGCTCATATTAACGCAATCAAAATTCAAACTCTAGCTTAAATATTAACATTTATAATAAGCAGATATATACAAGACAGTGGAGATTCACCTTGAAAATCTAAAGAGGCACTATACTGTAAGACCCTTAGTCATTTTTTAAAGAAAACGCAATATAAAATAAACCTGTTTTAGATAAAGCAAGGCAAGTTATAAGTAATCAAAAAAGCAACAGAAACCACAAACCACAAACCATAAGAGCAAACATTCAAGTGGGTTAAAACAAAATGAAGTTTGAAATGAAACCATGACCTTCAAAGTCAATTATTGCTATCTATTGCAAATGTATGAAACTTAATAGTTTTCATTCTATTTGTAAAGTTTGAAGATAAATGATGTAATATGACACAGGAGAATGGTCAGTACTGACTTTCTCATATGAGAACACAAGGTTTAATGAATGGATTGACAATATCTGCATTGTTAATGTCAGGACAACATAAATCCAGAAGCACACCATAGGATTTGATCCACCAAAATTGTTGTATGATCCATTCATCTATAAAACTAAAATGAAAAGCACTTTTCTGATTTATTGGTAGCTATCTATGCTGATCAAGAATTTAATACCTCATATACAAAATATATTCACACTAAATTAAATCTATACGACTCTGAAACATTAAGTCATGCATCTCTTCTTCAGGTCAGTTAAAATCTGTGACTTTGAAGTTTGCCAGATTTTTGGTTGCTTTTGTTTAAAGCTTTTTGGGTAGTCTTAATATTTTCAAATAGATTTAACTGTCATGCATGTTAAAATACTATTTCTTTGGCAAGATAATTAAAAAGAAAAGAAATCAAAATGCTTTCAGCTACAAAGTAATACTCTTAAAGGATTACTGAAGCAAAGAAAATATTTAGAGATTTTGGACCAATGTTAACGCCATTTGAAAGAGAAGGCAGGTGGACCGGTTACTACGTGGCTCAACAAGTTACGAACAGTAGCTTGTCAAAAAAATCTTCCCCTATCGACAAAGGTAATTGGATATTGGATAACACTTCCTCCACAATTTTATTGATTATTTTCTCTGTATTTTAATGCTCTTCTCCACTACCCATAACAGAGACACATGGCTGTTAGAAAAATCCTCACCATTAGCATTGTTTCCTTGGATTTCTCTGACAAAATAATAGGGCAAATCGACATTATACCATTCCTTGAAGTAAAGCACTAAAAGTGCAGTTTAAAGTGTCATTGTGGATCATGGAAAGCTGTCTTTAGCTTCTAATCAAATATCTTACACATGAGCTCTTAAATTAAAACCGAACTCTCATTTTTTTTTTCAAAAGTATCAGAACTCAATAATGGTAAATTTCTGGTTTCATAATTAAACCCAAATAGTTGGTCTGCTCTCAGTCCTAAGCATATTAGTTTTAACAAGTTAATTAGTTTTCACATTTTCATTGTAACCACTTTTTTTAAATTTTTCAAGTCAGAAGCAATTATGTCCTTACCTTCTCCAATCATTACAACTCCAATAGACATGCCCATAAACTTGCTTTTTGTCCATACATGCGTATTAGCACACATGTTTTTCTCTTCACACTCTACATAAAATCCTGAAACAGGTGGATGGTGAGACACCTGCTCTGCCACAAATCTTAAATGATAGTCTGATTGGCCTCTTCCTTCAGTCCCATCAGAACATTTTGTCATTTGCTGACAACTCTGTGATGAGGTACTGGATGATTTATTGTTTATTGTGTTTTTTGGTACATTCCATGAACAGTGAAATGTTTCACCAATAATTGGATTGTACGGTTTCTTAGCAATGGCTCCTTTGCGGCCTTCGTGGAATGAGGTAAGGTAATACTCAACAAAGCGGATCATCCTCTCTTCAGGGGTAGCACCATCTGTGACAGCAATGAATAGGTCTGGATGGGACATAAAATCTGCGTACATCTCCAGTAATGAACGTTTTTCCAGTATGAAGGTTGGAAGCACTACCTATGTCAAATACAGAAAAGCACATTTCCAATTAGTACACCATCAGTCTGATGAAATTTCACAATATGGTAATTAGTGAGAATGAGCCCTTTACGAGTTGATTAAGAAAACTATTTAGTGTTTTTTTTTTTACATACTTGAGACACTTTACTGTTGCTGCAAAATCACATTGTATATTACCACAAAATCACAGCTTAAAAGAAGGCCAACAGTTCCATCACAGGTGCGCTGTTACTATGAAAATGATATTTAATTAGTCCCCACTCCCCTACTCTTTCCTATTGACCTACAAGTAGCTTTATTTCCTTTTCACTGTTACTATTGAATTTGATTCCGCTATCCTTGCATACAATGATTTCACATCATAGCAAATTTCTGCATTTAAGAAGAAAATCTTTCATCCTTTCTTTTTGTCAACTGCTTTAAATCTCTGTCCTCTAGTCAGGCTCTATTATTAATGGAAACCATTTCTCTGGGTTTACTTTATCAGGGCTATTACATAGCACTAAAATACTATAAATGCAACCCAGGTCAACAGACAACCCATTACACTTAATATGCCACTGGAAATCTCAGGCAACAATTCATTGATACTTAAATTAGAAATATTGTCAGGATCATTTTAAAATAAATTTAAGAGGACTAGAATAACACAATTTTTAATTAATATTTTTAAAAAATATTTAATTATGGACTATGGAATGCATGCCCTTATTTGATTGGAATGTTATACACCTAAGTACTTTTGAAAGAAATTGAGATTTCTTTTTAGTGGGAATTTTATTGAGATTACTTCAGCCTATATTTTATTTCTGTGCAGTAGAGAGCTAATGTGCTAAACATTTAGCATGGGCAAAACCTTCACGGAAGTGGTTATATTTTGCTTTTGACATGTATGCAACATGAATTATATATGAAATACAAGGCAATTTATGCAAAATACAATGTAATTGTATTTAAAAGCAATTTGTTTTATGAATACATTCCTCATTCCATTTTCATCCCAAATTCCAAATCAGTTTCCTGATGGCAAAGCTCTCAACAAAGATACATTTCTCCTTCTCAAAGTAAATAAGTCAATATAAAATAGAGCATTTAGCATGTTTAACTCTTAAGTCAAGGACACTCTCCCTGCTTGCATTCGCCTGTGGTACAGCGGCTACCGTGTGAAAAAAAATGGAGAAACTCACTGCATTACGAGATAAAAACAAACCCAAGCTGCATACATCATCACTTTGGAGCCTTAACTTGAATGTCTATTTGAACTAGAATCAAGAGAAAATATATGGTACAGAGAAAAAAAAACACTTGGCTATCCGGCTGCACTAACCAAAAGAAATGAGGCACACAGTCTAATCTTAGCTTTCAGTTTTCTGTCCATAGCCCTGCACTGTTTGGGACTCTGAGAAGCTTTATATATGTTATAACAATGAAATTACAACTTCAAAAGTAAGTGCTGGAATATACTTGAGAGCTAGTACAATTTTATGCATATCGAGGGAATAGGTGGATAATCTTTCTGCTGGAAGCCTTAAATTATTCTCAGTGGTGATTAACATTCTGCATCAGAATGCAGAAAGATGATGATACTTTGTCCTGCAAAGGATAGTGGGGTGGTCCAAGGGATTAAATGAAACTTAATTTGGATGAATGTAAACACATTCTTAGTTTTCACTGTCCATTAGATCACTTTCAACTTGTACAGTTGGGTGATCCAGGCAGTTGCCAGCATCTTAATGAAAAAGCTGAACATATATTATTCAGGTATTTTGCAAGATTTCAGTTTTCATTTTTAACAAATTACCAGTGTATGATCTCTCACCAAAGCTACACTTGCTGGTTGTCTAGCATGCCCTCAAACTAGTAAAGGGAGCCTCACCGATTTGCAAAATTTTCTATTTGCAACTATCAATTCACACCAATTTTTCTAATCTACCTTACATGCAATGTCCTCTAACTTGTAATAGTTCTATAAAGCTCAGGGCTCCTCAGAATATTTTTTTCTAAGTTATTAAACAGATAACAATCCAACCTTTCTGTATTCATCTGGCGATATATTATTTTACCATCCCCAAGCTGACCTTAGAATCATAGAACTGCTCTCATTCCTTATTCTTTGGCTTATCCTACAATTTTCACATTTTTTGACATTCACGCTTTGGTAGATGTGAATCTAGCAGTACTTTTAGATGATCGTCGTGCCAGCTGTGTCCTGCAGCCTGCTCACCAACCTGCCACTTGCTGTTTCTCTCTAATTTGCTGTCTCCTCCTGCTCGGCAATCGTCTCGCTAACACTCTCACGTGTGGCTCCTATCGTCCCCTTGTTTGCTACCAATCTCTCAACTCGCAGGACAATTCCAACCCGGCCAATTACCACCCCATTGGTCTACTCTCAATCATCAGTAAAGTGATTGAAGGTGTCATCAACAGTGCTATCAAGCAGCACCTGCTCAGCGACGCCCAGTTTGGGTTCCGCTAGGCACACCCAGCTCCTGACCTCACTACAGCCTTGATTCAAACATGGACAAAAGAGTTGAATTTCAGAGGTGAGATAAAGTGACAGCCCTTGACATCAAGGCTGCATTCAACTGATTGTGGCATGAAAGAGCCCTAGCAAACCTGGAAACATTGCATATCAGGTGGCAAACTCTCCGGTGGTTGGAATCACACCTGACACATAGGAAGGTGGTCGTGGTTGTTGGAGGTCAGTCATCTCAACTTCAGGACATCTTTGCAGGAGTTCATCAGGGTAGTGTCCTAGGCCCAACCGTCTCTGGCTGCTTCATCAATGACCTTCCCTCCATCATAAGGTCAGAAGAGGGATGGTTCAACAATGATTGCACAATGTTCAGTACCCTTTGTGACCCTTTGGATACTGAAACAGTTCATGTTTATGTGCAACAAGATTTGGACAATATCTAGGCGTGGGCTGACAAGTGGCAAGAAACATTCATGCCCCACAAATACCAGGCTATGACCATCAACAATAAGAGACAATACAACCACTGCCTCTTGACATGCAATGATGATACCAACACTGAATCCTCCACTATCAACAGTCTGGGGGTTATCATTGACCAGAACCTCAACTGGATTCACCACATAAACAGAGTAGCTACAAGAGCAGATCAGAGGCTAGGAATACTGTGGCGAGTAACTCACTTCCTGACTCCCCAAAGCCTGTCCATGATCTACAGAGCACAAGTCAGGAATGTGATGGAACACTGCCCACTTGCATGGATGAGTGCAGCCCAAATAAGCAGCTCGACACCATCCAGGTCAAAGCAACCTGCTTGATTGGTGCTACGTCCACGCCCTCCCCCACCAATAGCAGCAGTGTGTACTGTTTACAAGATGCAGTGCAGAAATTCACCAAAAATCCTCAGAAAGTACATTCCAAACTCACCACCGTTTCCATCTGGAAGGACAAGGGCAGATGTACGGGAACACCACCACCTTAGAGCTCCCTTCCAAGCCACTCACAATTCTGACTTGGAAATATATCACTGATCCTTTACTTTCACTGGGTCAAAATCCTGGAATTCCTCCCCTAATGGTATTCTGGGTCAACCCACAGCAGGTGGGCTGCAGGAGTTCAAGAAGGCAGCTCACCTCCTTCTCAAGGGCAACAAGGGAAAGGCAATAAATGTGGGCCAGCCAGTAATGCCCATATCCGACAAATGAATTTTTTTTAAAATCCCACTCCAGAGCTCTCAAGGATTTTGGAGAGGGAAACATCAGTTGAGGGGAAGTGTTGATAATTTGGAGACTTGGGAGGGAAGTGGAGAGTAGCAAGCAAAAGGCAAGTTGAAAGAGGAAGTAAATTAAGACAAGAAGAATGAGTAAGAGGACTTCCGCGCCAGTTTGGTTCAAGGCAGCCAATATTATTTTCATATAAACACCATTAGGAACCACAATCACATTATTGCATTCTTTCTTATTGGAAAATAATTTATGTTTAGCATATTATTTTTAGCAACACTTCAGGGAAGACTACATAGAGAAGTTCATTCTCAACGCATACAGGTTAGATCAAACATTGTGAACTGTGTGCAGTTACTAATGCGTCTACCTTCCGACACTGTTTTGTGTTTTGCATACCAAGATACCTTTTTTGAAGGAATAAATCTCAGTGAATCTACGTAGTTTTTAAGCTTTGTACTTATGCCCTGCTTAAAAATTTCCAACATCTCAAATAGGTCTCTCTATTTTTCTCATGAGTACCACTGACCCAGTCACTATCCATTGGTTCTTCTGGACAAATCTTTTAAACTTTGCTGTGCACAACAGTTTCATCATTATCTTCACAATTTTAAGAAAACGCCCAATCTATTGCTTGTAAATAAATTGTTTGGAGAAAGCCTTTTAGGGCTGCTCAACTCTGATTCCAAGCACAGAATCATTGGTATTTTTAACATGCTTGACCTTGAAGACATTTGGACATTGAAGAGAAAACACAAAAGAAAATCTACCATTTGGATTACTAACTTAAACTATAGTTGACTTCATTCCTCATGATGGCTCAGTAATTTTTCTTGTTAAATCAAAGTACAATAGTTGGCCTGTTAGGCTCAGAAAATTCCCTAAACGATTAATGCACAATGACTATTAGCACTTATCAGCAGGCTCCTTAACTCTTCTTGTTAGAGGACAGTACAAACTGAGTTGAAGGATGAGGAAAGTATGGCAGAAACCAACCTTTCACTCCTATCTATTACGGACCATAGCAAGAAAGAAGGTAGAGGTATTTTCTTTCTTTAAATAAAAGGTTTAAAAATAAAGAACTCAAGAAATTAATAACAACCTTGGTTAACAGACAGGTAATGAAACAATTAAACCAGTGCTGTATGACTCAATAATTCTATACCTTTTTTTGACAGCAACATGATCAAAAATGACTTGTGTCAAATTACCAAATATAATGAGGCAGTGGGGAGGTGATAACCTAGTGGTATTATCACTAGATCGTTAACTCAGAGCCACGTAATGTTCTGGGGATCCATTTCTAATCCCAACAGAGCAGATGGTAGAAGTTGAATTCAATAAAAGTCCAGAATTAATAGTGTAATAAAGTCCATGAACCCATTATCAATTGTCAGGAAAAACCCACCTGGTTCACTAATGTCCTTTAGGAAAGGAAACTGCCATCCTTATTTGGTCTGGCCTAATATGCTTCCAGCAAGTGGCTGACTCTAAACTGCCCTCTGCAATAGGCAATAAATGCTGACGTAGCCAGCGACGCCCTCATGAACAAATAAAAAAATCCCAAAGTACTTTACAGCTAATTATGTACTGTTACAAACATTAATGTCAACATTACAAATTGTCTTGCTTGCTAGGTTTTATATTGTATACTTACTCGTGTCAAGTCCATACCAAGCTTCAGCTGAGACAGTAAGTGCAATATAACGCTACGCTGCTCTTCTACAACTCCAAGATCATCCTCCTCATTGTTTTCAAAGGCATCTTCTATCTCTTCATCTGGATTTATTTTCTCAGGTTCCTAAAGACCAAATTATGTCAGTAAATATGATTACCACAGGACTTTGTTTTGTAAACTTGATTTTAAGTCCATACTTGGGAATCTCTTGTACAGTTTTTATACTTTAGTGTGAAAAAGTTATCAAAGAAACCAGGGTGAGTGCTTCTGTACCTTGAACAACAGGTGCTAGGAGTTAGGTCCAATTATATAGATTTTTAGATGAAATGCTAACAAACTGAAATAATTACTTTCATTTATGGCGTAATAAACTTTATTACATAAGTAAGGCACAAAAATGTGTGATCACATAGTTACATACAAAAAAAATAAGCAATAGGAGCAATGCTAGTCAGGATAACACGAACACTGATCTTTATTCAATCCAATACGTTACAACTATATACCCTCTATGTGAAGCACACCTCCGTTTCAGACTGCATTTCTTTATAAAACAGTAGTTTCCATCAATTTGTCTAGATATGTTATGACAAACCTCCAGGCCTTTTGGGCTTAAAATCTGGACTTTCCGGCTCAGACGTATAAATCTCACTAGATACGTGCGCAGTTACATTTTCTAATCAGCCAGATCACAGAAATTATCATATACCTCTGGAGCAGATGGAACTTGAATCCAGGTTTTCAAACTCAGAGGTAGACATACTACTACTGAGCCACAAGAAACCCCCGACCTGTGCATGGGCAAACCCCAATTAATGCCCTCAACCTGCATATAATTAAACAAAATTGATACATAATTAACAGCAAGAGCAGGCCATTTGGTTTTCTGAGCTCCCTTCACCATTCAATAAGATCATGTTTGATCTTCCACCTTGACTCCACATTCCTGCAAAAATTGATCAGTTCTAACTTGAATATACTCCATGAACAAGTATCCAATGTCCACTGGGGTGGAAATTGTCACAAGATTCAAGAAGGTTTTACTGAAAATAATTGCTCATATGAGCCCTTAAAAAGCAATCCGTGATCCTGAGACTAGTTGCTGGTGGAAAGTGCAACTTTGTGATTGGCAAAATAGATTGTAAATTTTTGGATCCGTTCATTCTTAAAATTCTTACGTACATCAGTTCTCAGAGTTGGTTTGAGAGTATACAGAATTTTAGGAAAGGAGATTGTTAATGTTTATCCAAAAACATCTCTGTATTGCCAAACAAACTGCGTAAATTTTCAACATTGAGCACAGATAAAATTATAGGGTAAAGCTAAATTGAACTGTTTTCTATTCATTCACATTATATGGAGGAGGCAGACAAAACCAATATTTATTGCTAATCAGTAATTACTTAAGAAGGTGTGGTGAGTCCATGGGGTGCAAGTCATCCCACAATCCTATTAGGTAGGGAGTGCCAGGTTGGGGTGCAATGACAATGAAGGAAAAGTGATATTGTAAGATGATAAATCAGGAATTTACAGAAATGAATACACAAGCACTGACTAGCATAAACGGATTCATAAAGTTTTTGGCCACTTATTTTTCAGTTAACACTGAATTTATACAGTAAGATAGACTATAATTGAACAAGTAAATCCAATACACTACATCTTCCGGAACATAGCCAGCAGACGGTCGATCTACCATGAATACATAGTAATGCCAGTATGTATCCTATGCAAGATGCACTGCTCAGCACCTCTGACAGCACCTTTTAAGCCCCAGATCTCCATTAACTAGGACAACAGCAGCAGATGCATGAGAATGCTATTATTGCACGATTCCCTCAAAGCCAAACATCACCTGATTTCTAACTGTACCACCATTCCTTCACCGTTTCCAGGTTAAAATCTTGGAACTCCCTCCCTAGCAGTGCTGTGAGTATAATCATACCACATGGACCACAATGTTTAAGGCAGTGGCTTACCTCAATCTTTGTAAAGGCAGTTGGGGATGGTCAACAAATCCTGACCTTGCAAGCAACACCTGTATTTTATCTTTTTTAAGTATTCTTTTCACATCTGTTTTTCCCCCCACATTTATATTGACAAGTTATTTCACAACATTCAAAAACATGTTGGGTGCATTTTAATGAAGCTAGCTACAGGAGTCATAATGGTGGGACATCCAGGAGAATCAAACAGGAACGCGTACATCTACTTCCCAATTTAAAAACAGCCTGAATTTAGTGAAATACAGGAGGAGCTCGATATAGGAACCCTAATCGCTGATAGCATGACGACAATTAAGCTCACGAATAATCGGTTTTAAGCCGGTTATTAAAGTCGAACATGACTTAATGGTAGGCAAGGATTTCATACAACTCACGCAGCAGTCAGTGCCAAGTTGAGGGACTTTACATCAGAAAATGGTTGGGTGCGGGGCAGAGAGGCTAAAGACTAAAGACCACTTTCTGTTCTTGTTTCTGACACCTTCACTTCCTCTTCACCAACTACACTCTTCCTGTAAATCTGTATCCTGTCCTACCCAACTGTTTCCAGCTGGCATTGATTCCTGGCAAAGGCTTCAGAGCATTACCAGCAGCAACTGGGGTGCTGCCAGTATGGCTGTCCATCCTACTGGGGCCTTGATTGTGTGGTAGATTTATTATTACAGGGGACTTCCATAGCACAAACTAAAATCCTGCCCATTGTTACAGTTTAAACTTAATACAAACTGTACATAAAGCTGTTTGTATCCAAATCTTTTCATTACAATTAAACCAGTTGGAATGTCTCAGACTGGACAAACAACTTCTGGGTGTGCATTTAACATAATTTCATTTACACGCCTCATTGTGGCGACTTGTTTCAACTCGAGCTGTCACAGTGAGATGTTTCAGTCAGTGAATCACCGTGACTCAAATTTACAAACACTCTTCTTGATTGACATTTTTTTACAAATGGATTAACAGTAGGAATAGAGATATAAAAACTTAGAAAAAAAAATACTTATTGGTAAATCCATATGGCAGTTCACAAAAAGAGCTTACGCAATTGAAACTGTACAAATCAAAAGGTCAGTGCCAATGGAGAGACATTAACTTTAACAGGTACCCACACAAGTCTGGTAGATGACTGTAGATTTATATATATATATATATATATATAGTAAGCCAAAATTCGGTTTGCATTGCTTTCACGAGACATAAACGACACTTCCAAATTAATGTCCCTTCCCACTCAAACTTTGAATATAAAATATAAAATAGGGCAGGGTGAGGTCATTTGCACTCCAGACATCATTATTCAACCAGAGGACAGAAACATGAGCTTGTAGGGCAACGTAGTTGGTCACTGGAGTGCAGGGGATGGTGGAAAGGATCAGAAACCTGATCCAAATCCCTGACAAAATTAAAAGTTAATAAAAAATAAGAACAAAAACAGCAGCGAGTATACTTGGATACTTTCTATTACCCTCTGATTTTTTTTTTTGGAAACATGTGTTCAGGTTTTAAATTAGCTTGAAATATTAAAAAATTGAAAAATGTACTGGCCAAATAGAGATGCAATCCACAAAAAAAAAAAACAGCTAGGAAAAAAGCTTGGGCAAAATGCTGCAATTGCTTGGGATGCATCCTGAAGACACCAGGTGCTTACCTGCACAAACCTTTAAATGTAACAAGATGTTTCTAATTCAAGAAAATCTCAGCAAGTAAAACCGAAATTTTAATTGAGCAATCAAATTACTGCACAAATCACTCCACGCTAATTAGCAATTGTATCCAATTGTCTTAATAGCTCATCTGACTGAAACAGTGGTTAGAAGTGTGGTAGTGAAGAACATCATATTGTACCAAGTTAACGGCCATACACGTAACTACTGCTAAAAGATTTGTCACAACCTAATTTGGTCAATATTTATTGACACTTGCCTCCTTTATGTGAACCATAAGTATGAATTTTCAGATGGTAGGATTTCTCATTCCACCACTTGAAAAGCCAATGGGGAATGTTTTTCTGTGAAAGGCATTAATTTGCTCAGGACAAGGCATCCATTCTCATCTCTGAAAAAACATCCCATTTTAGAGTCCTGCTGGCCAATCTGCTTAGCCAACAGCATTGTAATCCAACAGTGCCAGGCTCAAGTCCCACTGCTGGGACTGCAGGCAATCCCTTAAGGAAAGGGACTAATGGACACCAGTGATAAACGGTAATCAGCACAACGTCCAGTTATGCAAACACATGTCTGATAAAGGTAATATCAAATGACAGCAAGTTTAAATTTAATTACTTGGTCAACAGGCTGAAAGATCTAAAGTTGACATCACATTAACTTGGTGCTTAGCATGGAGTATTCCAGTGATTTTGACGCCTATGACAAACAAAATTCAAATTGCAGAAGTGTGCCTTAAGAAAACGAAACTCAATGACTTTCTGACACGACAATGATCCAATAAAAGCTCTGTGAATGAGAACAAACAGCAAAGATTCACAATGTTGCTCTTTCCTTCAGAAAACTGCCTTTCATGTTTCAGAGTTGCTCTCAAGGCAAAGAAAGCTGTCTTACATTTTTCAGTTTTTATTTTAAATGCAACATTGAACAAATTTGGTTTCCTAATAAAGGCCTGAATGAAAACTCAAATTCCTGAAACTACCATTAATAGATTATTTTCCCTCCAAATTGAGAAACTAGATTGGAAATAAAAGAGAAAACAATGAAAGTCAAGAAACACAGTGATTAAGTTATAGATAGCAAGCACAAATTTAACATCCTGAAGATTTTGGGAGGAAGGGAAAAAGTGGGGGAGGCCAGGAGCTCCACAGTTTGAGGTACTGTAAAGAGCAAGTTAGAGCAAAAGACTATGTATACATATTGATTTAAACATGATGAGAAAGTAGGGAGATATAAGACTGTCACATCTGAAAAGTGGAAAGAACAAGACAGGACAGTTACAGTACAGTAGCATTTATTGGGATGCAACAACAAAAGAAGCTGGAACAAGGAGCTCAAACAGAAAAGCTGCTGATGCCTGAGAATACAGACCTTAGAAAAATTGCAATGAAGTACCAGAGGACAAGTTACAGCTTTCTTATTGCCTAATGCATTCTCTTGTAACCCTGGCTCAGCAAGTTTCAACTGGTCACTCCACTTCTCCTCAAAATGATGAAAAAGTATACAAGGGCATTTCTGTAAGGAGAGATTGGATTTCAAAATGGACAAATTTTAATTGTGGTTTTAATTTACATATAAAAATCCCATTCAAATATACATGTGAGGACGAAAAGAGCAATAAATGTAGCATTAGGCCATACTTTACCGTATTAAGAAATGATATGATTTGAAAAAGCCTGAATAGTTTGGAGTTTTGATACTTGCACTCTTCCTGAATTACTTCACTATATAAAATCCTTATCCCTTTATTTTCTTGAGAAGAGGTTAAAATGTTTTTAAATGTTAGCTGACAAAAAGCAGTGCTTCCCTTCTCAATTGGTAAATAGTCACTTGGCTTTCAAAATTAAAAACTATGCAGACAGTCACAGATAATTACACGAAAAGACTTTCCAAGTTATAACCGAGAGCAGAAGTCTATTTGGCCGAGTCCAAGATCAATACTCTTGCTACAATAAAATGAATCTTAAAATCTTTATGAAACTCATCCTAGTACATTTTCAAGATATGTGGTGCAGTTCTTCACCATCCCCAGGGCAAAAGAGTAGGCATTCTTTCAAGCAAACCACACCCAACCACCATTCTTAGATTGGAATGTATCCAAAACAAGATCAAAATTTAAACTACTGACCCAATAATAAGACATCGGCTTTGATATACTTCAAGCATGCTTGAAGTACCAACATCGCTTTTTCACTTTGTGGTGCTTCCTTATTTCAGCATTTTAGAGCTCCGAAATTGATACAAGAGATTTTGAAAAGTTATAGGATAGACCCAGAATAATTACTTTCTGAATTACCTTACCCGTGTTGATTGGCAGGGTTCAGAAACAGGCTGTACTCCACTAGCCGCTTTTGTTTGATCTTTCTCAATTGACGACTGTCGTGCCTTTCCATTCTTAAGATGGTCTGATAGTGGCAATTTAGGTTCCAACCACTCAATTGTTGCCCCTGAAACATATGGCAGCTCAGCTTCAAATTTTTTCATAATCACAACTGGCAGAGGATTATTGCCATTTAAACTAGTTGCATTTCTTAGTAACAAAATGAAATGTTCAAAGGAAAACCTATGACTGGAGCCTGAGGGAACGCCTATTGTCGTCACTAAACCTATCAGGATTCTGACTGGTACATTCTTACTAATCTACGTCTCTCAAAGCTACTGAAATATGATAGGGGCAAGTAGACCTTGAAAATCATCTGAGACTGGAAAGTACAGAAGTGATACATAAAACTCTTAAAAATTAGTCCAAAGAACAAATAGAAATGTGATGTAATTCAAGCTAAAACAAGTTAAAATACAGAATACAAGAATTAAAAACATAGGGGCAAATAAGGAATCATAGTAAAATGTCCTTTTACAGTTTATTGTTAATTAATAATTAATATTTTTCTCCGTCATCGAAAGAAGTTGAGCTTTACAGCAGCTTTACACCGGCAGAACAGTCCAGTTAATGTTTCATGGATCTCAGGTTGCTGCACCTCTTATCAGAGTAGGCTTGTTTTCTAATAAATTATTAAACATTCATCAGTTTCAAAGACAAAGCAAAATACAACAATCCAAAAATGTTTTCCAGGATAGGTCAAAATAACCAATCTGTACCTCATTCAGAAGTTCTGAAATTGCTTTCAAAAGCATGGTCAGTAATGTCTCTAGATCTTCTCCTCTGCCAGTGTACAATTTCAAGAAAATTCATAAATGAGTACCATTTATACCTGCGACATTTGAACTCAAGTAAAATTGCGAAGATGGGAAACATTTTCTCCAATTTTCCACATAGAAAATTACTTCTTTGTCTGCCTTAACAAAGTGGGGGCCAAATGAAGAGCGAGACCTTCTTGGCTTTCTGTGTTCCACGGAGAACAACCTCAGTTACTCTAATCTGTCAATCACTCTCCGAACTGATGGATGTACTGCACTTAGGATTCCCAGATGGCATTTGATAGAATACTACCATCAAAGCTTACTATGGAAAATAAAGACTCATGATGTAGGAGATAGCATATCGGCATGGATTGAAGACTGGCTGGCTAACTGGAAGCAGACAGTAGTTATAAAATGGGTCTTTTGTTTAGGTTGGCAAGATATAACATGCGTTGTGCCACAAGGACCGGTGATGAGATCTATGATACTTATACAAACTTCAGAAGGAACTTAATAAACTTCCTTAGAAGAGACTTCTGGTTGAAGCTGAAGAACTGAAAGCAAACTAGTGACCTGGTTAAGGAATTAACTGAACAGGAGATAGAAAGCAGTGAAAATGGGCAGGTGCTCTAATTGGTTGAATAACAGCAGTGTTCTACAGGGATCCATGTTAGAATCTCAACTCTTCAGCATATTTAATAGTATCTGGGATGGTGGGATTGAAATCCACAAATCTAAGTTTGTTCACAACACAGATAGCTGACCTTTGTAACTAAGCAGCGGAGAGCATAAAATTAAGAGAGATATTAATGGACTTAAGTGAATGGGCAAAACTGTGGTAAATTATTTCAGTGTTGGGAAATGCAAGGTCATCTATTGTGCACCTTTGAAATATTGATATATTTGAAATATATATTTTTCAATATATATATTGAAATAAGGATACTTCTAAATGACGAAACATTTAAACAGTAGATGTTCAAAGTGATTCAGGAAGCAATGTATTTAGAACATTAAGATACCGCGCATAATAACCAAAAATAAATCAGACTGCAAGTGGAATACTGGTCATTTTATCTACAGGATGAAAATAAAAGCAAACAGAAGCTGCTTCAGCTATACAAAGCAATAGTTTGTCTACTCCTGGAGTTTTTAGCAGTTATAGATGCCATACCTGGAGTTATTGACCATTGAGGGAGCATAGCATAGATTTACCGGAATGCTACCTGGACTTTAAAGGATAAAACAAGGACAGGGTACACTATTTACAATTGTATTCTTTAGAAATTAGAAGGTAAAAGAAAGGTTTGATTAAAGTTTAAGAAATTAAGTCAACCAAGGCCTTTTAGGAGTAAAATTTGTAAATACTTTTCTGCAGACAGAATGGTTGGCGTTTGGGACTGTCCTGCGCAAACAGCAATTCAGACTGGATAAAATGCTAATTTTAAGCCTGACACTGACAAATACTTTTGGTTAATAAGAATCTAGGGGAGATAGTGCACAAGTGGGTAAATGAATTGGTTATGGATCAACAATGATAAAATTGAATGACACAGCAGGTTCGTTAAGTGAAAAGGCCTACCCCTGTTCTCATACCTTTCTGAAGCCTCTTACTACCTACCATTGCTTACATCATCTGGAACATTCATATAAGCAGCAAACTTTGACATAATGCCTTGTACATGAAGTTCAGACCAATAACCTATATGAGAAGAGCAATGGTCTTAGTGTTGCTGCGAGAGGTCTCACAGTATACTTCGCCCCCCTCAGTCTGAAAAATAACAAACCATTTACCATCATTCTGTTTTCAGTCCTTTATCCAATTTTGTAGCCATGCTGCCACTGTCCCTTCAATTCTATGAGCTTTAAATTTGCTCAGTCTATTAACTGATACTTTATACTTCATTGGGGAGGTGATGGCCTTGTGGTGTTATCGCTGGACTGTTAATCCAGAGACCCAGATAATGTTCAGGGACTCGGGTTCAAATCCCGCTACGGCAGATGGTGGAATTTGAATTCAATATGTATCTGGAATTAAGAATCTAATGATGACTGTGAATCCGTTCTCAATTGTCGGAAAAACCCATGTGGTTCACAAATGTCCTTCAGGGAAGGAAACTGCCTTCCTTACTTGGTCTGGCCTATGTGTGACTCCAGACCCGAAGCAATGTGGTTGACTCTTAACTGCCCTCTGGGCAATTAGGGATGACAATAAATGCTGGCTAGCCAGCAACACACTCATCCCATGAATGAATTAAGAAAAAACCTTTAGAACTACATTTACACACCATCTACTGTCCTATTGCTTATTTTCAAAACCTAGCTCGCTGTGGCACACTCACCTCAGAGTCTGAAGTTTGTCAGTTTGAGTTCCATTTCAGAATTTGGATCTAACAATCTAGGCTGACAGTTCAGTGTTTACCAAGGGATTGATGCACTTTTAAAGGGTTTTTTTGAATGAGATGCTTACTTTAACAAAGAATCCTTCAGGTCTACACAAAAAGATCCAACTGTATTCTTCAAAGACTGGAGTGGTATCCTCACTGTCTGGCCAGTCCCTCAATCAACAACACAAAGATTGATCATCTGGCCCTCATTACATTCTTATTTGTGGAAAGTGCTGCATACAAACTAGCTGCAATGTTTTATACATTGGAACAATGACCACACTCGAAAGGTCCTTCATTGGTTGTAAAGGATATGATGAAAGGCCTATATAGTAGGCAATTTTTATTTCTCTCTTTTTTGTGGTAATTTTCACTTATTAGCCAATACTTTTGTAATTGTCAGCCATTTTATCCTGCATTTTTCTCTTAAAATTTTCGCACCATTAACCCATCTGCAGTTGTGAAGGTTCTGCTCTTTTTTTTTGAACAGAGGTATAATATGTGCATTCCTACAGTCCTTATACATCTCATTCACATGCAAAAAAGGAGGATGTGATCATTGTGGACAGAGCCTCTGCAATTTCCACTCTTCCGTGCCTCCCTTGGAGGGACTACGACTTTGAACCCGCCAAACTTCTAAGCACCTCCTCTTTATCTGTTTATTATGTCAAATAATGCTACTGACTCATCCTTTACAGTTACATTTATGACTTTGTAGCTGTCTTAAAGAAAAAAGGAGAAAATTCACATTTAGTACCTCTGTGTACTCTGTCTCCACAAGCATATTGCCTTTATGATCTTTAATTAGCCTCATCTTTCTAACACATATTTGGTAATAAAAATTAAAATGTTTTCCTCGTGTCAGCCACTATTTTGTCTTCTTCTGGTCCTTTTGTCCCCTCTTTACATAGATTTTCACTGCATTGAGTAAATTCCTTTGTATTATCTACTATAACATGAAACTTCTAAAAACCACTTAGTTAATCTATCAATTTGATGTGCTGGTTGAAGGATAAATTTTGGGCAGAATATAGGAAAAAATTCCACCCCCCCCCCCCCCCCCCCCCCCAAATAGAGGCATAGAATCCTTAACTTCTGAATACAAAAGGCAGGGACAGGCATTTCATTTGAAAGTGGACATTCGGTCAATGCTGCATTGTTGTGTCATCCTAGATTACATGCTCAAATTCAGGTTTAAACCCGCAAACTGCCGGACTCAAGAAACAAGAGTGCTACCACCTGAACTGGCTTCATTTCAAAAAGGGAATAGCAAGAGTCATATTTAGTGCTGCAAACTGTACAGTTTCAAGGGTTGGCCACAGTTGTACTGTCGACTTGCAACCTAAAGGCAGAGATCTGCACAAATGTAACCATGCCAACAAATTCCGACTGTCAGTAAATTCCGAATTTATCACTCTTATACAGTTTGACGATTTATTTTTCCCTCCCGTCTAACCATTAATTTAGTGAAAACATCAGTAAAAAAGTTAATACTGCAAATGTTGAGAATCAAAGACAAAAAAAAAAGGCCGCCAAACTGCTGTGTTTCCAGCATCTATGCAGAAAGAGCTGAGAGAATCACTTTTTCCCTCTGGATCTGCCAGATCTACTTCCAACATTTTTTGTTTTCATTTGATGAAAATAGTTCTAACCTTCAATGACTAACCTGCAGCAAAGGAACTCCTCTGGCAGGCTGCCTGCTGGAGCTGAAGAATATGAAAGCAATCATTCAAACAGTTCATTGTTGCCATTGTGGTGGCTTTGAGCATAAGCAGGTCTTGGTCCAGTGCTGATATTTTTTCTCCAAAGGCAGGCAGTCCTTCAATGATTCGCACCAGATCCTTGTGTTGTCCTTCGGCCTGGTTCATCATCTGCTCAAAGTAAAATGTTTTTGAATTGTGAATGCTTTCTTTGTGTGCGTTTTTGTCAAAAAGAATAAGCAAACATTCTCTCCGTAATTACAGCAGTATTTTCACTCAAAAAACATTGAGGGACAATCGGAACATTGGAAAAAATCTGATTTTAAGAAAACATAGATTCAGTGCCATTTATTTCTTCAAAAAAGGTATTTTGATATATAAACACAAAATATTGTAAAAGCATAATAACACTTCACAGTACGCTAACTATAATACATAGAGCACAAAGTCTCTACTTTATACAGTTACCCCTCAGTTAGTGCTCCCAATGTGTTCCAAAAAAATGGTGTGATAAATGAAAATCACTCTCCCTTAAGAAAACATATAATACAAATTGGTTAGATTCCAAATCTGCAGTGTTTTGGCCTAACTGGCCCAAAATTCTCTTGCTCACTCCTAATAACTTAAGAGCAGTCTATTACTAACCAGGTGTTTCAGCTTACCTCCTGCCTGTTATCTCGCTCAATTTGCTGCTTCGCTTCCTATCGGTCTCATTCACCACTTCTCTCCTGACTCTGTCACTTGCCCATGAGTGAGGGTTCAGGAGAGAAACTAGAAAAGGAAGCAGCTATCAAGGGAATGAGACAGGCTGCAAGTGGGGAACTCTGGAAGGGAGCTGGTGAGCAGGAGGGGATGCAACCAGAGGGCCAGATGTCGAATACTCCTGAACAACAACCGAAGCCATCAAAAATAAATGGTCCAACGTCAGGATTTCACTCCAGAATGCCAAAGAAAATATTGTTCAGTGCAACACAGGGCTGTGTTGTTCCTCATAAAATCAAAGTAGCAGTAGATGGCCATTTAGCCCAACTTGTTCATAAAAAAAAATCTTTAATTATCTGCTCTGAAATGTTATTATTCACCTCTGCAGCAGGTAGGATTTGAACTGGGACCTTCGGGTACAGAAGCAGGAACATTATCATTGTATCCATTGGGACGACATTAGTCACTAGGAAGTTGACACTACATACTCTCAGTTGACTTATAAATCACTCTCCCGGGGCCACATCATCAGTAGAGATGTAAAAAACATTGACAGATAGGCTGTTACAAAAGAGGTGTTTTTACAAAATGATCGGCACGTCAAAGAATGAATCAGGAGAGGGTAGGAAATGATGTCACTAAGCTGACAATTTGATTTAAAGTATAATACTTCACCAGCTTGAGATTGTTCACATGCTGTCCATGGATTGGCAAGTCAATGAGACCGGCATGAGTTAATAGGCAGAATTAGTCAATTAGTGCACGATAAAGGAAAACTGAAGACAGGAGAAGGACATCAGTTAACAGAAGAGAATAAAAAAAAAAAAAGGAGTGTGGCCAGTCAACTAGAGTGTCGGCTGCTGTCCCAAAGTGAATTTTCAAACTGAAAATCACTACTTTTATTGAACATAATTTCTTTCGTAGTAGTTATGATAAACTTAATAAATTCTGGGAATCTTATTAAAACATGTTTATACCTGGAATGGATCTAGTAGCTAATCAGAATGAGTAAACCTTCAGCTTAGCTCTCTTGGCTCAGTCTTTAAGTGTAATTGATGTAGGTCTTGCAACTAAAGTAAATGCAAAAATCTTAGAAGTAGTGAATGAGTCGAAGTTTCTACAAAAATAAATACTGACAAGATGAAAGCTATTATCTTGGCTCTCACTAGTTGAGCCAGCAACTCACTTCTCTCTCCCCAGCAACAGTATGAGACAAGACGATTTGCAAACCTTGGCACTGTATTCTACCCAAGGTGAATTTCCAACTTATATCCATTCCTTCCCTACGAACATCTATTTTTGCTATCAACAACATCACCAAGTTGGAGCCCTTCCTTACTTCAACCGCTGGACTACTGAACTATGTTGCTCTAATGCATCAAGAGTTAGGTCCCTTGAAGAAGTTCAGCATGCCGCTGAGGCTTGGATGTCACACGTGAACAGAGGCATTGTAGCATTGCAGACAAAGGCTGCGCCTTGAGACTATTCTGTATTGTCAGGATGAAATTAGCTGTGAGCGAACCTGCTGGATACATTCAAGTAATTGGAATACACAAACTCTTTGGTGTTCCATTTAGATAGCACAAGCAAAGACTACATGTTGGCAACTGTGGGTAGTCTCTTCTTAAGAAAAAGCAGAACAAAAGACCAGCAGACTTCAAGACCAAGGGTAGAAGCAATAAAAAAAAATGTAGTAGCAATACAGGAGTTCTCAGTTGAAAAAGAAGAAAATAAGTACATAAAACAGAAGAGAACAAGGTTTTCTTCATAAACTAAGTACCTCTGAACTGGACAAAGCCAGGCAGTCAACTGATTAAAAACAGAGCCATCTAAAGGCTATTTAAAATGTAAAAGCAGTGTTGAGAGTCAGCCCCATGCGGAACAAAGAAAAATAGTGCCTAAATTCAGACAAAGAAAAAAAAGTCTGCAATCAAAAATAGAGTTGATGTAACCCACCACAAGTTATATTATACCATCTATCCACAAAATAGAAAATTAACATTCAAAACATTGCTGAAGGCACAGACAGAGTGCACAAGATAAAATCGAAAGTAAAAAGAAAAGGCAAACAACCGAGACCAATGCTGAATGCACACACAGTGTCAAGAAGGCAGATATACAGAAGGATGAATACCAAATCACTCAGCACAAACTGAAGTTGGCATTTGGTACGCTTGCCTTTATTGGTCAGTGCATTGAGTACAGGAATTTGGAAGTCACGTTGCGGCTATACAGGACGTTGTTTAGGCCACTTTTGGAATACTGCATTCCGATCTCGTCTCCCTGCTATAGGGAATATTTTGTGAAACTTGAAAGCGTTCAGAAAAGATTAACAAGGATGTTGCTGGAGTTGGAGGGTTTGAGCTGTAGGGAGAGGCTGACTAGGTTGGGGGTGTTATTCCCCTGAAGCAGCATGGATAGGATGAATATCTGAGGTCCTTCCCCAGGGTAGGGGAGTACAAAACAAGAGGGTCCATGTTTAAGGAGAGAGGGGAAAGATGTAGAAGGCACCTAACAGGCAACCTTTCCACACAGAGGGTGGTGCATGTATGGAAGGAGTTGCCAGAGGAGGTCGTGGAGGCAGGTACAATTACAACATTTAAAACAGATCTGAATGAGTATATGAATAGGAACAAGGCAGGGAGATGGGCCTAATGCTGGCAAATGGGACTAGATCAGTTTAGGATATCTGGTCAATGCGGATGAGTTGAACCGAAGGGTCTGTTTCCATGATAACAAGGTGTGGGGCTGGATGAACACAGCAGGCCAAGCAGCATCATAGGAGCAGGAAAGCTTGACGTTTCGGGTCTCGACCCTTCATCAGAAAATGGGGGAGGGGGAAAGAGGGTTCTGAAATAAATAGGGAGAGAGGGGGAGGTGGATAGAGGAGAGGACAGGTGGAGAGGAGGCAGACAAGTCGAAGAGGCGGGGATGGAGCCAGTAAAGGGGAGTGTAGGTGGAGGGGGGGGTAGGGAGGAGATAGGTCAGTCCAGGGAGGACGGACAGGTCAAGGGGGCAGGATGATGTTAGTAGATAGGAGATGGGAGTGGGGCTTGAGGTGGGCGGAGGGGATAGGTGAGAGGAAAAACAGGTTATGGAGGTGGAGATGAGCTGGGCTGGTTTTGGGATGCGGTTGGGGGAGGGGAGATTTTGAAGCTTGGGAAATCCACATTGATGCCATTGGGCTGCAGGGTTCCCAGGCTGAATATGATTTGCTGTTCCTGCAGCCTTCGGGTGGCATCACTGTGGCTTTGCAGGAGGCCCAGGATGGACATGTCGTCTGAGGAATGGGAGAGGGAGTTGAAAATGGTCCACGCTGTACATCTCTACATGATTCGGATTCTCTATGAACTGGAAGGCCACAGATTTCTTATCAGGGTTTAAACTTTTTAAACAAAGACTGCAGCAATACTCCATAGATAATACAGCTGCAAGACTGGTTTAACAAGCTGGGAAAATGCTGATTATAGTTGGCAACTCAGAATTTCACACAGTCAATACTTGGAATTATCTCAAGACGACCTGCAAAAGGTATGGGAAGTTGGCTGCATGTAGGAGTCAATTTTAGAATTCATTACTTAGAATCTATGTCCTATAGGTAACAGCCAGAGAAATAAATAGATCAATCCATTAGGAGATGCTGAGCCAAAGCAACAAATGCATTTTTTCAGAAACTGAACTGTCAGAGCAGCTAATGGAGTTGGTAATTGACTCAACACCTATCCTTCTTAAAAATAAGAAACATTCTTAAAATAAAGACTTCTTGAGAAAAAATAGTCACAGCGTTGTCTCACTGCTTCTATCTAAAGAACACGGACTGCAGCAGTTCAAGAAGGTAGCTCACCACCACCTTCTCAAGGGCAACTAGGGACAGGCAATAAACACAGGACAGCAAGCAACTACCCACATCCCACAAAACATAGCAGAACACACAAAACCATTGTGGCAGGACAACAGTTCCTCCAAGAACCAAATATAACCAGTGTTGGCGCTGTAGCCAGGACACAAAAAAACAAGCATGCAATATGCCGGTGTGGTCTACTGCACCTACTGCAAAGCTGTTCTCCATTCCAAGAGGAATGTGCAAGGATTGCAGCACAAAGACACTAAGCCCCCATATGCAACAAATCCAGAGATTCAGTTCATAGCCACAACAGCAGATAAACAAACAGTAAATAGATACAGCAGTATGGCAGCAACAAACCAGAGACCAGCACAAATGTTAGCTAATACTCAAAGTTGAAATCAAAGAGACCTGAGACAAGATCCAGGGTGGAACAACTTCCAGCTAGAGGATGAACATTGTTAATCTAACACATTGTGTAGACAAATTAAGGCAACTAGAAGCTCTTGCCACAACCAACTTCACTTGCCCAAAGAAAACTGGCAAAAACACACTTAAAACCAAGACTGACACAGCTCGGGCAAATATCTTATCAGACCAAATTCTGATGGATATGCACTCAGATCATTGGAATTCAAATGGTTAATCACATATAACAGGTCACCCATCCTTAATTCACAGATTAAAAATGCAGCTTTGGGTCAAAGAAACCGCACGTATTTTACCTGGTAGACACAATCAACCAGCAGCATGCGCAACTGTTACCATTGTAATTATCCACAAGATTACAACACTACCCATAGTGACAAAAGAGACCAAGGATATTCACATTCAGTCAATCTAGGATTTAAAATAATTATACTGAGACAGGTTTGATACCACAGCAAGTTTCATAGGTGATACCAGTCTCAAAGATGATGTAATTCTGTCAAATTGGTCCTTCGATAAAGTGCAGTGTTCAGATACAAGATTTTCATGTTGCCATGTTACATGCTGGAGTTAACCTCCGGATATGAGGTTACTATCACCAGCAGAGGCCATGTTTAGAAGGCAGGTGAGAACTTCCTTGCCAAGCCACCGCCTATCCACATTTTCCAGCAATGCAGGATGCACTTCTCAGCAAACAAGGAGGAATAAAAATGGTGCCTGACCAACAGGCAGGTGGGGAAATGACCTCATCTACACGCAGGCCAAAACACCAGAATTATACACCACAAAATGGGAAGGTAGTTACCTGCAGAGGTAACAAAAGACTGCAGTGAACCAAAGTCTTAAAAAGTGACAACACCCAACTGAGAAACAGTCAGAAGGCACAGAAGCCAAATAATGGGAAGTGTGCAATATTCCAATTGTATACAGTGGACATGAAAGAACATAATCAGACAAACGATGGGTGTGATGAAACAGCAGGATGAGAACCAGCAGACTGATAATGTCTGCAAACCAAGAACAGCGAAGGGAGAAATCCAAACCTTCAAAAGATGGAACTGCATCAAGATAAAGAAGAACTTCAAACCATCAAAATGATATATGGACTCTTAGATATCTGCACTCTCAAACTTTACAAGCATTAACTCCATATAATTAATTTTACTATGATTCAATGTTTACTGGTTTTCATTTGTAGCATACTAGAGCTGTTTCGGGGGGAAAAGGATATTGTATTATCATAGAATTTTACAGTTCAGAAGCAGGCCATTTGGCCCATTGTGTCTACACAGGCTCCCCAACGAGTTACCCAACCAGTCCCACTCTCCAGTCCTATCACCATAGCCTTCTAAATTCATCACTTTTCGAATACCCAGCTGTCTTTTGAAATCTCCGAAGACATCCTCCTCTACCACTCTCCCAGGTACTGCATTCCAAATCCTAACAACTCTCTAAGTAAAGACATTTCACCTCATCTCACTCCTAGCTCTCTTGCTGACAATCTAGAAATTGTGACTCCTAGTTACTGACATACCAACTAGTGGAAACAGAATATCCTTCTTTACCCTGTCAAAATTGTTCATGAGATCATCTCTTAGTGTTCCCAGTTCCAAGGAGAACAAGCCCAATTTGGAGTCACAGATTTATACAGCACAGAAACAGACCCTTCGGTCCAACTCATCTGCACCGACAAACAAAGAAGAATACAGCATAAGGATAGGCCTTTCGGCCCTCCAAGCCTGCGCCAACACATTTTGCCCTTCCATATTAAAACTGTCTTCACTTACAGGATCCGTATCCCTGTCTTCCCTTCCCATTCATTTTTTCGTCCAAGTGCTTCTTGAATGCTGCTATTGTGTCTGCTTCCACCACTGCCTCTAGCAATGTGTTCCAGGCACTCCCAACTTTTGTGTGAAAAACATGCCTCACACATTTCCTTTAAACGTCCCCTCTCACACCTTGAATCTGTGTCCCCTAGTAATTGACCTCTCCACTTTTGACTCTATCAATGCCATTCACAATCTTGTAAAGATCTGTCAGGTCAACTCCTGTGCTGCAGTGAAAACAAACCCAGTCTATCCAACCTTTCTTCATAGCTAAAATCCCCCATACCAGGCAACATTCTGGTAAGCCTTTTCTGTACCATCTCCAAAGCATCCATATCCCTCTGGCAGTGTGGTATCCAGAACTGTACGCAATATTCCAAGTGTGGCCTAACTGAAGTTCTAAAAAGCTGCAGCATTACTGGTCTATCATTATACTCAATGCTTCTTCCAATAAAGGCAAGCACGCTATATGCCATTTTTGACTAGCTTATCTACCTGAGCTGCCACCTTCAGTAATCTGTGGACCTGCACACCTGGAGCCCTCCGCATATCAATACTCTGAAGAGTTTTGCCATTCCAGATATCTTAAATTAATCTCGTCCCATTTGCCAGCATTTGGCCATAGTCCCTCTAAACCCGTCCTATTTATGTACTCATCCAGATGGCCTTTTAAATGTTATAATTCTACTGACCACCTCCATCTCTTCTGGCAGCTCATTTCATCCATGCACCACCCTCTGCAGGAAAGTTGCCTCTCAGGTCCCTTTTGAATCTTTCCCCCCTCACCTTAAACACATGCCCACCAGTCTTGGACTTTCCTACCCTGGGAAAAAGACCTTGGCTATTCACATTAACCATATCCCTTATGATTTTATAAATCCCTAAAAGATCACCCGCTCAGCCTCTGAAGCTCCAGTAAAAAAAAAAGCCCCAGTCTATTTAGTTTCTCCCTATAGCTCAAACCCTCCAAATCCTGGCAAATTTCTGCAATGTTTCCTTGTATCTAAAATCCCTCATTCCTGGTAACGTTCTAGTAAATCTCCTCTGAACACTCTCTCGTGCTTAACACCCTTCCTTAAATGAAATTGGCCAGAACTGAGCACAATACTCCAAATATGGTCTGACCAATGATTTGCATAGGTGTAGCATCACTTCCATGCTTTTATACTCCATGCCTCTATTTATAAAGCAAAGGATCCTATAAGCCTTCTTCGCAACTGTTTCAACTTGCCTGGCCACCTTCAGAGAAATATGCACTCTAGACCCAAAGTCCCTCTGCTCCTGTACTTCCCTTAAAGTTGTACCAGAGCCTGTATTGTCTGTGTTTCTTTTACCAAAATGCACTACCTCACATTTCTCTGGCATATGTCAGCCCGTTTGGCCACTTGTCAATGTCTCTCAGCATCATCCTCACAATTCACTCTTTGCAAATGATACTAAGTTAGATTGTCCCTGGGGCATGCCAATTTTTATCATGTCTCCAGTCTGAGAAATGCCTATCTACACCTACCCTGTTTTCTATATTTTAGCTAACTTATAATCCGTGTTGCGCCAATCTAAACATTTCTAATTTGCCAACCAACTTGCCATTTGGCACCATGTCAAATAACTTCTGGAAGTCTAAATATACAACATCCACAGCACTACCCTCATCTACTACCTGTGTCACCTTGTGAAAGAACTCAAATGAAATTTGTTAGACGTCAACTGCCATTGATAAAGCCATGTTGACCGTCTAATATTAACTTATTATTTTTCTCCAATTGTATAGTTGTCTTATCCCAAATTATGCCCTCCATCAGGATTATTGATGTCAAGCTGACAGGTCTGTAGTTTCCCAGGTTGTCCTTTGCCCTTTTCTTAAAAAACAATGTCTCATTTGCAATCCTCCAGGCTCCGGGACTAATCCTGTCTTCAGACAGGTCTGCAAAGATTCTGTCAACTGGTTCCTTTTCCTCTCTCAGCAATCTAGGATGCACCCCGTCTAGGCCTGACGACTTCTTTACCAAGAATGCTGCCAGACATTTTAGCACCTCTTCTTTATCTATACTATACCACTCAGTTGCTTAATACCCACATTTTCAATTGGGCCATTGTCATGATCTTCTAATTTGGTAAAGACAGAAGTATTCATTTAGTTCATTGGCTGTACTTTTTGCTTCAGTGAGCAGTTTACCCTGTTTGTTCATTATGGGACCCACTTGTTCCTTTGCTAATTTCTTACTACAGATACGTTTGAAGAAAATTTTACTATTCATTTTAGCACAGCCAGCCATCCTTTTGTCACGTTTTGTCTTAATTTAGCCTCTCTCCTACATTTCAGATACTCTTCCTGATTTCTATTGCTATTATTATTCCGCATCACATGCCTCCTTTTACTTCCTGATTTTCTCATCAATATCCTTAGTCATCCAAGGCTCTCTAGCTTTGGATAGCCCATACTCATTTCTCATTCTGCTCCATTCAACTGTTAGACCCCTAAAATCTGCCCTTATCATTTTAAGAGTGCTGGCCCTTTAAGACTAGAGGCCACAGGCACTCTGCATTGTAATATCCTAGATGAAGGTTCTAGAGATAATTATTTATAGACATTACAAAGTTTAGTTATAAACAAACCCATCAAAGATCTCCAAGTAAATGAAAGCCATAAACCTAATTGATATTACACTCGACAATCTACCTAGCAAGGGAAAATGTGCAGGTTTGGTGGTGGGAAGATTCAAGAAGGCTGGGGAAACAACCAGGTCCCAAGTGAGTGAGGGTTTGGGGTAAATGAGAGGAAGAGGCGGCAGATGAGACGAGTTGAGGAGATCACAAAGAAGTTGAGGGGAAAAGTGATGGGGAGTCCAAAAGATTGTGTGCGTGCGCGTGCACGCCACAAGTGCAGCAAATGGAGAGACAGACTGAAAAGAAGAGAAGAGAAAATATTCCAAGTCTGTCCAACAAAAAATACTTAACTAATCAGGAGCCAAGAAGACCTGAAATCACAATCACACTTACAATGAATATAAATGAATGAATCACTAGCTTCAGGTTGCACTTGTTTAGAAATTATAGACAGAAAGCATATGCATGCTATTGTAATGAACACTGTCATATAAACCGGAGCTGTAGCAAAAAGTGTAGTAAATGCCTGATTAAAATGTTCTTGCTTTGTACGCATGTATTGAAACACATCAGCTGTGGCCTCGGAGGCTATAAAAGGTGTGCTTAGAAGATGGCTTCTTGAGTGCAAAGTGTGTCAATTATTTTGCAAAAAATTTTTGTTGCTGAGGTATGCCTATTGTCTTGTGCCAACGTTTTAGCATCTTGGAATTTAATGTTTGCCTTGGGTGTTGCACCTTTAAATTTAGTAGGTTTGATAATTATTCAGAATATTGGTGAATTCCTCTAATTCAGTTTCTGAGAGAGTTCAAATACCCTTTATGCAAAGAAGTACCTAAGGTAATGTTAATAAGTGCCACCATCATCTAATAAGGGAATTAGCAAGAAGGAAACTGTAGCCTTCAAAAAATACAAATATTTGTGTCCTGCATTCTACTCATCATAACTTTGATGTCTTTCAGAACTCTGTTGCTAATAATCTTATTCACACCGAGTCCCAGTCAGCTATTGCAGGATAATGGTTTCATTATATTAATCAGTGATGTCTGCTGATGAGCAAGACACAGTTGGAACTAGGAATCAGTCAGGAATCTAGAAATGCTCTCTCCTACTCACTATGGATGTAGTGTAAATAGTTAATAAAGATTACTGTTTACCAATTTGAAGACAAACTCCCTTGTACTTGCTCCTGGTCATTATATTGGCTCCTGGTTATTCACATTCCTGATTTCAAGTCCCTCAAGGGTCTCTCCCTTCCCGTTTCTAATTTTCTTCAGTTCCACATTTCTGAGGGGCACCGAGTATAACGTTGGCAAGTCACGTTGCAGCTGTATACAAGTTTAGACAGGCCACATTTAGAGTACTGTGTACACACTACAGGAAGTATGTGGAAGCTTCAGAGAGGGTGCGAAAGAGGTTTCCCAGGACGTTGCCTGGATTGGAGTGTATTAGCTATAAAAGAGGGGTTGGAAAGACTTGGATTGTTTTCACTAGAGTTTCAGAAGTTGACAGGCAATCTTATAGAAGTGCATAAAATTATGAGAAGCACTGATAAGGCAGATAGCTGGAGTCTTTTTCCCCCCCAGAGTGGACATATCAAATACTAGTGGATATAGGTTAAAAGTGAGAGAAGAAAAATTAGAAGAGATAATCGAGGAAAGTTTTTTTTTCCCCCTGTAGAGGATGGTAGATACCTGGAACATACTGCCTGTGGAGGTGGCAGAAGCAGATATCGTAGCAACGTTTAAGAGGATTTAGACAGATACATGAACTGGCAGTGGCCTAGTGGTACTATCGCTGGACTGTTAATCTAGAGACCCACCCATTGTTTGGGAGACCCGGGTTCAAATCCTGCATGGCAGATGGTGAAATTTGAAATCAATTAAACAAAAATCTGGAATTAACAGTCTAGCGATGACCATGAATCCATTGTCAATTGTCAGAAAAGCCCACGTGGTTCACAAATGTCCTTCAGGGAAGGAAACTGCCATCTTTACCTGGTCTGGCCTACACGCAACTCCAGATCCACAGCAATATTGTTGACTCTTAGCTGCCCCTGGGCAATTAGGATTGGACAATAAATGCTGGCCTAGCCAGCGATGCCCTCATCCCATGAATGAAGCTTATAAAAAAAAGGCAGAGAATAAAGGGATACAGACCATGTGGAGGCAGATGGGATTAGTTTAGAATGGCATCATAGTTGGCACAGACATCGTTGGTCAAAGTCCTGTTCCTGAGCTGTACTGTTCTATGTTCCGAGATACTTGCGCTGACATAATTCTGATGTCTTGAGCATCTTCAAATTTAATTATTCCACCATTGGTGTTTGTACAGTCAGTTGTGTAGTAAAAATCAAATTCCTTACACAAACCTCCCAACCTTGATGCCACACTTTAGTTCTTTAAGACGTTCCTCAAAATCTACACTTTGGCCAAGCTTTCTGGTTTACCTGCCATGGTATTGCCTTATGCATTTTGGTGTCAAATTTACAAATCTGCATGAAGTACCTAGGGAAGTTTTATTATGTTAGAAGTAACACAAATATACAAGTTGCCAGTTATCTTTATGATGCTACTACACTGACAGAAACTTCAAGTCTTATTAAATGTATATATTTCAGTCTAGGGCGTTTCAATTCTTTTTACAGTCTTGGACAAAGTTCCAATGCAAAAGCACAATGTTGGAGATGCTGGAGTATGTGAAATGAAAACAGAAAGTGCTGGAAATACTCAGCAGGTCAGACTGGTCTCTTTGCTCTTCTATTTTTGTTCATCTACTACTGCTCCAAACACAGTTCAACATAAGCTAGAAACAGCAGCTCAGTCTTTCAGCTTGATACTCTACAGCCTCCCAGACTTAATAAATTTAACTACTTTAGATCATAATGTCTGCCTCAGTTTTGATCATTTTTCTTCAAGCTGTTTCTTCTCCCTTTCCTTTCTTTGTTATTACTTCACATTGCCTTCGGGTAGTTGTTATTCAGCCGCTCTCACGCAACTAGGGAACATCTTATTTCTTTACCTATTACCATTGACTTTGGCTACATACCAATGAAACCTGCTGTCATTTAATCTCTCCTGCTCTTCAACCTATCAGAGATTTTGCCCTTTTTTTTCCTTCCTCTTCCCTTCCTCCATCCTTTCACTTGCTAAAAGCCAAATACTTTACCATCTTTGCTCAACTCTGATAGATTCATACATCCAAAACATTCCTCTCCACAGATGCTTCCTGACATGCTGGAGATTTCCAGCACTTTCTGTTTAAATTTTGGACTGTACTAATCCAGCAAAGCTCATTATTCATTTCATAAAGTATTATTCTCCCATTTACTGAAAGTAATTTTAGCTGTTTGTTTTGTAAATATAAAAGGCACTTATTCATTCAATTACATAAGTCTCATGCTTCTGCCTCACTCCAAATTTTCAAAACATCATTCATCAGTGCGACAACATGTATAGAAAATTCAAAGGCAACTGATTGGAAAATTGAAAAGGCTGTGCTCATTAGGCTGCCAAATTAATACTGAAAAAAGCCTTAAAATATGGAGAATAACAGATTTAAGTGTCCTGTAAAGTTTTATACAAAATAAAATACAAATATTACACAGCAAATACCAATACTAACCTCACGAACATCCACCAAATGATCTGGTTGCAGAGTATGGGATCTCTTTGAAAGCCCCAGTGCCTTGTGATGAGTTACACCAAAGAAAGCACCCGCATTCTGACTTGCTCTTCTCTGCACACCTGGAGAACTGTTTCCCTGAGAAGCCAGGGAAAAACTTCGAGATTTCAAAGGTGGATTATTCTATGGATTGGAATTAAAATAAGACGTACATTTATCTATTGAAAAACATTTGTGTTTGGCATAGGGGCTAATATCCTGCTTAAAATATTTACTTGGGGAGAAAAGGTTACTAAAATATAGAATATTATTCGCATTTGTTCCATAAGGAATTAGGCTCTGAGCAAAAAAAACAACTTAAAGCCCTACTGTCATAGTATTTGCAAAGTTATTAAACAACTGAAATTTACTGATTTGTCATAGTACTTGTAAACTATAATGCTAGAATGGTTTTAAAAGTTATGCAATTAGTATTATTGTAAATGTGCTGAACTTGTTTCAGTATAAGATAAATATTATGTTTATCATACAATGTTAATTAGTATAGAATACGCAGAACAACAAAACTCCAGGTACAACACACACGCATCTCACCTTTCCAATAGCCTCTGTATGGTGTTGAGTACATATTTGAAGTCTGCTAACCCAGTGTTGACGTTCCTTTGCATCAGTGGCTAGAAAATAAATTTAGGTTTACTCAAACAGAGTAGGTAAAACTAAATCATTTTGTCAAAACAATTTTCAAATACCTGCTAAACTAACGTATAGATCATGCCAATTCTAAAAGACCATTTAAATGGAAACCTGTGACCTACATGAGAAGCCAAATGAGGGAATGCAATTAAGAAACAGCTCAAAACTGCAAGAAAGCTCATATTCTCAGATTGTTTTAAAATATTTCACAACTAATGACTTCTGAAATGAAAAAGGTAAAGTCACCATAGTCCTACCAGAGCATCGGACTGCTCTCTCATTAAACAGAAATGACTAGTTGTTTAACCCGAGGGTCACCATACCTCAGATGAGGAGAGTGGTTGAGAAGAAGAGTCCTTCATGGTAATCTCAGGTAGTGCAGGAATTGAACCCATGCTATTCACATCACTCTAAATCATAACCCAGCCAACTGAGCTAACCTCTTAAGGTCAGCCACTGGTATCATGAAGACAAATATGGCAGAAAATATGCACAGTAAGGTCTCATGCTGCAAATGAGACAAATGACCAATTTTTATTTTGATGGCGTGAGCTGAAGAGATACATTGCACAAGAACTACAAGAACTCTCCCTTCTTTTCCAAACAGGGCCTTTTATGCTCAATACATCAGGTAAATAACAACTGGGTTTGGCTTGCTATTACATGAAAGCCTCAGCCTGAATGGTGCGTTAAATACATGGAATGGAGCTTGAACCAATTGTAATTATATGCGTGCTATCACCTGAACCAAGTGAACACCAAAATAAGTTGAATAGAAGTTACACAACAAAGGCAGCAAATATATAATCTAGATAAATGTGATGTCACACAAATGTGAAACACATGCGAGTCAAAACATGTATTACACAATTAACACATGGAATTGAATTAAAATGGCAACTAAGAAAGGGACCCAGGAACTCTATCAAAAAATGCTGCAAACACTTAGCAGGTTAGGCATCATTAGTGGAGAAAGACAATATTTCTGGCAATTGATCTTTCATCAAAAGCTGGAAAACATTACAGATGTGGATAATGAAATACAGAATTATGGGCAGGTCAGAGATAATACGGGAGGCAGGAATAATTAAGAAAAAAGCAGAAAGAAAGTATGGGAATAGTGGTTACCAACTCAAAATATTGAATTTGATGTTCAGACCAGACGGTTGTGAAATGTCTGATCAAACAATCAACTGCATTGGTCCACAAGCTTCTGTGGAGCTTCATTGGAACAGTGTCAGAGTCGGAGGTCAGAATGGATGGAGAATTGAAATAGCAAGCAAGATATATAATGAAGACGGACTGCATAAACTTGGCTTGCAATTCTTTCAGTTTAGAAGGTTCAGTCATGACTTGAGGTCTTTTAAGTTGATAAGGGGATTCAATATTGTTGGAAGAGAAACTACTACTTCCAGAACAAAGAACGAAACCAGGACATGGAGATCATAAATTAATGGTAAACCACTTGACAGTGAAATCAGGAAGCTTCATTGCAAGCAAAGGTAGTGAAATTCTGGAACAGAATGTATTGTCTTCAAAAAGACTTGTCAGTTGAGATTTCACGACATAGATGAATAGAGTTTGGTGAGGCAAGTCATAAAAGAACATGGACTACAGCCAGATAAATAATCAAGTATAGTTCTGCCATCATCTACCTGAATGATAAATTCCTGTCGCTACTTTTAATAAAGTGACCATTTCAACATATAGCAAAATCAGTAGGCCAAACAGTATGAATGCTCATTAGTGCAGTGAACTGCAGCTTACATGTCAACTAGGTATGCAAGATGATGCCAATTTTCAGGTCTCAAAGATACTATTTTTGCCTGTATTCAGTATATAAATTGAATTGACTTTATAGTGACAACATGCTATAATTGTATTAATTGTCAATCCTAATTTTTCACATTCGAATGCATATTTTGCTTATCCCATCCTATAACCGGTTGCAATGGATCAGGCAGGTGATAAACTAAATTGCAAAGATGTGCAACAGTTTAAGACACACCCACTCTTTGTACCGGAATCCACTGACAATTTCAAATGGCAGCCACCAATACCAGTGGTTCATGTTTATATTCAACACAAGTTTACCCCTCCCCTCTCCACCAAATCACAGTACTGTTGCGGTGCAGAAGGCATTTAATTTTGTTGTGTCTCTGTCATAATGCTATTCAGAGAGTCATTTGCTTTTAACTCTAAACATTATTTCTATTGAAATAGTCATTTAATGCTTCAATTGAACCTGCCTCCAACACACTAGCAGGCAGTGCATTCATTATACACCCTAACTACTCACTGTGTGGAAAAGTTTTCTTCTCACAATTCATTTGCTTCTTTTGCAAATTATTTTAAGTCTGTGCCCTCTCAATCCTTTTATGAATGGGAATACATTTTCTCTCTGTACTCTATTCAAGGTCCTCATGATTTTGAGAGCTTCTCTGAAGAAAATGGTCCCAACTTCTACAATCTTTCTTTACAACTGAAGTTTTTCATCCCTGAAAGTGCTCTTGTAAATCTCTCTCATTCTTTTTCCAATGTGTTCACATCCTAGTTGAATTATGAAGCCAAAAACTGGATACAATACTAGCAGAGTTCTAATTAATACCTTATGCAAGTTCAGCATAACACCTTACCTTGTGTTCTATGCCCCTATTAGTAAAAGGTCTCCCCCACCTTTAGGAATCAAAGATAACACTGGACTGCTGATATTTAACTTGACTTAACAATTAACCTATTTGCATTTCAAAATGTGTTGCTTTTTGGAAACATTTAATTTGGTTGGTACCGAACAGGCAAGCTGCTTTCAGTTCAAGGGCCATTTCCACTCCGTGAACTTCAGTGTATAGCACCCAAAATTTCTATCACACCGCAGGGCAATGAGTGCTGGGGTCGTGAGCAGGGTGGAGGCATAAACCAAATCAAGGATGTTCACTGTTCTACTTCAGATAGAAAAAAAAAATCATCCAATGTACAATGTCACCCAGATAAGTTTAGTGTCAACAGCACCAAGCAATACATATCAAAATGAAACAGCGTCCTCAGTATTATACCTCTTAGTTTATACTGTTCTCCGATAGCAGCATTGACTGTGAAGGTGTGAGAGTCTTCATCACTTGGTGAGATGACTGCCCCTGCTAGCTGCAAAGTGCCTCTTGGCTTCTGATTTCTGGATTGCTCGTTCACAAAATATTCTAGTAGTCCAGCTTCATTATTTAAAACAAAGAATCTGGTGGAGGCAAAATAAAAGACAATCACTACAAAGAACTAAAACAATAGCAGTTTGCTTGCTAGCTTTGGAAACCACACACAGTATTGAGGGGTAGAAAGGAACTCATACTTTTGCAGGGACTGACCTTTCCTGGGAAAGTCTCAAAAAAAAAAAAACAGAAAAGTGATGAATTACTTTCACTTAGTGCACAAGTTCTTTCAATATGCACAGCAAGATTCCAAATATAGGAAAATAAGCTTTAACCAATTAATTTATTTAGGTTTATTACGTAGAAGAGCTCTCCTTCATAAAATCCTCCTTTTACATCAGCTGAACTACCACATTAGTTTAATACCTAATCCAAAAGACAACAACTTTGGGAATGCAGATCTCTCAGATATGCACTTATTATCAGCCTAAATACCATACTCAAATGCTAGACGGGGCAATTAACTCAACCAAGATACCAAAGCAAGGTGACATGATTGCAACCAACACAGAACGTGGGAACTCAGCAAGTCTGGCAACATTTATGGACAAAGTAACAGAGGTAAGGTTTCGAGTTCAGTCTGACTGTTCTTCAGAACTTGGATTTGATTTTAAGGCTGAATTAAAATGTTACATTGTGAGATTTTTCCTGTAGTGTACTGGAATAAATAATAATAAAGTCACAGTCCTAAAGCTTGACTAGTTTTGTGAACAAATGGGGTCTCTATTGGTCTGCCTAACCATTTCTCTAATGAGCAATTCCAACATATTGTAATATTCAAATGTTTGCATGCATGAAATTTTAAAATTGTGTTTCTAAGCTAAATGTGCATTCAACGTTGTTCTCATGATCTCATGGACCAGAAGTAACACTTGCAAATATACATTTTGGTATATTGCGTCATCAATAACATTGACAATACCTTTGCACAATCACAAATATAGAAACACAAATTTAAAAGTTTTGAATAAGGTGCAAATACTGTGCCCACAAACCATCCTTCCTGCAATGAGGAATTTCAGCCATTCTTGGTTACGAATGAAATCAACATTTTGACTCTTGCGTACGGTCTTGAGAATTATGACGTTGTAGGACATACCGGCCACCAGCCTACTCAACAGAGAAAGATTTTGAGGTCTCTATCCCTGTCAGCATAAATATGAGCGCACTTGTGGCACTGTGGTAGTGGACCTTGTCTCTGGGCCAGAAAGGTTCAAGTCCTACCTGCTCCAAAGGTGTACCACAACATGTCACAGCCAATTGCACCTGGAACATTGCTATCACCTCAGTCTATCAACTACCTAATCCCCATAAAAACTGAAAGAAGTGCAGATGCTGCATATCAGGAACAAAACCAGAAGTTGCTGGAAAAGCTCAGCAGCATCTGTGAAGAAAAAAAAATCAGAGTTAACATTTCGGGTCCGGTGACCCCTCCTCAGAACTCTCAACCTTCAAACTATAGTTTGGTGTCTGTGGCGTGAAGAAATCCAGTGAAAACAATTTCTTTAAAATTTAAAATTTAGAGCACACTCAGTTCCAGAGTGGTTAGATGGTGTCATTCAAATCTGCCTGGTGTTAGGGGTAGTACTTATTGCAAGGACTTAAAAGGTCACTCAGAACAATTGAGATCACTGAAAAAGTTTTGCCAACAGAGTTTAGTTAGGGACAGAAAGACAGACATTTTAAGACTATTGATTTTTAGCTGTCTCCAGGGAAGGAGTCAAGAATAGCTGGGTAGCCCTATGCTTTTAGAACGAACACCAAGTCACAGTTCTAGGAGTTAGTAAGCAGCTAAGGGTTGAAATCAGGACTCAAAAATCATCCTAGAGAACTGAGAGATTGGGAATGTCACAGGCTGTGTGTGTTGGGAAGTTGCGAGGGGCTCAGAAGAAGCCTACGAGCATTAATACATGAGTGCAGCTGTGAGAGTGGGGTTTGAAAAGCCACAAGCAGTATTCACTTGATGCAATATAGCAAGATTAGAGAACAGAGAAAACCCAGGAACAGCCGTGAGCTTGGTGAAATTAACTGTTGGTGAAGAGAAATTAAATTTGTGAATAAATACCGAGTACAGTTTCGAGTCCAAGAGGTGCATACAAGATCCAGAACAGTCCATGAGGAAGTCCACGATGGAACAATGCTTGATTGGGAGTTGAGCCCAGATTAGCAAAAGTGAAGAACTGCAATCTTGTGAAGTTTGTTGAGATGCGATAACTTAACGCATCATTAAATTTTGGGGGAGTTACCGAGAATTCTGTGGGATCTATCCTGCTTGCATTTGCTATGTGATATGCATTGTAGGATATTTGATCACCGCACATTACTCATGCTTAACAATATATTAAATATGTGTTAAAATAAGTTGTGGATGATTTTTAGATTGTATTACTGTTCTAACTTGAAGTAGTGTCGGTGATCTGGTTTGGGATCATAACAATGTCCAATTCTGCTCCAAGTCCAGCTCTCTAATTATTTATTTCCTTGGTGACCTATATTGACTCCCACACTTTCAACACCTCAAAAATGTAAAATTCTCACCCATATTGAAATTCCTTCATGTATTTTGTAAAAGAAAATTTAAAAACCTCTCATCTTTTTAACCTTCACTAGCTCTACAGCCCTTTTGAATACTAGTAAACAAAGCCATATTTTCAAATCATAGAATGGCTACTGCACAGATGGAGGCACACCGACATTCTACAAAAGCTATTCAGCTAGTTCCAAAACCACCTCCACCTTTTCCCCATAATCTTCATTTTAACTTTAGAGGTTTATCCAATTTCCCGTTGAAAGCAATAATTAATCCGCCTCCACCATCCAACGCAGTACACTCCAGATCCCATCCCTCACCGCACTTAACTTTTCCGAAGTACTCCATTGGCCAATACTTAAATAAGATTACATTGTTTCATAATCACCTCAATTGACATAACCACAATTTAAAATTGTGACTACTTTTATGACCAAAGCCACGTTTGCAATCTTCCAGCAAATGCTTCAGTCTTAATTTATTGTGCAAATTGAGCCCGTTGATAAAATCAACCTTACAAAGGTTTATAAAATCATGAGGAGCATAGATGAGGTGAATAGCCTTGAACTTTTCTCCAGAGAAGCGAAGTCCAAAATTAGACGGCATTGGTAAAGATGAGAGATCTGAGGGACAATGTTTACACACAGAGGTGGTCCACAAATGCCAGAGGAAGTGATAAAGGTAGGTATAATTACAACATTTAAAATACATTTGGACAGGAACATGAATAGAGGAATATGGACCAAACACAGGCAAACGGGACTAGTTCAGTTTAGGAAACCTGGTCAGCATGGACGAGTTGGGCTGAAGGGTCTGTTTCCACGCTGCATGACTCTAAGGCAACATTTTCTAAATTAAAAAGAAGCATTTATATCATAGGTCTGATTTATGCTAACACTGTAAAGAGGTAAGAATCAGCTTTGCATGAGTTATAGTGTAAGCACAAATTGAACTATGCCTCACACAAGTTTTTTTAGGTGAAGCCAAAACTAGATAGCACCACCACAACTTACACATTAAAGTAATCAAAGTTAATTGAAGAACTCAACAATTATTTAACAATTTCTGCTAAATGAACTCACCGATACTGCCAGCCTGTGACAAGGTTAGTATATTTCATCAAATATCCATGTACATTCTCCATGTGATCACTGCAGGCCAGAAAAAAAGAGTTGTGATATGCGAATCTATATAACCAAAGAAACTAATGCAAGCTCAGATTACACAGTTCACTTTAGGCACTCAAAATACCATAGCATCGAAGCAACCATAACATTTTACATTTCAAACACTGGAAAATTTTGGAGTGATTAATCTTTGAAATTTATGCTGTGACCTGCTGTCAATTTTTGATAAGAACACAGATGGGAGATTAGAAGAAGGAGGCATAAAACAGATTTTCAAATCCGAGTGGATATCCTGGGCAGGAAGCAGAAGATAGAAATATACTTTAAATTGAAATTTATGGGCATACTTAGGCACTCCATTAGACAAAAGTTGCTAGTGTCATGGAAAAAAAAACTGCAGTCTAAATCATCAAATGGTACCAAGAATGACAGGATGAAATGAGATACTTGAAAAAAGTACATTGTGAAAAATAAAGCCTAAAAGACAGTCTAGTTGCAGTTTTGCAAATTTTGTAGGATGAAAAAGCCAATTAGTAAAACATTATTTCCTTAAACAGATGCACTCTTATTACAGATTTACTGATTAAAGTTAGTGCTAGAAGCAAAAGAAGTGGTTAGGAGTTTTATTTTTCAAGTCATCAGAATAAGGAGCCTGGAGCTAATGAAATTTAGCTTGGTCAACCTAGTGTCATACACACCTAGAAATTCATTGCTGCAAATAACACAGTCTCCAGCATGCGCTCAAAGTTACATCATATTAATTGCTGCGAGCACAATTGGCAGTGTACACTTTCCCTATTATTTCATACCTCACTTGAATAAGTCCAGTAGTATTAAGCCCTAAGTGTTGCCAACTAATTCCTAAGAAACACCAAGTGTAGCTTTGGTAAGGTTATTTAAATAATTCAATTGTGATGTTCAGATGGTAATTAAAAATATTATACTTCTTCCAGATCTGAAATCACACTAACTTTCAGGGTATTCCATCTGATGAGGGCAACACATGCAATTTTGGCTTTTCCTACGATGCTCAGCAGACAGATGTTGCAATCATTGTACAGGGTTATAATTGATGCACTCTTAAAAATAACTTCAGCATCTCTAGGAAGGCCAAGTTCACCGACTCAAAAGATTGTACTTGATGCCAAATCACCAAGCAATATTTCCTCTGACTCACCTACAATCTTGGGATGAATAATGGTTGCATATCCAAAAATGTAAGGTGAACTGATCGCTGGACCACAACCACTTTATTTACATGGAGGGAAACTGCAAAACTCTGCAATGCAGAGGCATATGGTCGTGGCTGATCTCAATTGGGCAAGACAAAGTGTCACACAAGCTTACAAGAGTCAGTCTAAAGGCCAGGTATTTCAAACTCAATACAAGAAATGATCAGCAATTGAATCTGTATGCAGTGAACAGCCAACAGAAGGTAGAACCGTTGTTACTATCATTTCAGTCAAGGCCAAGGAACCACTTGGGAATGGATTCATTAAGTTCAAAGACCTTCATTAATTCTCAATAGATTACTAAACACGATTAATTGAGATAAAATATCTATGTCAGATCACTGCAAACGTACACAAAAATACAGCAGTTGAGACCATACAGAGTTGAAAACAGAACAAGGGATATTGTGAAAAAAGTTATAATACACTGATATTGTTGAACGTTGTAGAACTATTTCTCAGAAAAGGCAGAGGTATAACTGAGCTCAATACAACTACCTCAGAGAGAAACACTCAGACTAAGGAAAGGAAGAATTCAAAGCGTCTGACTCCTCAGAATGAGACTAGAACCAGATCAGACTTATTAGTCATAGGTAAATCTGGAAGGAGACAGAAATTTTCTAAGCATCTAAGAGAATGGTTTGTTGATTATGTTGTTAGTAGAGTTAGAGGAAAGCACCTTGAACTCAAGTAACAGTGTTTAGGAGATTACTGTTTGGTAGACCCCAAACACGTGTTAAAACAGTTGAAGTTATGTCACATCTACACGAAGTGGAGAAGTTTTGGGCACCACATCTTAGGAAGGGGTCACTGGCCTTGGGAAGAGTGCAGAGTAGATTTACCAAATTGATACTTATGTTTGACAGAAGAATTCCAAGGAGACATAACGTGAAAGGGTGCTGTATTTCCTAGAATTTAGAAATTAAGGAATGGTTTGATCAAAGTTTTTGAGATATTAAGATAGCTTTTCTCTAACTGCCCCATTTCTACTGGTTGGAGAGGCCAGTATGAGTTCTTTATTTTTTACAATCTCACCTTCTGAGACAACACCATTTTTTAAACAACTTTCTAATCAACCTGTTCAGTGATGTTGTTACACACTTCTGGAGTAGGTGGGACTTGAGTCCATATTCATGGCTCAGTGGCAAGGACAATGCCACTGCGCCACAAGAACCCTCCAGTATTAACTTTATGTCAAGTACTTAATCGTAAATAGGTGGTGGACATTAACTGTGGATCCAATGTGCTCCTAAACAGATAGTTAAACTGTGGTTGTTGGATTAAGAAGTACATGTTTCCAAAATGACCTAGTAAGTATACAAGCGTGCAATGGCTCCAAAGGGCATGTTTGGTGCAGCGGCAGAGTCGCTACCTCTGAAAGAGGAGGACCAGTTCATGTCCTGACTGCTTAAGTGTATAATGACATCTCTGAACAGCCTGATTAGAAAAATATTAAGGGGCACAGCTATAGATGGCTGACAGGCTAAAGGGCCTATTCCTGGCCCGATGTTTCTAGTTCCGATTCCGTCCAGTCATAGAGTCATACAGCACAGAAACAGACCCTTCAGTCCAAACCGAACATAATTCCAAACTAAGCTAGTCCTACTGCCTGCTCCTGGCCCATATCCCTCCAAACCTTTCCACTTCATGTATCTCTCCAAATGTCTTTTAAATGTTGCAATTGTACCCGCATCCACCACTTCCTCAGGAAATTCATTCCACACTCAAACCACCCTCTGCGTAAAAAAATTTGCCCCATATCTTTTTTAAATCTCTCTTCTCTCACCTTAAAAAATGTGTCCCCAGTCTTGGAATCCCCTATCCTAGGAAAAAGACAACTACCATTAACTCTATCTATACCTCTCATTATTTTATAAACTTCTATCATTTCGCATCTCAACCTCCTATGCTCCAGTGAAAACAGTCTCAGCCTATCCAGCCTTAGTTTACAACTCAAACCTTCCGCACGTGGCAACATCCTGGTAAATCTCTTTTGAACCCACTCCATCTTTACAATATCCTTCCTATAAGCGGGCGATCAGAACTGGACACAATATTCCAGAAGAGGCCTAACCAAAGTCCTGTGCAACCTCAACTTGACTTCCCACCTCCCTTACTGAAAGGGCAGTGCGACAAAGGCAAGCACGCCAAATGCCTTTTTAACCACCCTGTCTATATGTGATGCAAACTTCAAACAATTATGTACCTGCACGCATAGGTCCCTCTGTTGAACACCACTACCCAAGGTCCTACCATCCCTCCTTCCTCCTCTAACCAAAAAAGGGATGAGAGACATGCTAATTTGTTGGTAGCAGAGCGAGAAGTAAGGCATTGGCATGATAGGCTTCGGTGATCAGCGGCTCAGCAATAAGTACAGGTAAGCTCAGTTACAGTCCTTTTAACTTTCCTCTCAATCTTAGAGCAGCTGAGATGGCAGTTAGAGCAGTGGCATGCTCTCCCTGCAGGATGTGGGAGATCAGGGAGACCTCCATCGTCCAAGATGACTACATCTGTGGGAAGTGCACCCAGCTGCAGGTCGGGGAGACTGTGTTTGGGAGCTGGATGCACTCAGGATCTCCGAGATGCTGAGCGCATCATAGATATGAGGTGTGACCACCTCACTAAAACTAAGGTACAGGCAGAGAGTAGCTGGATGACCACCAGGAAAGGCAAAGGGAGTAGGCAGAAGAGTGCAGGAATCCCCTGTGGCTATTCCGCTCAAAAACATTTTGATATGGTTGGGAGGGATGACCAGCAGAAAGCACCAGTAACCATGTTGGCAGCTGGAAACTACAACTGGCTCTGGGGAGCAGCAGGAAAGGGTAAAGGTAAACAGGACCTTAGTGATAGGAGATTCAACAGTTAGGGGGACAGACAGGAGATTCTGTGGCCGCCAATGTGAATCCAGGATGGTGTGTTGCTTACCACATGCCAGGGTCCGGAATGTCTTGCAGCGGCTGCAGAATATTCTCAAGGGGGGAGGGTGAGCAGCCAGAAGTCATTGCCATTTGTGCCAACGTGCACAAATGACACAGGTAGAAATAGGGACGAGGTCCTGTGGAGTGATACAACAGATGAATACGTGGCTAAAGAATTGGTGCGGGGGCAGGGATTCAGCTCCCTGGATATTTGGGATCTTTTGTGGAGCAGAGGTCACCTGTTCAAGAGGAACGGGTTGCACCTGAACTGGAAGGGGACCAATATCCTGGTGGGCAAATTTGATAGAGCTGCAAGGGAAGGTTGAAACTAGATTGGCAGGATCCCACATGACAGGAAGGCTAGTGAGAGGTTGGAAGGAGATACAGTAATCAGAAATAGCAAGTTGAAGAGACAGGTGAGGATGGAATAGGACAGGGAGTGAGGAATGCCTGGTGGATTAAACTGCATCTACTTCAATGCAAGGGGGCTGACGGGTGAGGCCGATGAACTCAGGGTGTGGATAGATACGTGGGACTAGGATATTATAGCCATTACAGAAACGTAGCTAAGGGAGGGACAGGACTGGCAGCTTAATGTGCCAGAGTACAGGTGCTTTAGGCGGGACAGAGGTGGAGGAAAGAGGGGGAGTTGCATTTTTGATTAAGGGGGTGTATCACAGCAGTAGTCAGAGATGAACTAACTGAGGGATCATCCAATGAGGCTTTGTGGGTGGAGCTAAGAAATAAGAAAAGGATAGTGACATTATTGGGGTTGTACTATAGGCCCCCAAATAGTCAACGGGAATTAGACGAACAAATATGCAGGGAGACTGGGGAGATTTGCAAGAGTAATAGGATGGTCATAGTGGGGGATTTTAATTTTCCTAACATAGTCTGGGACTGCCACTGTGTTAAGGGCTTAGATGGGGTGGAATTTGTTAAGTGTGCTCAGGAAAGTTTCCTTAACCAGTATATAGAATGTCCTACTCGGGAATGGGCAAACCTTGACCTTCTCTTGGGAAATAGGGCAGGACAGATGACTGAGGTGACAGTGGGGGAGCATTTTTTTGGACCAGTGACCATAGTTCTATTAACTTTAAAATAGTAATGGAAAAAGACAAAACTGGTCCACAAGTTCAAGTCCTGAAATGGGGCAAGGCAAATTTTGATGGAATTAGACAGGAGCTTTCAGGGGTTGATTAGAGTAGTTTGTCTGCAGGCAAAGGGACCTCCGGCAAGTGGGAGGCCTTTAAAAGTGTGATAGCTAGAGTTCAAGCTCTGCCTGTTCCTGTGAGGGTGAAGGGCAAGGTTGGTAGGAGTAGGAACCCTGGATGACAAGAGCTATTGAGGCTTTGACCAGAAAAAAAAAAAAGGAGGGAGGCATGGCCCAGGAACAGGCAGCTGGGATCAAGGGAATCCCTGGAGGTATATAGGGGATGCAGGAGTTTACTGAAGGGGGAAATCAGGAGAGCAGAAAGGGGGCATGAGATAGCTTTGGCTGAGATGATTAGGGTGAACCCAAAGAGATTTTTTAAGTATGTTAAAGGAAAAAGAATAACAAGAGAGAGAATAGGACCCCTCAAGGACCAAAGTGAACACGTACATGTGGAACCACAAGAGAAGAGTAAGGTCCTCAATGAATAGTTCTCCTGTGTTTACCGTGGATAAAGACATGAAGACTTGGGAAGTTGGAGAAGTTAGTGCTGATATCTTGGGGACAGTCCATATCACAGTACAGGTGGTGTTGGAAGGACTAGAATGTACAAAAGTAAATAAATCTTCTGGTCCTGACCAGATATATCCAAGAAATCTGCAAGAGGCTAGGGAAGAAATTGCGGGGGCCCTGGCTGATATACTTGCATCATCGTTAGCCACGAATGAAGTCCCCGGAAGACTGGAGGGTAGCAAATGTTGTGCCCCTTTTCAAGAAGGGCTGCAAAGAAAAACCTGGGAATTATAGACCAGTAAGCTTAACATCTGTGGTAGGTAAGTTACTCGAGAAGATTCTGAAGGATAAGATATACATGCATTCGGAAAGACAGTGTTTGATTAAGAGCAGTCAGCATGGCTTTGTGCATAGGAGATCGTGTCTCACAAATCTGTTAGTGGTTCTTCGATGAAGTGACCCGGAAGGTTGATGAGGGTGGGGCTGTAGACATAGTCTATATGGATTTCAGTAAGGCTTTTGATAAGGCTCCACATGGTAGCTGCTCCGGAAGGTTAGATCACATGGAATCCAGGGACAGCTGGCAAATTGGATACACAATTGACTTGATGGTAGGAAGCAGAAAGTAATATTGGAAGGATGCTTGTCTGACTGGAGGCCTGTGACTACTGGTGTGCCTCAGGGGTCGGTGCTGGGTCCATTACTGTTTGTCATCTATATCGATGAGAATGTACAAGGCATGATGAGTAAGTTTCTGGATGACACCAGAATAGACAGTATTGTGGACAGTGAGGAAAGTTACTAGAAATTGCAGCAAAGTCTTGACGAGCTGGGGAAGTGGGCCAGGAAATGGCAAATGGAATTTAATATAAATGAGTTTGTGAGGTGTTGCATTTTGGAAAGTCAAATCCAGGTAGGAGTTTCATGGTGAACAGTACAGGCTTGGAGAAGAGTAGTGGAAGAGAGGGACCTTGGACTTCAGGTGTATTGTTCTCTGAAAGTGGAGTCATAGGTAGACAGGACAGTGAAGGCGGCTTTTGGCACACTGGCCTTCATCAGTCAGGGTACTGAATTTTGAAGTTAGGAAGTTAAGTTTCAGTTGTTCACAACGTTGGTGAGGCTTCACTTGGAGTAACATGTTCAGTTTTGGTCACCTTGCTATAGGAAGAATGTTATTAAACTGGAAAGAGTGCAGAAGAAATTTACAAGGATGTTGCAAGGACTCAAGGACTGAGTTATAGGGAGAGGTTGGACAAGCTGGGACTTTTTTCTTTAGCGCGTAGGAGACTGAGGGGGGATCTTATAGAAGTGTATAAGATCATGAGAGGCATGGGTAGGGTGAATGCACTCAGTCTTTTTCCCAGGTTTGGGGAATCGAGGACTAGGAGGCATCAGTTTAAGGTAAGAGGGGAAAGAATACATGGGAACCTGAGGCCAACTTGTTTTTTAAACAGAGGGTGAATGCATATGGAATGCACTGCCAGCAGATGCAGGAATATTAACAACATTTAAAAGGCATTTGGACAAGTACGTGGATAAGAAAGGTTTAAAAGGGTACGGGCCAAGAAATGGGCTTAGCATGGATGGACATTTTGGTCGGCATGAACCAGTTTGGGCCAAAGGGCCTGTCTCCATGCTGTAGGTCTCTATGAACAAGCCCTATCCTTGTTTATTGTACCAAAATACAATATCTCACATTTATCCAGACTGAACTCCATCTGCCATTCAGCCCATTGACCCATTTGATCAAAATCCCTTTCTATTCATGGAAAACTTTCTTCACTGTTTACTGTGCCTCCAATTTTGGTGTTGTCCACAAAGTTACTAACCATGCCTTCTATATTCTAATCCAAATCATTTATGTAAATGACAGACAAAAGAGGACACAGAACTGTGGAACACAGCTGGTGACAGGCCTCCAGTCTGAAAAGCAACCCTCCACCATTACACTCTGTCTCCTGCCATTAAACTAATTATATGTCCAATTGGCAAGTTCACCCCAGATCCCATGTGACCTAACTTTACTAATTAATCTACCATGTGGAACCTTGTCAAAGGCTTTACTAAAATCCAAATAAACAGCGTCTACTGCTCTGTCAGTCATTGGAAAACAAAGGTATAGTACAGATCATCAACTACTAACTACTGCAATGGTTGCATAGGATTACTAGAATGCGTTGATTTAAGTCATTACAGATCAACTGTAATATAACAGAAACATTTATAACAAAATAATGATACATAGTGCTGAAGAACCACCCCAAAAAATTTTAACATTTTAACCGTATTGAAAAATTGGTGTGATAATCAAAACTAAGTACTGTCCTACATATTCATTTCCATAATGGGAAATTCATTGATCGTGATAATAGGTTCAATCCCTTTTTTATGTCAATACCTATAAAATAGCAGTGTAAGTGGGGGGAAGCTATTAAGGAAGGGAATAACTGGTTAGAATTTTCACAATCTAGTTGTCATTATGTGTCACCTTGATTTTACAGTGGCATGCTTGCCTTTATCAGTTGTGCGCTTTTATTACAGGTTTGGAACAAAATCTGTGTTGACACTGACGCTCCACTGAGGGAATGCTGTGTTGGCAAAAGTGCTCATTTTGTGGTAGAAATATTGACCAGAGGCCTTGTCTGTCTGTTCACATGGAATAAAATTAAAAAATTCCATGACACGGTACAAGGAAGAGAGGGCATTTTCCTGTTATCTTAGCCAAAATCTATCCCTTAACCATAGTCGTCAAAATATACTAACTGGTCATTTATTTCATTTCCCAGTTGTGGAACGTTGCTCTGCACATAATTGGAGGCCACATTTGCGTGCACAGTGTCAGCACTTCAAAAAATAATCAGCTAGCTGTGAATGTCTTAAGGTTAGCTGTAAGCTGTGAAAAGCATGATGTATAAATGCTGGTCCTTCTTATCTATCTACGCACAGGCCTCTGCTGGATATCATAAAAACTAAGCTGTTGCTATGCTTTCAAGTACTCTAAGAATAATTAGCTTTCGATTCATTATTAAGTCACGTACAACTTGAGTGAAATACAAGAACATGATGTACAACTGTAAAACAGCATCCCAAAGCAGGAGTTAATCTTTTTACATTCTGCCAAAAGCAGAATGTTTGGTTTGTCTGTAATCAGCCACCTCAGCCCTCCCAACCAGCTACCACTGAATATTAGTGTTACTTGCATTCCTCCTTCAATCTATTAAACAAAATCTAATTGATCATTTATCTGACAACTTTGTGGAACTAGTAGAATATCATCCAGTTTTACTAGAAAAAGCCGCTGCATTGAAACTCCGGCTCAGGTTTTTATATATTATTATATATTTGTGGATTATCTGCTGCAGGGATCAAATCATGTATTCTTCTTTAATCCCTTGGCACAGCAAAAGCCTCTGCCCAAATTCATACTTTAGAATGAGTTATAATTATGGATCGCAGAGTACGAGATAAACCCATTTTGTCAGTCCCCAAAATCATGTTTTTCCATATACTTTGTACAGAAGTTGACCTGTCTTCACATCAATGACACACTATAATCACACTGTGGATCAGTTAGTTTGATTGGCTGGATGAATGGTGTGCCACACAAAAAGATACCAACAAATTAGGTTCAATTCCTGCACTGGCTGAGGTTACCATGAAGGACTCACCTTCTCAACCTCTCCCCTCACCTATGGCGAGGTGGCCCTCAGGTTGAATCACCCCAGTCGTCTCTCTATAGTGAGAGGGGACAGCACTGTGGTCTGTTAAGACTACGATAAATTTACACTCACATTACTGGTTAGCCTAAATTGTCATCACTCTAATGGATGTTTCACTTACTAGTACCTTATATTTGGGTGTAACACTGCATAACATGAACTGCAACAATTCAAAGAGGCAGCTCACCCTCACTTTCTCAAGGTCTACTGGGGTTAGGGAAATTAATGCTGGCCAGCTACCAGTGCCCACATCCCACGAATGGATCAAACAGGCAATATGGATGGTGTGAAGATGCACAGGAGTTTAAGGCATGCCCACAGGGAGTAGACTCTACTTGGTGAATGAGAAAGATGACAACCAACACTTCCAGTTCACTTTTACATTCAGCACAAAAACTGACTCCTGTCTTTAAAAGGATTCATTACGCTTTCTAAGATCAACTTGTATGCCCAACACTGGAGAATCTATAAATTCTGGAAAATCAAAGAGCAGAAAGCCTGAACCCATACTAAAAAGGATGTCATTATAGTGTTTGAGACTTCTAGCTGCTTAGATTGCATTCTCCACCAGCATTACAACTCTCCAAGATTTTTGTTCCTCCAATTCTTGCAATCTTAAGCATCCTTGACTTCAGCTACTCTAACATTGGTGGCAGCGTCTTCAGCTTCTAAGGTTCTAAGCCCTCCTGGGATTCTGTCCCTCAATTAGACTGGCTCACAATCTCTTTCCTCCTTTAGGGGTGCTTCATAAAATCTAAGCTTTTGGTCATTGGCCCATTATCTCCTAATGTAGCTCGGTATTAAATGTTGTTTGTTAACACTCCTATGGAGCACGTTGGGATATTTATACTACATTAAAGACATTATATCAATCTAAGAAGCTACTACTGCTGTTAGAGGATTGTCTTGGCATGGCACAACCAAGCTTTATCGTTAGTTTTTCATTGATCTTTGGAGATCTCACTGGAATGATTAATGATTACATTCTAATATTAACAGATGGACAATTATCCAGTGAAAAGCCAAAGTGTCTAAATTTCATTTGAACAACTTAACATCTGAATTACATCCTTATTGTCTCGCCAGCACATCCTTCCATTTACTCCCAGGTAAAGATTTTAAGTACAAAAGCATCCATACATTTTCCAGACTAGTAATAATTTTATAAAACCATGAAGGTCCAGCACAAAACCAATGAAAGATAAATCTAAACATGGTTGCCTAATTTGCCAGTACACTTTCCATTTCTGCTGATGCAATGAAACAATCTGCTAGTTGTCACTTCCTTCAAAATATAACAAGGACAGTATTAAAGAACTTACAAAATACAGTGAACACACAAAAGGATTAATGCTCTGCCACTAGCCTATCTTTGAGATAAAAAACGCACATTTATACAAATTCAGTTATAGTTTCACTATAAATTCACGTAGAAATAAATTACCAACAATAATGGCATATCACAATGTTAATGCTGCTACTTTTAAGTTGGCAATGCATGTGACTGCAGTTTCTTTTGCAGCAGTAAACTGCAACGCACAGGACTTCAGTAAAGATCAAGAGTTTAAACACACCAGAGTAAGTGTTCCCAATACGACAGAGAACCACAAAAAAAAAGTGGCCACCAAAGCCCAAGCATGCACAGACAACCACCACGATCGGTCAGTTGCAGCAGAAACCTGTGTGCCTGGCAGCCTTACTGCATCCACGAGAAATGTCAAAATAGGTGGCAAAATCAACAGCTACTAAGATGATGGCAGCAAAGAAATCCAAGATGCACAACAAAAGGAGCAAAACTGTAGCCTAAGACCCAGTCAAAACCAGCAAAACAAAAACAAGAAAGCTGCAGCCAAACAGAAATAAATACAAAAAGAGTGTAACATAAAAATCTAAATCCAAAGGGTGTTTTTTTACCTCAGAGCCACCACATTCCTCTAAACAGAGCTGTTGCAAACAAATAGAACCATATTTATGTGAGGATAATGGTGTTGCTTACAGAATGTACTGTGTTTAAATCAAAATATTACTGACCAGTTCAGGTCATATTTAAAAGCTCTAGGATGGGAAATATATTGGCAACACCATCTTTGTGACAGGTAGCTGCCATTCTGTCGCTTGAAGAGACATAAAACAGTAACGCTGCATTGCTGTACCTGTGGGCTAATTGCACTGCCTAGTGGTGTTGATGATAAATGCAGCCTAAATGAACAGTTGTGTGCTGTAAATCACTCCTTTTGATGAAAGCTATTCAAAAAAATCAGCTGCTTTTGTAATGGTAGGTCTTAAAACAAAATTCCATTAAGGTTTTATCACATTGTACAAAAAACTTCCCATTTTAATAGTCAGCCAAGAGCATTCTCCATAAGCCTTTCCAATTGCCGGAATAAAAGTAAATTCTAATACCTGAGCAATCTGGAATTCAGAAGATGGAAACTAAAATATACCTATTGATTAGGCACTAGATAAGTTTCATATATAGTATTAACATATTAAATTTAAAGAGATATTAGGATGTTTTATTAAGTAAAGGGTGCTATATAAATGAATATTGCTCTCTGCTTTATAAAAAGATATTATAATTGAGCCCTTTAGTGCTCATTTTGTTCTAGTTGCATCCCATTCAAATAATTAACGTGCGGTGAGATGCTGAATTCCGAGTACAGATCACTGGAGAACACATTTTTACATCTTGCCAATCAAATTATGTTACATTTATTCCTACATTAAGTTTCTTACCTCCCAGTTAATTATCAGCCTTAAAGCTTTAGGTGGTTTCAAAATTATGCACTATCTTGCAAATGATCATATGTTTTCTATCCATAAACACAACATGCCTTCACGCTCCTCTAGCCACCATGCCAGTGAATTAATCACATTAGCAAGGCATGATCCTCCCTTCTGAAATATATGCAAATTCCATCTGATCATCTTACATTTTTCCCCCCAGAGTTCAGCTGCTGTCTCTGATAGTAAATCCCGGTAACTTCTTCCACAATCAATGTTATACAAACAATGTGGTTATCTGATTTCTCCCTGCCTCCTTGAACAATAGTGTGGCATTCCCAATTGTCTAACCTAGCCATTTATAGGTTCAAGAGTTTTCAGACTGATCCAGGGTCAGACTGTAATAAAGCTCATTGAAAGTGGAATAAAAGCCTTCTGACTATTATTACAAAATGGTATATTCCAAATGGGCAAATTACTGGGCAGGCTTTGAGAGAGAGAAAGCTGAAGTTAATATTTTCACTGTAAAACAAGAAAGGATTAAGATCTTTTGCAAACTTTTATTTGTGAGGCTTTTATCAATATTCAAGATAGGCATCCACTCTCACAATTAAGGTGGACCAGTTAAAATTGCAGAATGTTTCCTCTACACCAGTAAAGTTATGCATACTGTACCACGTGGTACATTATTATTTTTGCTTCCCACACCATTAACACGGTTTAATTAGAGAGGTCAAGGACGTCCAACTTTTTGGAATCTGAAAACAGACACACACACACACAGAGGATTTTGCCATGGAACAGCACTCGCCATTACTTAAATGTGAAACACACAGCAACATCTGCCAAGGAATAAATGCTAAATGCACAGCTGAATGCTAAAGCCCAAGAGTTGCTGTTTGGGATTGCTGACCATCTATAGGCATATTTGCAATGACGACCTTCACCATGGTTAAATTAAAAAGCAGAAAGGAAAAAGCTATATTCTACGGATTACTACCTTAGACGCAAGCAAACTGGCACAGGCTCAACCGGATTAGAGGTAAATGTGTGGCTCAAAAGATACGTGTGGAAGAATTGGGTTCAAATTCTTGGGATATTGGCACCTGCACTGGGGAAACAGGGAGGTGTTCCAATGAGACAGGCACCACTTGAATCATGCTGGGACAAGACTCCTTATGAATCATATAACTAGGGCTGTGGATAGGACATTAAACTAAATAACGTATGCGTGTGCATGTGTGCGTATTAGTGCAGGGGGCATTTAGCTACATGGAAAAAATTAAGAGGAGGGGAGGACTAAGCAGATGTTGTTACACTTTCCAGAACAAATAATAGGTTAAAGTCCAACAGCTTTATTTGAAAACGCAAGCTTTCGAAGCTCAGCTCCTTCCTCAGGTGTAGCGAGAGAGACAGGGATTAAGATGCAGAATTTATAAGCAGAAAGTAACAACCCTAAAACTGGCCACCTCTTGTTGAATCTTTAATCAGTCAGGAAGGAGACTACTAATTAAATACAATAAACCAGATACATTGACGACATTTTCTATCTTTGGTCTCATGATGAGGAATCACTGGAACAACAGCATAGGTTCATCAACAAGTTTCATTGGACCAGACTTCTCTAGCTTCCACCCTAAACATATTGAAAAAGCCATCCATACGGACAAGCCCAATGCACACACAGAATCTGGTCAGATGAGGGGGAACGTGACAGACACCCTCATAAGAACAAGATGCTCAACTCATCGATCGCCCATTCCGACGTGCTACAGCCAAAAACCGTCATGACCTCCTCAGAAGACAGACATGAGATGCGACCGATAAGGTACCCTCATCTAGTAGATATGCTCCACCGCCGCCCCATTCCCTGACCGCACCCCCCCGCCCCGCCCCGACCCGACCCCCAACACCCCCACCCCCACGTGGCCCCGATCCTCCCTGCTCCCCCCTACCCCCCACGTGGCCCTGACCCGCTCCCCCTGCCGCCCCTACCACACACACACATCCCCCCCTCTCAAGCACACTCTCGCTCTCAATCTTTCTTTCTAACCACACACACATACATTCAGAGACAAACACATGAATTATTTCATCCAAGATGTTTGTGCTCTTGCAGATACATTTTGTTTTGCTCAAAAAAAAAACCTGACCCTTGATTAAACAGACAGATTCTAAGCAAGACCTCACACCTAAAATGTATGGTCTGACTTGTGAAGTCACCTCTTGTATACATTGTTTCAAGATAATTAAAGGTTTATCAATGATTTGAAGGGTATCTGTATTTTGCATTTTAATCAGCAGTCTCCTTCCAACTGATTAAGGATTCAACAAGAGGCGGCACCTCACTGTGCAGGTGGACTGAGAAAAATGGGTTGATAGCAGACTTCAAGAAAAGGAATTCCTGGAATGTCTATGAGATTTTTTTTTGAGCAACTTGTGGTAGAGCCTGCGATGGAACAGGCAGTTCTGGATTTGACGATGTGTAATGAGGTAGACTTGTTTAGGGAGCTTAACATGGAGGAACCCCTTTGGATATAATTGAATCCACCCTTGCAGTTTGAGAGGGAGAGGCTGGAATCTGATTTAACTATTACAATTGAGTAAACGTAACTACAGAGACATGAGGGAAGGGCTGGCCAGAGCTGATTGAAGGGAACCTAGCAGGGAAGACAGTGGGCCAGCAACAGCAGGAGTTTCTGGGCTTAATTCAGGAAGCACAGAAGAAATTCATCCCAAGGAAGAAACATACTAAGAGGAGGGTGAGACAACAATAGAAAACAGGGACAGCATAAAATCAAAAGAAAAAGCATACAATGTGGTGAAGACGAGTGGGAAGCCAGAGCATTAAGAAGCCTTTAAAAACCAGTACAGGATAACAAAAAAGAGCAATAAGGGGTGAGAAGGTGAAGTAGAAAGATAAGCTGGATAGTGGTTTAAAAAATATTGTGTGTTTTTTAAGATATATAAAAGGTGAGAGGCAAGAGTGATTGGACTGCTGGAAAATAAGGCTGGAGAAGTAGTAATGTGGAACAAAGAAATGGCGGAAGGAACTGAATAGGTACTTTGCATGAGTTTTAACATTGGAATCACCAGCAGAATACCAGAATTTCAAGACAGTCAGCAGACAGAAGTGAGTGTAGTGGCCATCAATAATGGGAAGATGATGGGGAAGTCTGAACGTGAATAAATCACCTGGATCAGATAGACTATACCTCAGAGTTCTGAAGGAGATAGTTGGGCAGATTGTGGAGGCATTGGCAGTGACCTTTCAGGAATCAGTCGAGTCAGGGAGGGCCCTAAAAGACTGGAAAAGGCTACAGTAACACCTTTATTTAAGGGAAGAAGGCAGAATACAGGAAACTATAGGCTGGTTAGCCCGACCTGTCTTTGGCAAAATTTTAGAGTCCATTATTCAGGATGAGATTTCAGATTACTTGGAAGCATATGGTAAAATAGGGCAGGGCTTCATCAAGAGTAAGTCATGCCTGACAAATTTTTTTTGAGCACGTAACAAGCAAGTTAGACTAATTAGAGCCAGTGGACCTAATTTATTTGGATTAGACAACATGTTGCACAGGAACCTGCTAAGTAAGATGTAAGAGTCCATGGTGTCTGGAGCGAGGGACTGGCATGCATAGGGGACTGGCTAACTGGTAGAAGGCAGAGTCAGGATAAAGGGTTCTCTTTTGGGCTAGCACCCAGTGACTAGTGGAGTTCTGCAGGAGTCAGTGTTGGGACCACAACTATTCACATTATACGTTACTAATCTAGATGAAGAACCGAGGGCATTGTTGCTAAGTTTCCAGGCCACACAAACATATGTTGACGAATAGGTCGTGTTGAAGAAGCATGGAGGCCATGGAAGGCCTTGGGCAGGCTAGGAGAGTGGGCAAAGAAGTGGTTGATGGTACACAATGTGGGACCGTATGTGGTTATGCACTTTGGTAGGAAGAAGAGAGGTGTAGGCTATTTTCTAAATGGGACGAAGCTTCATGAATTTGAAATACAAAGGGATTTGGGAGTCCTAGTTCAGGATTCTCAAAGTTACTGTGCAGATTCGGTTAGCAGATAGTAACACAAATGCAATATTAGCATTCATTCCGAGAGGACTAGAATACAACAGTAGAGAGCTGAGCTATATAAGGCTCTAGTTGGTCCGCATTTGGAACATTATGAGCCATTTTAGTCCCCTCAAGAAGGAAGTGCTGGCCTTGGAGGAATTCCAGAAATGGTTTATAAGAATGATCCCGGATGAAGAGCTTGTCACACAGGAGTGGTTTAGGATTCTGGGTCTGTACTCAACAGAGTTTAGAAGGATGAGGAGGGAATGTCATTGAAATTTACAGGAATCTGAGGGGCCTGATAGAGTGGACATGGAGAAGATGTTTCCACCAGGAGGACAGACTAGGACCAAGAGCACAGTTCAGAGTGAAAGGGCCATTTTTCAGAACTAAGATGAGAAGCAATTTCTTCAGCCAGAGGGTGACTCATGGAATTCATTGCTGCAGAAAGCTGTGGAGGCCAAGTCATCATGTGCATTTAAGACAAAGATAGATAACTTCTTGATTAGTAAAGGGATCAAGGGTTATAGGGAGAAGGCAGGAATATGGGGCTGAGAAACATATCAGCCAAGATTGAAAGGTGGAGCAGACTCGCATAGCCAAATGGCCTTTTTATGCTCCTACATCATATGGTGGTCTCCGTTCTTTTCACTGAAAGAATCATACATGAGTTGCAGGACTCTTCCCACTATCCTACCATTCTACATTTGAAAGTGAAGATGTGGTTGAGGATGAAGTGGATGAGTTGTAGGATGGCATCTGGAAATTAGCAGTTGTTGGTATTGAGTACTGAAGCTGTTGCAACGATATCATTGTCGTGGGGGATGCAGGTGTAGAATCACCTTAAGTTGTTACAATCTCCCTACCTTAATTAGTTTGTACGGTTTTGGATGACGTATTACTTTGGTGTGACCCTCAGTGAGATGTTAATAGGTTAACATCCCATGAATTTTTATGCTCCTTATATGGGGGTATGTGGACACTGTCTCAACTTCCTGCCCAAACAGGATAGGGTGTGAAACATCTGTAGGGGTGTAAAACTTCTGTAAACACAAAAAGCATTAAGCTCTGTAATCTTTATGGCTCTGGAGATGTTAACCCATTTACTCTAGCCACACTGCCGCCTACCCCTGTTTCTGCTGAAATGGCCAGGTCAGTGATCTTTGATCAAGCCAGGCAGCTGTCACCACATGAAATCGCATCCTGTCATTATCGTACACATTGTGATGATCAAAGCTGTATCCTGTTCTCTTTATAGCGGCGTGACCACGTACCCGTGATGTTTCAGATGTAGCAAATGTTGTATGTATCTGACAATTGAAAGGGTATAAAAGTGGGGAGTGTCCCCTGTTTGGGCAGAATTGCTCACGATACTCAGCACTCTGTGCCGAATTGAGTGCAGCGATCCTCCACAGCTTGTACTTGCTTGGTAGTAAAGGACTGTGTTTTTGTAACCAGATCAGTGTCTTGCTCTTGCATCAAGTCCGTGAGGGTCTCCGAAAACCGAACCTAACATCCGCATGCAACTCTTGCAAGTATATATCATGTTATTCCAATCATTTGGTTTGTCTCCGGCAATACCTTATTTTTAAGTTTTTGTAATTATCTCTATGCCTCATTTAATCGGATTATAGGCCATCCCTTTGCTTGTTATTTAGCTGTTGACACTTTACTCACACTGTCTAACACTCTTAGTCACCTGCAGAGACTTATTATTCGACACTCCACTCTCACCAGTTGTATGAACTTTTGTTCTCTATGCCTATAAATTCTGCGATGTGAAGGTGCCAGTGTTGGACTGGGGTGGACAAAATCAGAAGTCACATGACACCAGGTTATAGTCCAATAGGTTTATTTGAAATCACAAGCTTTCGGAGTGCATCCCCTTCGTCAGGTGAAGTGAAAGAGAAGAGCGCACAGACACAATTTATAGGCAGAGAGATCAAAAGATCATACAACTGGTGTAAGTGGAATGTTGAATAATAAGTCTCTGCAGATGTGAGTAAAGTGTCAATAGTTGAATACCAAACGAAGGGATGACCTATAATCCGATGAAATTAGGCAGAGAGACAATTACAAAAAGATTAAAAATAAGGTGGTACTGGAGTCAACCCAAATAACTGGAATAACATGATAGGTATCAGATAAACCAAAACAACTGCAGATGCTATAAATCAGGAACACAAACAGAAGTTGCTGGAAAACCTCAGATCTGGCAGCATCTGTGAAGAGAAGACATCAGCGTTAATGTCAGAATCCCGAGTTCTGAGGAAGGGACACCGGACCCGAAACGTTAACTCTGATTTTTTTCCACAGAATCTGCCAGACCTGATGAGCTTTTCAGCAAATTCTGTTTGTGTTCCTGATAGGTATAAGAGTCGGATGCCGAGGGCCTAACCAAAGTAATATGTAATCCAAAACTATACAAAGTAAGGGAGGGAGATCATAACTTATTAAGGTGATGGTGTCAAAACAGGACAGGTAAGGAAGGTTTTACAGATGCAGGACAATGTGGTGTGGTCACACGTAGCACAACACAAACCCAAGATCACAGTTGAGGCCATCTTCATGGGTATTGAACTTGGCTATCAGTTTTTGCTCAGCAATTCTGTATTGTTGTGTATCTCAAAGTCCACCTTGGAGGACACTTACCCGAAAATTGGAGGCTGAATGTCCTTGACCACTGGAGTGTTCCCTGAATGGGAGGGAACATCCCCGTCTGGTGATTATTGCATGGTGTGCATTCATCCATTGTCATAGTGTCTTCATGGTCTTGCCAATATACCATGCTTTGGGGCATTCTTGCCTGCAGCATATGATGGAAAACATTGGCCAATTCACATGAATATCTGCTACGTAAGTGGTGGGTGGTGTTCCCACATGTGATGGCAGTATCCACGTTAATGATCTGACATGTCTTGCAAAGGTTGCCATGGCAGAGTTGTGTGGTGTTGTGGTCAATGTTGTCCTGAAAACTGGGTAGTCTGCTGCAAACAATGGTCTGTTTAAGGTTTGACACGTTGAAGATTGTTTGAAGGCGAGAAGTAGAGGCGTAGGGATGATCTTGGTGGGAAGATCTTGGCAAGATGCTAATCATCATCAATGATATGTTGAAGGCTGCAAAGAACTTGGCATAGTTTCTGTGCCCCGGGGGAGTACTGGATGATGAAGGATACTCTATCGGTTGTATCCTGATTCTGTCTTTTGAGGAGGTCATTGCCGCTTTTCACTGTGGCGATCAATGAGTTGACCATTGTATCCCATCCTTATGACGATGCACTTTAAAATCTTTAGGTGTCTGTCACATTCCTTCTCATCTGAACAGAGGAGGAACGCAATGCAGGGCTTGTCCGTTAAGGATAGCTTCATTAACAGGTTTAGGGTGGAAGCTAGAGAAGTGCAGCATTATGAAGTTATCCTTGGCTTGCGGTAGAATGAGGTACTGAGGTGTCCGTCTTTGATGGAAGTGCGTTTGTCTAAGAATGAGACTGACTCTGAAGAGCAGTCCATGGTAAGTCTGATGGTGGGACGAAACTTGTTGATATTGCTATCTAGTTGATTCAGTGGTTACTCGCCATGAGTCCAACAGAAGAAAATGATGTCCATGTATCTAGTGTATAGGGTTGGTTGGAGGTCCTGTACCGCAAAGAAGTCTTGCTCAAACTTGTGCATGAAAGTATTGGCATATTAGGGTGCAAATTTGGTCACCATAGCTGTTCCATGTGTCTGGATGAAGAACTGGCTGTCGAAGGTGAAGACATTGTGGTGAGGATAAAGTGGATAAGTTGTAGGATAGAGTCTGGAAATTGGCAGTCGTTGATATGGAGTACTGAGGCTTTTGTGGCAATGTCATCATCATAGGGGATGCTGGTGTAGAGTGCCGAAACGTCCATCATGATGAGGAATGCTCCTGGTTCGACTGGTTTGTAGGTGCTGAGCTTCCATAAGAAACCTGTAGTGTCATGATAGAAGCCAGGGGTTCCTTGTACAGTGGGCTTCAGGATGCCCTTGACATAGCCAGAGAAGTTCCCACACAGCATCCCATTGCCTGATACAATGCGACGTCCAGGTGTGCTGTGGCTCTATCATCGGAAGGCAGAAGTTGTCTCCGATGCGAGAAGTACACAGGATGAGAGTGCACAGGATACTCTGAACGTCTGGATTACAGGTCTTGATCAGTCTGTGGAGCTGATGGGTGTGTTCTTTGGTTGCATCAGCAGGTAATTGTCTGTAGTGTTCCTGGTTGTTCAGTTGTCGGTACTCTTCCTTGCGGTAGTCCATTCTATTGTTTATGACAATGGCTCCTCCTCTGTCTGCTGGTTTAATAACAATATTGCAATTGGCTTTGAAAGCATGGATGGTGTTGCATTGTGCTTGGGTGATGTTCTGCACTATCTTGTGAGTGGGGCTGATGAATCTGGCATTAATGCATCTCCTGCCAGCTTAAGCATACAAATCAAGCTTAGGGAGTGAAGAGACTACGACATGCTCTTCGCAGCCTTCAACGTGTCATTGATGAGATGAGCCTCTCACCAAGATCATCCCTACGCCTCCACTTCTCACCAAACCTTAAACAGACCATTTTTCAGGACAACACTATACAACCCTGCCATGTCTTGCAGAGGTTGTCATGGCAGATCACTGATGTGGACACTGCCATCACACACAGGAACACCACCCACCACGTACACGGCAGGTACTCATGTGACTCAGCCAATGTTGTCTATCTGATATGCTGCAGGAAAGGACGCCCTAAGGCATGGTACATTGGTGAGACCATGCAGATTGTACAACGGATGAATGGACACCGCACAATCGCCAGACAGGGATGTTCCCTCCCAGTGGGGGTGCACTTCAGCAGTCAAGGACATTCCAATTTTTGGGAAAGTGTCCTCCAAGGTGGACTTTGAGATACACAATAGATACACAGCAGAATCGCCGAGCAAAAACTGATAGCCAAGTTCTATACCCATGAAGACGGCCTCAATTGTGATCTTGGGCTTGTCGCTTACACGTGACTGCACCACACTGTTCTGTGTCTGTAAAACCTTCCTCACCTGTTCTGTTTTGGCACTATCACCTTGATAAATTGTTATGATCTCTTTACGTTAATTAGTTTGTACAGTTTTGGATTAATCGTTAGTTTGGTTAGACCCTCGGCATGCAACTCTTACGCCTAGCAGGTTATTCCAATCATTTGGTCTATCTCCAGTAACACTTTAGTTTTAGTTTTTTTGTAACTATCTCTCTGCTTCATTTAATCGGGCTATAGGTCATCTCTTCACTTGTTATTCAGCTGTTGACGTTTTACTCACACCGTCTAACAACTGTTGGTCACCTGCAAAGCTTATTATTTGACATTCCACTTACACCAGTTGTCTGATCTTTTGATCTTTCAATCTTTCAATCTTTCTGCCCTTGATCTCTCTCCCTATAAATTCTGTGTCTGTGTGCTCTTCTCTGTCACTTCACCAGATGAAGGGGCTGCGCTGAAAGCTTGTGATTTCAAAGAAACCTGTTGTTATAACCTGGTGTCGTGTAACTTCTGACTTTGTACTGCAAGGAAGCACAATTGCTGATTAACATAGGGCATGGTTCCAGGAACAATGAGATGGTGGTCAGATAATCTCGTCTTGTGATGTTGGTTGCGGATGTAAGTTGGTTAAGAAATCACAAGAACAACAATGGGATCTTTTGTATGCAGCCAACCGAGTGAACCATAAGACATAGGAGCAGAAGTTAGGCCATTCAGCCTATCCAGTCTGCTCCACCATTCAATCATGGCTGATACGTTCCTCAACCCCAATTCTTCCGCTTTCTCCCCGTAACTCTTGATCCCCTTGACAATCAAGAACAGATTTATCTCTGTCTTAAATATACTCAATGACCTGGCCTCCACAGCCTTCAGTGGCAGTGAATTCCATAGAGTCACCACTTTCCGGCTGAGGAAGTTTCTCCTTGTCTCTGTTCTAAAAGCTCTGCCCTTTACTCGAAGACTGTGTCCTCAGGTCCTAGTCTCTCCTACCAATGGAAACATCTTCCCAACATCCATTCTGTCCAGGCCATTCAGTATAAATTTCAATTAGATTCCTTCTCATCCTTCTAAACTCCATCGAGTATAGACCCAGAGTCCTCAAACATTCCTCCTATGTTAAGCTTTTCATTCCTGGGACCATTCTCATGAACCTTCTCTGGACCCACTCTAGGGCCAGTACATCTTTCCTGAGATACGGGGCCCAAAGCTGCGCTTAATACTCCAAATGTGGCCTGGCCAGAGCCTTATAGAGCCTCAGAAGTACATCCCTGCTTTTATATTCAAGTCCTGTCAAAATAAATGCCAAAGTTGCATTTAGCTTCCTAACTATTGACTCTACCTGCAAGTTTACCTTGACAGAATCCTGGACTAGAACTCTCGAGTCTCTTTGCACTTCAGACTTCTGAATTTTCTCCCCATTTAGAAAACAGTCCATAGCTCCATTCTTCTTGCCAAAGTGCATGACCTAACACTTTACCACATTGTACTCCATCTGCCGCTTTCCTAACCTGTCCAAATCCTTCTGCAGCCTCCCTGCATCCTCAATACTACCTGTCCCTCCACCTATCTTTGTATCATCTGCAAACTGGACAGTTTAGTTTTCCACCTGAAAATGTCAGGTATCTCTGACTGTTCAATGAAAACAAAAAATGCTGGAGATCACAGCAGGTCAGGCAGCATCCATGGAGAAAAAGCAAGCTAACAAACTGATTCTAGCATCCACAGTAATTTGCTCTGACAGTTCAGCGCTGCACACAAATAAATGTCAGCTTTGATTAAGTGTTTGAACCCCGATAGCAGAACTTGAATTCACAAATTTCTGACTCAAGATGTGACAGACACAGCTGAAACAGAAGCAATGACTTTGTAACTTGTGCATAATCTTAGTATGAGCAAGTTTGGTTAACTGATATGTCCAAAAGAGGGATGTAAACACAAGTTTTCTCTTCTCTTTATCGCTACCTTATTTTCTGTAAACTAATGGCTCACTAAGATACTTCTACAAAGGCTATGTAAAAGACAAAGCACACAAACAGAACAAAAAAAATAAACTATGCCAGGATGCTCACTGTGTGTTTGAAAGATCAATCGAAATACACATTTTGAACCTCTGCAATATCAGTAAATCAACCACTGTTAAACACAGAACAGTAACATAATTAGAACTATTTTCAATTTGCCCCAAATAACTTCAAGCCCACTGAATGCATAAGAGTACATCCTCATTCTATTTTCTAACCAATAAGAGTCTCTCTCCAAATGTTTCTGGTTGCCTTTTGTCCAAGGTTGGAGGTTTGAACCATAGGGAGAGGCTGAGAAGACTGGAGTTATTTTTCCTGGAGTGTCAGAGGCTGAGAGGTGACCTTATGGAAGTTTACAAAATCATGAGGGGCATGGGTAGGATAAATAGGCAAGGTCTTTTCACCAGGGTGGGGGAGTCTAAAACTAGATGGCATAGGTTTAAGGAGAGAGTGGAAAGATTTAAAAGGGGCTGAAGGGACAACTTTTTAACACAGGTGCCGCATGTATGGAACGAACTGCCAGAGGAGATGCAGGAGGCTGGTACAATTACATTTAAAAGGCATCTGGATGGGTATAAGAATAGGAAGGGTTTAGAGGGATATAGGCCAAATGCTGGTAGATGGGAACCAAAAGAACTGCTGATGTTGTAAATCAGGAACAAAAACAGAAGTTGCTGGAAAAACTCAGCAGTTCTGGCAGAATCTATGAAGAAAAAAATCAGAGTTAACGTTTCAGAAGGAGGGGTCACTGGATCCAAAATGTTAACACTGATTTTTTCTTCACAGATGCCGCCAGACCTGCTGAGCTTTTCCAGCAATTTCTGTTTTGTTGCTGGCAAGTGGGACTAGATTTATTTAGGATATCCGGTCCAACTCGCCCATGCCGACCAAAGGGTCTTTTTTCGTGCTGTACATCTCTGACTCTATGACCCCACGGTCATAATTTTTAGTTTCTTCTGTGTATTTGTAAATCCCTCAAACATGTCACGTCAATTACATTTTGATCATTTTCAAGATGGCTCTATCACCAATTACTAAAACATTCAATTACATTACTGAAAATAGTTTTCACCTCAGAGTTTGACTTTTGCTCCAAGATACTGACCTTGTCAAACTACTTTAATTCAAACAACCTGACTGAAATGCCAGCTTGCCTCAGTTAGCTGTTCTCTCGCTGCAACAAGTGATTTTTCTGCTTTACTCATGATTTAGAAGAATGGAATCTAGGTTAGGTTGCCATTCCTCTCCCAAGATATTGTTACCTTTAAAATCTATGCCCATCTTTCCCACAACTCAGATTAAGTTTTCATCAGTCCGACATCACCAAATGATCCTAACAAAAAATTATAACTGCCTCACTTGATAACTAACATATCTCTCCTTGAACACTGCAACTTTTGCTCCTTTTGACTATAACACTTCCTCTAATCTCCTTCCTCCACTGTCAAGCTCATTCAAGTCGCCTTTGTCAAGTTCCAATCTTTCAACCTCTAAACCTGAAACTCCATATTGCCATTTATCTATGTTCACCTACCTTGTCTACAGGCTCTCCGAGAAACACAATATCAACTTGATATCAGTTTCAACATGCACTCTCCCTCCGATTCCAGCTCTGCAGCAAAGCCCACCTTCTCAACCCACCTGCTAATGTAACTTTCATCCATAGCTTTTTCTCCTCCAGGCTCAAAATTCCTGCAAGGCCACCGACCACAATGTTTAACTCAGCCAAAATTCAGTTACCTATCCCACATCAAGACTAGTTTCCCAATACAGCAATGACCCCTAGAACCCCAACAGTTCAAATTCAAAATTTTTATCCTTATGTTTAAATCCCATTATAATTTTGTTCTTCGATCCAACCCTACATTCCTCTCTTCTGTGCTCTGTTTCTCTCACTCTCCTGTTTTGTGTTTCCCTGAGCATGCCATTAGCAAGTCTAGGCTTTAGAAATCCGTTTCATTTCATCGTATGCACCTCCCTCAGACTCTCCTAAAATTCCCTATTTTAGAACGGGGACTATATTTCAAAAAAGCATTATATTGGTTGCAAAGTACTTCGAAGCACTCAGGTTGTGAAAGGCACTACATCAACGCAAGCGATTTCTTCACTTGACAGCCACCTCTTACCCAACCTCCTGACACCTTACAAAAAAAATTTTAACCGTGGATGCCGGAAATTAGAAACTCACTCCTCGTTAGTATAGTGGTTAGTATCCCCACCTGTCATGTGGGAGACCAGGGTTCAATTCCCCGACAGGGAGGATTTAATGCTTGGAGCGGCACAGTGGTTTGGTAGTTAGCAAGGACCCAGGTTCAATTCCACCCTTGGGCATCTATGTGGAGTTTACACATTCTCTCCGGGTCTGCACAGGTTTCCTCCCACTGTCCAAAGATGTGCAGGTTAGGTGGATTGGCCATGCTAAATTGCCCAGTGTCCTCAAAAATGCAGGCTATAGGGTAGGGGGGTGGGATGCTGTTCATAGGGTCGGTGTGGCCTGCGTCCACACTGTAGAGATTCTATGACATCATATAATGGCAATATATAATTCAAACATCAAAGACATCTAACATTCATTTATTCCATTATGGATCGGTTAAAAATTATTCAAACAGACATTTGAGATTAAACTGCATGATTCTTATCAATGAGAAATAAAACTTCGATACCTATCTGTGCCTTAACTAATCCCCAGTGACTTGGTCTTTGAAATGGTAGGATAAAATATTGCTGATTCTCCTTATAACATCTATTTTCAAACTAAACGATTACTGTAATTTTTTTGATAAATAACATTTGAATTACAGTATGTATGCCTTCCAAAAATGTCAAGGTTTTGCTGGAATCATGTAAAGTAATAAACAGTTGTAAATTAGAGTTTAAATTATGGTCTTATTAACAATCAGCACTATCAAGACTTTTATCCTGCATTTTTAATTCAACCACCCTTCCCTCTGCATTATAGAAATGAATATTGATAAATACATTACAAGTAGACCAGAATATTGTAGTCAGTAGGAAGATGCTTCACAATTCTTTAGGTATCAGGAAAGGTGAGTGAAAGCTAGTTAATGCCCAGCATCAAAAACATTTAAATTCAAAACGTTAAAAGGTGCTTCAAAAAAACAAATGTGTTTTTCTTCTTTATCTCTTTGTAGACACTCAACAGTAAACAATCCAGAGTCCAATCTACAACATGCTATGGGGAGGGTTTAAATCACTAACACACACAATGCATAGTCATAACACAAATGTCTTCTGGAATTCACTCAGCAAAGCTAGTTTCAACTTGTACGATAGCACACAATTCAAACCAGAATTGCAAAACACAGACAGACAATGTGTTTTTGAAAACTGTAATGAAAACTTCATGATTATCTTGATTATGGATGGGAAATTAATAATAATTTAAAATAACATTACTCAGTTTCTCACGTTTCCAAGTTCTCAATTTCACATCCCTGTGCTATAGAGATCTGAAACTGCTAACATCAAAGATGACAACTTTTCACAAATTCCCAAATTCCCTTTATAAAATTCAAATTACAAACACTATTTCTTAGTCCCTTAATTCATTCTGTTGAATATCATAATTGTGGAAAGGGCTACTCTTATTGCCATAATCCCTAGAAAATTTCTTTAAACAGTCAATGGAAGAACAAGGAGCAGGCCTTTACATGTTGGTGAAGTTCAAACAGCAAAAATCAATTGAGAAAGAAATAAAAGGAACCGGCACTATGCTGCATCAGCAAAGACAGGCCAGGACAGTAAAACTGCAAGCAGAGGTAGCACAACATACAGCTAATTATTAGCCAAATTTGGATTTGTCTTTAAAATGAGATAGCAAGAGTCCCCACAATATAAGTACAGGAAAATAGTTGCTTTGACATCCAAGGAGACAATGTCATAGTCATTTGTGGCTGGGCCAATAATCCAGAGATAACCACAGAAAATGCCAGAGAAACTCAGCAGGTCTGGTAGAATCTGTGTAAAGAGGTACGATGTTAACATTTCACTTCTGTTATGACACTTTTTCCATTCCAAAGACTGTCACTGGACTCAAAACATTAACTCTTTCTCTCCACAGACGCTGCCACACCTAGGTTTCTCCAGCATTTTCTGTATTTATTTCAGATCTCTAGTATCCCTAGTACTCTGCTTTAGTATGCCAGGTATTGCTCTAGGGACCAAATTCTAATCTCAGCACAGCAGAAGGTGGAATTTTCATTAAGAAAAACTGGAATTAAGTCTGATGGTGATCACAAAATAATGGTTCATGGTCATAAAAACCTATCTGGTTTAATAATATCTTTTAAGGAAAACCACCATTTTTACCCGGTCTGGTCTACAATATGACCAAAGACCCACAGCAATGAAATGGTGGGCAAGACACTTAGTTGCATCAAACTGGTCAAAGAAGAATGAAACTGGACAAACCACCTGGTACTGACCCAGGCACCAGAAACGGTAACCACAGCCTTGTTGATCTTGCAAAGTTTTCCTGAACAACATCTGGGGTCTTAACTCAAAATAGAGATAGCTGTCCAAGAATGCAGTCAAACAATGGTGTGGTATAGTCATCACTCAAGGAATTGTACATACAGTTCCCATCTCAGACAACACCGTCACCACACCCTGGGTACGTTCCAATTGGCAGCACAGATCCAGTCGAGGTGGCAGTACAGTGGTATACAGTCAGCAGTGAATTGCCCCAGTCCTCAACATTAAAGACTCTAGACCCCATGAAGTGCTGTGAAATGGCCACCTCCAATAAGAGAGAACCCAACCATCAGCTTTTGACATTCAACAGGATCACCATTACTCAAATCTTCCACCATCAACATTCTGGAGGTCGCCACTGAACACAAAATGAACAGGACCGACCACATAAACACAGTGGTTGCAACAGCAAGTCAGAGGCTCGGAACCCTACAGTGAGTAAGTCACCTCCTGTCCAAAGCCTGTCCACCATCTAGAAGGCAAAAGTCAGGAGCATGATGGAATACTCCCCATTTGCCTGAGGACTGCAGCTCCAACAATACTCAAGAAGCTCAACACTATCCAGGACAAAGTAGCTGCTTGATGGGCACATCCTCAAATATTCACTCCCTCTACCACCGATGCTCTGTAGCAGCACTGTGTACTATCTACAAGATGCACTGCAGAAATTCACCAAAGATCCTTAAACTGCAGCTTCCAAACCCAAGACCACTTCCAGCAAGAAGGACAAGGGATGTAGACACTAGGAAAGACCACCACCTACAAAGTCCCCTCCAATTCACTCACCATCGTCTCGTCTTCATTGCCTATTGGTCAAAATCTTAGAACTCCCCCCTAAAGGCATTGTGGATCTGCCCACACCAACTGGGTGACAGTGATTCATGAAGGCAGCTCAACACCACCTACTCAAGGGCAGCAAGGATCAGCAATAAATGCTAGCCTAAGCAGTGTGCCTATACCCGAAGAATGAAGGGAGAGAGTCATGCCAAGGAAAGCTCTTGCTGATTACCACCTTCTTGGCTGATGAATCAGTACTCCTCCATGCTGCACACCACTTGAAGTTACTACAGGTGGCAAAGGTGTAGAATGTACTCCAGACGGAGGAATTCAATACCATCACCAAGAATGGCAATGTTGTATCTCCGATGATTAAGCCGAGTCCTAAAGGACATAGCTGTTAGACTGGATCTGTAGCAAGATGAAGGAACCAGAAGAAAAAAGTCTGCTTCAGCAATCTACTTGTCACAGATGCATCTGTTCATGAATGTATTAGTAACAGTTAGCACAATGAAGTCCTTCTGGAGATGAAGTCCCTTCTTTACAGGGAGCATACTTGCCATTGTACTGGGTGTCATTGCCACAATGCTAAATGAGTCAGATTTTGAACAGATCTAGCAACTCAAAACTGGACATCTATGAGACACTGAGCCATGAGAGTGTCAATGGACAGGTAGTGAAAATACATTAAGCTTTGTTTTCAGTTTAGTTCAGAACACACCAGAGCTTCAGTTGAGAAAAATCAAGAGTTAAGTTCAGGTGCAAACTTGAGTTTGTCTTTTACTCTGAGTTTTTCAGTTCAGATAGAATCAGTCATGTACGAGCAGTGGTTGTTTTCTAGATTGTGAAGTTTACCGCAGCAAGGAAGTTTTTTAGGTTGTTGGAATTAAAAGACTTGATGGTATCAAACGTTGAGAAGAATTGTAAAATTCTAAATTCAAGAAGAAATGCAACAGGGAGGAATCAGTTCAAGTAGAAAATTGAGGAATTAACATAGACATATAATTTCCCTGGATTTGAGTTTCTGTAACAAATAATGGTGGGAAATAGTTATAAACATTATTTTTATATTTGTGTTGTAAAGATTATATATTTTTATTCTTCTTTATTTTTGATTGGGGACTGAAATGGGAAATAACTATTTGAAAGATGCACGGATTGTTGAAAAATTACAGCATGTTTTTTTTTAAGGAGAAGTCACCCGATACTCACTTTAAGTGGTGCTTGTAGTTGTTTGATCAAGAGGCAGTGGAAACCTGGTTACAGACAAACTGGAGCCAGAGGACTATATACAATAGAGGATTTGACCAGCAACAAGTACCTGACTGGTCTGTGGACTTGTAAGCAGTTATCAATTACAAAGGTTGCCTATGTGACAACAACTGTTTTATTGGCTCCTAGGCAGCTGAACAGATTGAGTGTGCGTATGAGTGAAAGCAAAACACCATGGATGCTGGAAAGGTGGAATAAAAACAAAAGGTGCTGGAGAAACTCAGCAGGTCAAGCAGCATCTGTGGAAAGAGGAACAGAGTTAACATTGAGGCCAGTATGACACTGCTTCAGAACTAAAGAAGAATCAAACTGGACTTGAAACATTAACTCTGATCCTCTCTCCAGAGATGCTACCAGACCTGCTGACTTTCTCCAGCAATTTTTTTGTTTTAATTTGGTAGCATAAGTGTTTGGGAAAAGCAATCTGATGTCCTAGAAGGGCATCTGTGTTTCTACCCCACAGCAAAAACAAATTTTAAGCCTGAAGAAACCCAGTTGTCTCTTCATCAGTCATTACCAAAAACTTTAGCTCTTAACCAATAAGCCAGCAGCTTTATAAGTGTGAATCAGCCAACCTGTATTTTCTGCAAGCAAGTAAAGTATCTGGAGAAGGAGAATCAAGGAGCAGCACACCCTGACAAGGCAAAAGCACCACCTCAGTGAACCCTGCAATCAGTGACCTTCCTAGTCTTTCCCTCCACCTGTCTGTATTGGGGCCCATTTATAAAAGAGGTTGTAATTTTAAATGCTGGAGTTAAGCATTGACAGTTCATAATTGTTTACCTGTTGTTAGAATCTGACCTGAGCTTCCTGTCAAGCCCGGCCTAACTACTCCAGTGGTACACACACACACATATAGAGAGAGAGAGACAGAGACAGTGAGGGAAACAGAAAGCAAGAGGGAGCGTGAGCAAGAGAAAAAAAACTGAATTTTGTTTATTTTCCTTCTTTTGCGTCATAAGTTTACATTCTGTTGTTAAACATCAACATTGTGTGAATATGTTTCAGCAACAAACTACCACGTTAACTAAACAAACAAGATAAACTAAACAAATATGATCTATCAAGCTGATTTCATACTGGGACTTGACGAGAGCAGTAATGCCATTAGCTGAGACAGATCACATCCTAATTGCAACAAATTCAAAGATTATATCAATTTCTTTCAAAGCCTGCATATTCTAGAAATCCATTTCAAATAAACAATTTTCCAACTTAGCCCCAAACAGTGAGTTAAATAGTAGCACTGATCAAAAACACAGAAATATAGATGCAGTGTTGTGACTTGGTTATTTTCTCTATAATTGTGATGGAACTATTACCACCAGTGTTTCACCTGTTCCATTGTACCTGAAATCCAATCCAGTTAGTACTTTTCAACTTCATGCCCTCAAATGGATTTCTCTATCTCAAAGTGACCACGATCAGAGACCCTGCGCCCTGATGGGCTCCCCTTTTTTCCAACCACCAGGACGTACCTGTATTGCCAGCCCTTTCCCCTTCCCAACAGTTTGTGCACAGGCGCTTCTGCTTTCACATCAGGTTCAGGCACTTTCATGGAGGCAGAAGCTGGAACTGTCACGTCCCCTCCTTGCATCGTCGAACACCTGAAGCTCCTCGGCAGCTCCCAGCCGGGAGCTGTGAGTTTACAGTCAGAGTGGGTGGGTGAGGACCGGACTCGGGAACAGGCCGAGAAGAGGAGGGACGGTGGATGCTTACTGCTGCTGCTGCTGGCACACGCTGCAAGACAACAATGAGCAGGGAGCCCCTTCCCACATTGTAACCCTATGAACTAACCCGGAAGCCGTCCTAATGCCGGAAGCTGCTGACGGGGGAATGTTCGGTCGACAGGATTTCCCCCAAACCCCGCCCCGAACCGCTCGTTAACGTCACAATGAATATCGTGGTCGCCTGTGGTGACGTCACTTCAAAACCATCCCTTCCGTGTCGCCGGCGGTGTCGAGCCGCCATATTTATGCGGGGCACAGCCAATAGACAGCTCCGAATGTGCAGCTACACATGGCTCATCTGCTTCTTTTGCTACTGTCGAGAAGCTGATCAACATCGACTCCTTTTCAGTGGTGTCCTTACTCCTTTCACCCCAGAGACTGAAGTTGTTTATCTTCAAATCCCTTCATTGCCTCCAATGCTTCATCTAATATTGTGTTAATTTCTTGGGCACCTTCCTCAACATGAAACTGATGTCTCGGAAACAGAGATTTTCCTTGATTCGAAACATAAACATGCTTGGACCATATTCTTCTTCGCCTGAATGCAGACCTCTTCTACATCTTGTACCACTGGGACCTTAATCCATATTACCTTGTAAACATCCTCCTTCCCCTTAAACTTGAGCTCAGTTGTTAGTAGTGGAATTTCATCTGTCCACTGCACCGACCTCTATCTGCTGTAATTACCCAGAATCGATTTCAATATTCTCGTCCTTCAAATCCTTCCTCATATAAATATGAGCAGCATACACTTTAGATAACATACTATTTTCTAAAAAAAGAACTGTGGATGCTGTAAATTAGAAACACAAAAACAAAGTGCAGGAAAAGCTCAGCAGGTCTGGCAGCATCTGTGGAGAGAAATCAGAGTTTTGTTCTGAAGGGGTCAGTGGACCTAAAATGTTAACTTTGATTTTTTTCCACAGATGCCTCTAGACCTGCTGATATTGTCCAGCAATTTTTATTTTTGTTCATAATATTTCTTGTACACATTATTAAAACAGAAGTCATGCTTCAGCATAGCATGTTGGAAATATCATAGGAACACAATCACCTCTCATAATCCCTTTGAGTGGCAAACTGTCCCAAATTATGTACCTTCATTGTCATTATATCAAAATCTTGGAATTCATGCCTGACTCATAAAATCTTCATTGCCTGAAGACTGAAACAGCTTGCCAACAGTTTACTGACAACAAGAAAACAAAAACGGACAATAAATGTGCTCTTGCCAGGGTAAATTAGGCCTCACTAGAACAATTAGATGTTGTAAAAGTAGTCATTTGGGATTTTCTTCTGCTTTTATTCTGATCAATAATTCAGTTAGTGTTAATCCAATTCACTGCTTTTAAACATTGTGAATTTGTGAAAAATGGTGTGACCAAGATAAACTGTTTGAAAAATTATGGGAATTAAATCATAAAAGCATAAAAATTTATGGCACAGAAGGGGGTGATTTGCTTCAACTTCTGCCGGCTGAGGGAACAACCAGCATTATCCCATTTTTAACCCTCCTTTTCGATATTCCTATAGGTTATGGCTGTTCAAGTCCACACGTAGGTCATTTTAAATACATTAAGAGTTTCTGCCTGAACAGACTTTTCAGGCAGTGAGTTCGGAACCTTCTTAAACTTCTAGGTTAAAAAAAAGTCTCAATTCTCTACAAATCCTTCTACCAATTCCCTTAAGTCAGTGATACATGGTTGTTGACCACTCTGCTAAAAGAAATAGGTGCTTCACACTCACCCTTATCTAAGTTTGTCATAATTAATCACACATTACCGCTATCTTCCTTCCACCTCCTCTGTTCCAAAGAAAGCAGCAACAGCTTGTCAAATCTTTTAATTTTGTCTCTTAGCTAAAACTCTCCTGACCTGGCAACAAGCTTACAAATCTCCTCTCCACCCACTCCAGCGCAATCACTTGATTCCTGTCATGCAGTGATTAGAACTCTAGTCGATACTAGTGCTTTATATGTACCGTTGCTGGCAAGATAAACATTTGCTGCTCAACACTAATTACTTTTGAGAAGGTGCTGGTGAGTCACCTTCTTCAACTACTGCAGTCCATGCAATAGAGGCATATTCATAGTATTGATCAAAAGGAATTTCCAGATTTTTGACTTAGTGAAGGTCAAGGAACAGCATACTGTTTGATATCAGAACGGTGTGTGGTTTGAAAGGGAACCTGCAGGTGATAATGTTACCCTTGTCTTTCTAAGTTGTAGAAGTCATTGGTCTGCTGCTGAGGAAGGCTTGGTGATTTGTTGCAGTGCACTTTGAGGGTAGTGCACACTGATGCCAATGTCCATCAGTGGTGGAGGGAATGCTTTTCAAGGTTGTGGATGGGCTAGCAATCAATTGGAGTTAGGTAATGTCCAGCTTCTTGAGTGTAGTTGGAGCTGCATCCATCAAGGCAAGTGAAGAGTATTTCATCACATACAAACAAAAATTGCTGGAAAAACTCAGCAGTTCTGGCAGCATCTGTAGAGAGAAAGCAGAGTTAATGTATTTTTTCCCAGCAATTTGTGTTTTTGTCTCTGATTTCCAGCATTCACAGTTCTTTGTTTCGTGTTCTTTAAAATTCTATCACACACCTGACTTCTGCTTTATATGTGATGGACAGGCACTGGGCAGTAAGGGGTCAGGTACTCACTGCAAAACTCTAAGACTTTGAGTTGTTACAGCAACAGTTTTATTTATATGGCTGGTACAGTTATGTTTTGGGCCAAAGGTAATGCTCAGGATGTTGGTGGTGGGACCTTGTATGCTGGTAATACTGGTAAATGCAAGGGAGATGATTAGAAATTTTTTGTTGATGATGGTCATTGCCTGGCACATCCGCAGCACAAATGTTACTTGCTGCTTATCAGTTCAAGCCTGAATACTGTCCGAGTCTTTCTCCATGCACGTCATGTGAGCGTACGAATTAGGACCATTCAGGTCCTCTGTTCTGCTCCGCCATTTAATAAGATCATGGCTTCCACATATCTGCCTACTCTCAATAGCCATTGATCCTCTTGTAGTCAAGAATATAGCTTGAGAAGAGATTCACAATCTTCTGAGAGAAAAAAAAGCATCCTCCTCCTCTCTATTTTAAAAAGGAAAGACTTTTTTTTTGCATAAATGATCCACTATTTCCAGCTTCTCCCAAAAGACAAATATCCTCAAGTCACCTCAGGATCTTATATGTTTTAATAGATCATTTCTCATTCTTATAAACTAGAATAGATACAAACTCAGCCTGTTCAAACATTGCTCATAGACAACCTCTATGTCCTATCTATATCAGTCAAGTGAACCTTCTCTGAACTGCTTCTTACACATTTACATCTTTTTATGAATACAAAGACCAAAATCATATATGGCTGGTGAACTCACCAATGTTTCAGACAAATGTAGAAAAACATCCCTACTTTTATGTTTCATACCCTTTACAATAAACAATGATGTTTCATCTGCCTCCCTAGTCACTTGCTTTGTCTACAGACTGGCATTTTGTAATTAATGTACCAGGATACCCAGATCCCTCATACAGCCCAAAAGAACTGCAGATGGTGTAAACCAGAAACAAAAGCAGAAAATGCTGGAAAAGCTCAGCATTTGTGGAGAGAAATCAGGGTTAATGTTTTGGGTTGAGTGACCCTTCCTCAGAACTCAAGCATACCCTCTATACCTCAGAGTTCTGCAGACTCCCTATATTTAAATAATACATTGTTTTTCTATTCTTCCTGCCAAGTTGAACAAACTCATATTTTCCTACATTAACCACCAACTGCCAAATTTTGCTCACCCACTTAACGTCTCTATATCCCTTTGCAGACTTCTTGTAACTTCCTCAAAACTTGGTTTCCAATCCTTGACCAACAAATTTGGCAACCATTCTTCATCCAGATAATTGTTATAAATTATAAATAATTGAGGCTCAACACTTATTCCTCTGGCACAGCACTGATCACATCCAACCAACATGAAAATGATCAGTGGACTGCCTCAATATTTGAGGAGTGGCAGATCCTACAGAACAACATAGGATCATCAGCAATCATCCCCACTTCTGGCCTTATGATGTAGGGAAGGTCATTTAAAACACCCAAAAATCATTGGGTGTAGTACTTCACCCTGAGAAACTCCTGCATTAACATCCTAGTATAAGATGATTAGCCTTTAACAATTACGATCATTTTCTCTTTTTCTCCCTGTGGAGAAAATTTCAATTTGGTTACAGCCAAAAGACAGTTTGCTGTCTGCCTTCTTTACCATCTCTATCTGTCCTACTACCTTCAAGGATTAATTAACATACCCTCCAATGTTTTTCTGCAGCTCTACACTTCTCAGTATTCTTGCATTTATTATGCATTTCCCTGACTGTTCTCCTTCCCGAAATTAATTCCCAGATAGCTAATACAAATGTGATATGAAGAAATAATGTGTGGTTAAATATGCTTCACAGTGAATTGAAATGTGAGCACAGAAGACACAAAGATTTCTAGTTCCTGAAACGGCATCTCTATGAACATCAGGAGAATAGTCTATCGATCTTCAGCGTTTTTTAAAGTTCTTATATAGAGGCTGGCGTGGGGGTGGGTGGGGGGGAGATGAATAGTATCTGTGGGACAGTGCTTCTATTGAAGTCAGAACAAAATGGAAATTAAAAGAGGAAAGTCTTCAGAAAACGCATTTAGTTTTTTTTTAACATGTCTGCTGTGCAAAATGTATTTTACTATTTTATTATTTATAACCAACTATTTCCTGAATTTCCTTTCTATTTCAGTTACATATTTTAAAATATGGTACATTTCCAGATCATAAACGTGGTACCTTTCCAGACCTTCTTGAAGGTGGTTTTCAGTAGATAGAATTTACAGTAATGAAAGAGGCCATTGGTCCAACAATAGATCAAAAAGTGGGAAACATAAATGGACTTTTAAGATGTTACATAAGAACATAAGAACTAGGAGCAGGAGTAGGCCATCTGGCCCCTTGAGAGTGCCCCGCCATTTAATAAGATCATGGCTGATCTTTGAGACTCAGCTCCACTCACCCGCCCACTCACCATAACCCTTAATTCCTTTACTGTTCAAAAATTTATCTAGCCTTGCCTTAAAAACATTCAGCGAGGTAGCTTCAACCACTTCACTGGGCAGGGAATTCCACAGATTCACAACCCTTTGGGTGAAGAAGTTCCTCCTTACCTCAGTCCGACATCTGCTTCCCTTTATTTTGAGGTGATGCCCTCTAGTCCTAGTTTCACCTGTTAGCGGAAACAACCTCCCTGCCTCCACCTTATCTATTCCCTTCATAATCTTATATGTTTCTATAAGATCTCCCCTCATTCTTCTGAATTCCAATGAGTATAATCCCAGTCTACTCAGTCTCTCCTCATAATCCAACCCTCTCAACTCTGGAATCAACCGAGTGAATCTCCTCTGCATCCACTTCAGTGCTAGTACATCTCTTCTCAAGTTAGGAGACCAAACCTGCACACAGTACTCCAGGTGTGGCCTCACCAGGACCCTATGCAGCTGCAACATAGCCTCCCTGTTTTTAAACTGCATCCCTCGAGCAATGGCAGACAAAATTCCATTTGCCTTTTTAATCACCTGCTGCATCTGCAATCCCACCTTCAGCGATTCATGCACAAGGACACTCAAGTCCCTTTGCACAGCAGCATGCTACAATTTTTTACCATTTAAAACGTAGTCCATTTTGCTGTTATTCCTACCAAAATGGATGACCTCACACTTATCAACATTGTACTCCATCTGCCAGACCTTTGCCCACTCACTTAGACTATCTACATCCCTCTGCAGACTTTCAGTGTCTTCTGCACACTTTGCTGTACCCCTCACCTTAGTGTCATCCGCAAATTTTGACACACCACACTTAGTCCCCAACTCCAAATCATCTATGTAAATTGTAAACAATTGAGGTCCCAACACTGATCCCTGAGGCACACCACTAGCCACTGACTGCCAACCAGAAAAACACGCATTTACCCCTACTCTTTGCTTTCTACTGGTCAACCAGTCCTCTATCCATGCCAATACATTACCTGTGATACCATGCAACTTTATCTTATGTAGCAGCCTTTGGTGTGGCACCTTGTCAAATGCCTTCTGGAAATCCAGATACACCACAGCCACAGGTTCCCCATTGTCCACCATGCAAGTAATGTCCTCAAAGAATTCCATCAAATTAGTTAAACATGACCTACCCTTCATGAACCCATGCTGGGTGTTCCCATTGGGACAATTTACATCCAAATGTCTTGCTATTTCTTCCTTAATGATAGATTCAAGCATTTTCCCCACTACCGAAGTTAAGCTAACTGGCCTATAGTTACCTGCTTTTTGTCTACTTCCTTTTTTAAACAGTGGCGTCACATTGGCTGTTTTCCAATCTGCAGGAACCACCCCAGAGTCCAGTGAATTTTGGTAAATAATTACTAGTGCATTTGCTATTTCCCCCATCACCTCTTTTAGTACCCTGGGATGCATTTCATAAGGGCCAGGAGGCTGGTCTACCTTTAGCCCCATTAGCTTGCCCAGCACTGCCTCCTTAGTGATAATGATAGTTTCTAGGTCCTCACCTGCTATAACCTTCTTGCTATTAGTTTTCGGCATGTTATTTGTGTCTTCCACTGTGAAGACCAACACAAAATAACTGTTTAATGTCTCGGCTATTTCCTCATTCCCAGTTATTAAGTTGGCCTTCTCATCCTCTAAAGGACCAATGTTTACCTTCGCCACTCTTTTATGATTTACATATTTACAGAAACATTTGCTGCCTGTTTTTATATGCTGAGCTAGTTTACTCTCACAATCTATCTTACTTTTCTTTATAACTTTTTTTATGGCTTTCTGTTGGCCTTTAAGGATTTCCCAGTCTACTAGTTTCCCACCACTCTTTGCTTTTTTGTATGTTTTTTTTCAATCTGATACTTTCCTTTATTTCCTTAGACATCCATGGCTGGCTCTCTCTTTTCCCACAGTTCTTCCTTATCGCTGGAATATACTCCTGCTGAGCTCTGTGAAAAATTGTTTTGAAAGTCCTCCACTGTTCCTCAATTGACCCACCATAAAGTTTTTGCTCCCATTCTACCTTAGCTAACTCCTCCCTCATCCCATCATAGTCTCCTTTGTTTAAGCACAGGACACAGGTACTGGATTTAACCTTCTCATGCTCCATCTGTATCTTAAATTCAACCATACTGTGATCGCTCCTTCCAAGAGGATCCCTAACCATGAGATCATTAATTATTCATGTCTCATTACACAGGACTAGATGTAGGATAGCTTGCTCCCTTGTAGGTTCCATTACATATTGTTCAAGGAAGTTATCGCAGATGCATTCTATGAACCCCTCCTCAAGGCTGCCATGACCGACCTGGTTTGACCAATCGATATGTAGATTAAAATCCCCCATGATAATTGCTGTACCATTTTTACATGCATTAGCTATTTCTACGTTTATTGCCCGCCCCACCACGATGTCGTTATTTGGTGGCCTATAGACCACACCTATCAGTGACCTCTTCTCCTGCCATTCCTAATTTCCACCCAAATGGATTCAACGTTTTGTTTAGTAGAACCTATATCATCTCTCACTACTGCCCTGATATCATCCTTAAAAATCAGAGCAACACCACCTCCCTTACCTTCCTGTCTGTCCTTCCGAACAGTTTGATGCCCCTGGATATTTAACTCCCAGTCATGACCATCCTGTAACCATGTTGCTTATTTTCATAATTTTCTGTTTGTAGTTTTGGTTTCGTTTTCACCATGACTGGATGTGCAGTTATTGTGCATAAAGCCTGCAGTTATGGTACTGCTCCTGTACATCTGAATTTACACCTTTACTGCATTGATAAAGACAGATAATTTACGTATTACACCGAGTTTATCCGTTACGAGATAGATCCAATAGAAATTTGGAAGTATTTTAGATCACAGAAAACACTTAAGTGTTAGCTGAAGTTGGGTTTGACTGAGGAATATCACCTCTTCCGGACAGTAACCGCAATGCAATGTAAATAAGATTGTATGATCGACAGGGCTACAAGCCAATCACTGGTCGCGGGAAAGGTAGCAAGGAAGTTACACCAGCTCTAACTGATTTTAATCTCCCCGTGCAGAACTAGAAACGGTCTGAAGGGCAGGTGAAACGAAGCTGTTCGTAACTTGTCTGGCATAACGATACTGCAACATGTCTGGTCTCAAAAAGATCTGCATCGTTGGATCCGGCAACTGGTATGTTGGACGCAAGTTTCGATGCTTCCTTTTTGGACACTGATCGTACCAGCTATGTGGTTTAAATGGGCGGATCCCTCTTTAACTCAAGCATCTGGTGACCAATAATGGGAGAATGTAAATCCATTACTATCTCGAGTAGATGAGTGCAGCCTGTGAACACGAATGTCTCCAATGTTGCTAGAAGCTTCAAAAAAAAGTTGATTGTCAAGCAACTGGTAATAGCAAAAGATACTGGATCACGCTACTGTCTTGGTGAAGATCTAGTCATTAGTTTATAATTCCTACTTGCAGACATTGCCCCTCCTTTATCACCTCGGTTTTTGATTTTGAAAAAAAAATCTGCTAATGTGTTTGAAAAGTTTTATCTCAATGTTGGTAAGGTTTTCTGGACACGGGAGATCAAGAGAAACTATTTTCATTGGCAGATGACACAAAAATTGGTGTGGTAAATAGCGAGGAGGAAAGCTTTTAAAAAAAACCGTATAAATGGGCTGGTCAAATGGACTGATCAGTGGCAAATGGAATTTAATCCGGAAAAGTGCAAGGCGTTGCATTTAGGGACTAACAAAGTGACTAGAAAGGACAGCGGATCAAACAGACCTTGGTGTGCATGTCCATGAATCTGTGAAGGCAGTGGGTCAGGTAGATAAGTTGGTTAAGAAGGAACATGAGAGCACTTTGGAGGAATAATGCATCCAGGCAGTCAGCATTGATACTTGCATTCACTTATGAAGGCATTGAATACAAGAGCAAGGAGGATATGATAGAGCTGTGTCCATTGTTAGTTAGAACACAGCTGGAGTGTGCAGTTCTGGTCTTCTCATTGTAGAAAAGATGTGATTGCACTAGAGAGGGTGCAGAAGCGATTCACCAGGATGTTGCCGGGTTGGTGTGATTCAGCTATTAAGGGAGATTAGGTAGGCTGGGGTTATTTACTTAGAGCACAGCAGACTGGGGGGAGGGGTGGATGTAGGGGAATCCTGAGGTATATCAAATTGTGAGGGGCAGAGATAGTGTGGATAGGGAGAAATGTTCCCTCAGTGATAACTAGTTACAGCTGCTGTTGTCAGTGTTGTCTTTGTCTCTGGAATCCTGAAGCTCTGAGAGGTGGTAAATCCCTGGTGTCAGGAGAAGTATAACCGATGGAGAAAAGTGGGTAGACTGCAGGAGTGAGGAACAATCTACAAAGGAGATACTGACAGAGGATCCCTTCATCAAACCAAAACCCAAACATCCTAAATCACTCTGGCTTAAGTACAACCGGGACAACTTTTTCACACAGAGAGTGGTTTATATGTGGAATGAACTGCCAGAGGAAGTGGTGGATACAGGTGCAGTTACAACATTTAAAAAAACATTTGGACAGGGACATGAATAGGAAAAGTTTACATGGATGTGGGCCAAAAGCAGGCAAGTGAGACTAGTTTAGTTTGGGAACATGTTTGGCATGGATGATGGCAAAGGATCAAAGGATCTGTTTCCATACTGTATGACTATGATTCTTCGTGGAGGAGTTAATAACCAGGAGGCACAGTTCTAAGATAAGGAGTAGGGACTTTACAGAGATATTTGGGAAAACTGTTTTCAGCAGAGTTTGGTGGGTATCTGGAACTCACTGCCTAATTGGACATTAGAAACAGAAACCTTCAAGATATTGATTGATTGATTTATTATCATGTGAATCGAAATACCGTGAGAAGCTTTGTTTACGAGCGGTACAGGCAGATCACAGCAAGCAAAGGTTGTACAGATCAAAAAGACTGACATACAGGTTATATTATTTGAGGCTAGAGTCCATTCAACACTCTGATAACGGCTGGAAAGAAGCTGCTCCTGAACTTGTTTGTGTGTGTGTTCAGGCTTCTGTATCTTCTGCCTGACGGAAAAGGTTGTAGGAGGTCATTACCAGGGTACAATGGGTCTTTAATGACGTTGGGCACCTTTCCATGGCAATGAGCTGTGTGAACAGAGTCCATGGATGGAAGGTTGGCCTCCGTGATTGTCTGGGCTGTGCATACCACATTCTATAGTTTCTTACGGTCCTGGGCAGAGCAGTTGACATACTACGACGATTTGCACCTGGACAATATGCTTTCAATGGTGCACCTGTAGAAGTTGGTGAGGGTCCTTGTGGACATGCCAAATTTCCTGAGCCGCCTGAAGAAGGGTCCAGACCCGAATTGTCAGCCTTCCTGCTCCTCTGATGCTGCCTGGCCTGCGGTGTTCATCCAGCTTTACAGCCTGTTCTCATTGATGCTTACCATTGCCTTGAATCCTACAGAGTTTCAAGTGCTCATCTAAATACGTAGCCCTAGGCGGCTCAGGAAATTTGGCATGTCCACAAGGTCCCTCACCAACTTCTACAGATGCACACGGAAAGCATACTGTCCAGGTGCAAAACGGCCTGGTATGGCAACTGCTCTGCCCAGGACCGTAAGAAACTATAGAATGTGGTATGCACAGCCCAGACAATCACGGAGGCCAACCTTCCATCCATGGACTCTGTTCACACAGCTCATTGCCATGGAAAGGTGCCCAACGTCATTAAAGACCCATTGTACCCTGGTAATGACCTCCTACAACCTTTTCCGTCAGGCAGAAGATACAGAAGCCTGAACACACACACAAACAAGTTCAGGAGCAGCTTCTTTCCAGCCGTTATCAGAGTGTTGAATGGACTCTAGCCTCAAATAATATAACCTGTATGTCAGTCTTTTTGATCTGTACAACCTTTGCTTGCTGTGATCTGCCTGTACCGCTCGTAAACAAAGCTTCTCACGGTATTTCGATTCACATGATAATAAATCAATCAATCAATATCTTGAAGGTTTCTGTTTCTAATGTCCAATTAGGCAGTGAGTTCCAGATACCCACCAAACTCTGCTGAAAACAGTTTTCCCAAATATCTCTGTAAAGTCCCTACTCCTTATCTTAGAACTGTGCCTCCTGGTTATTAACTCCTCCACGAAGAATCATAGTCATACAGTATGGAAACAGATCCTTTGATCCTTTGCCATCATCCATGCCAAACATGTTCCCAAACTAAACTAGTCTCACTTGCCTGCTTTTGGCCCACATCCCTGTAAACTTTTCCTATTCATGTCCCTGTCCAAATGTTTTTTACATGTTGTAACTGCACCTGTATCCACCACTTCCTCTGGCAGTTCATTCCACATATAAACCACTCTGTGTGAAAAAGTTGTCCCGGTTGTACTGGGATAGTGCATAACTGCCTAGTATGGCATCTGCTCTGCCCAGGACCGTAAGATGCTGCCTGGCCTGCTGTGTTCATCCAGCTCTACACCTTGTTGTCTCAAAGTCCAGCATCAGCAGTTCCTACTATCTCTGAATGAGAACAGGCTGCCCAGTTTTACAGGCTTGCTGATTTACCCAATGTAGAAGGCACCTATATTTTTTGAGCTCATAATTATCAATCCCTAACCATCCATAAGAGAATGGGTTATTGCTCATTTTGATTGTATGAAAAATGTGTTGAGAACCCTGCATGTCAATGCAATATAGGCTGCACTTTATTACAATGGTTTCAGCCCTTCCTGAGCTCTTTGTCATCACATTCCTCTCTTGTTGGATAAGTAATAAATGTTCAGAAATTCAATGTGCAGTCCAATTCTTAAAATCCTTTTCTGTTCCTTGATGTTGAAAATCATTCTTTTTATGACTTATTTTCAGAGAAAATTAATGTAGCTGCACACATAGTCTGCTGAATATTAAGTTCCAGGTAAGGCTGGTTTGAGGATGTTGAAATGCAAAATCATCAAACAGGAGATCAACCACCTCAAACTCAGTTTTAGTTTCAAAAGATGATGAGTATCAGTTCATGGGAATCAGGTTGGGATTTCAAGTATTCTAATGTGGCTATGTGACTTACATTTTAACTGTTGTTCTATGTTTTCATCATGGGCAGTTGTGTTTTGGCAAACTTGGCAGCTTGAAGGAGGTTAGGAGGCTGAAGCTTTTGCTGAAAAGGAGCCATCCAGAAAATCATCAGACCCATCCCTTTTGATTAGTACCCTGAGCCACCCCACTTAAGACCAGAAGAAATAGGAATAGGGGTAGGGCGTTTGGCTCCATGAGCCTGCTCTGCCATTCAGTCAGATCATGTGACATTCCTCAAGTCCACTTTCTTGCTCTTTCCCCATAAACCTTAATTTCCCTACTGATCAAAAGTCTATCTATTTCAGCCTTAAATATCCACAAGGACTCTGCCTCCACAGCTCTTCCAAAGACTCTCAAACTTCTGAGAGAAGAACTTCTTCCTCATCTAAGTCTTAAATTGGTGCCCCTTTATTCTGAGACTATGCTTTCTGATCCTAGAATCTCCCATGAAGTGAAATATCCTCTCAACATTTACCCAAAAAAGCTCCTTATAAATATTGTATGTTCAAAGAGATCACCTCCCATTCTTCTAAATTCCGATGGGGATGGGGAGGCAATGGCCTAGTGGTATTATTGCTGGACTGTTAATCCAGAGACCCAGATAATGTTTGAATTGCACCATGGAAGATATGGAATTTGAATTCGATAAATGTCTGGAATTAAGAATCTAATGATGACCGTGAATCCATGGTTGATTTTTGGAAAAACCCATCTGGTTCACTAATGTCCTGTAGGGAAGGAAACTACTTTCCTTACCTGGTCTGGCCTACATGTGACTCCAGACCCACAGCAATGTGGTTGACTCTGAACTGCCCTATGGGCAATTAGGGACGGGCAATAAATACTGCCTAGCCAGCAACCCCCTCATCCCGTGAATGAATAAAGAAAAAAAAGTAGATTCCCAACTCATGCAAACTTTGCACATAAAACCATTGCTCCATGCCGGAGATCGTCCTAGTGAGTCTTCTCTGAACTGGCTCCAAGGAAATAATATCGCTCCTTAAATAAATCGACTAAAACTACCCCCATACCTTGTGTAGGTGCCGTAAGATTTCCCTATTCTTATACCCCAAACCCCTTGAACTACGAGCCAACGTTCTATTAGCCCTCCTGATTACCTGTTGCACCTGTGTGCTATCCTTCTGTGTTTCATGCACAAGTTCCCCCCAACTCTCTTGTTGGCGGCTTTCTGCAGTTTTTTTTCTCCATTTAAGTAATACTCTATGGAAGAGAGAACAAAAGAATAATGAACACCTTCATATTTTCCAACATTATACTCCATTTGCCAATTTTTGCCATTTATTTAACTTATCAATATCTTTCTGTAAACTGTTGTATCCCTTTCACAACTTCCCTTTCCACCTGTTTTTGTGTTGTCTGCAAATTTGCTTCCTTACTCCAAGTCATTACCATATATTGGAAACAGTTGTGGTTCCAGTTGTGATCCCTGTGGAACCCCTCTGGTTTGAGGTCAGCAACTTGAAAAACAGCCCTTTATCCCCACTCACTGTTTCCTGCCCATTAGCCAATTCTCTATCCACATCAATGTAATACCTTTAACACCATGGGCTGTTATCTCCGCATTTTGCAATGAGGGCCCCTCTCCACAATCTGCACCTGCCACTAACTCAATGATCTCTCCCCTGATACACTTGCTCCCTTATCCTTTGGCTGCTGGAAAGCCTTTCAGTCTCTAAATCAGGCAATTAAGTTGGGCAGGACATACAAGAAACCTGTTCTATGTTTCCAGCTACACCGTGGCCTCGCTCTATTGTTACTTCCCTCCTGCCCAACCTCTTGCACAAGACTAGACCCCAGCCTAAAAGCTCGGTCAATGTCACAAGCCCGTGAGCTCTTTAAGGTCGAAGATCTTGTGACTGGCTAGCTTGTGAATTATTTCTTCTTTGTTCTTTCATGGGATCTGGGCATCACTGGCAAGGCCAGGATTTATTGCCCATCACTAATTGCCCTTGAACTGAGTGGCCTGCTAGACTATTTCAGAGGGCAGTTAAGATTCAAGCACTTTACTGTGGATCTGGAGTCATGTCCAGGCCTGACCAGGTAAGAATAGCAGCTTTCCTTCCCTGCAGGAAGAACACCTGTTGTCATAAATAATGACTCCACTGGGAGATTCACAAAACAAACAGAAGTGCTACAATTAAGCATTTCCCTGTAGCAGAGTGGCAAATGAAAGGACAATCAAGGTCTTAAATAGATTCTTCCACTACCTGGCTGGTTAAGAGAGCCTTGCCAAAATGTATCTTTTTGTGGCTTGCATAATTGTAGCCTCTTCTCAATGGAACCTTTCCAAGATGAAAAACAAAATCTAGGTGCTGACTAATTTAGGGCCAGAGAGGAAGAGGAAGAATATCTTGATGATTGTCACTCTGAGGACTCTTCAGGGAATGCTACAAATGGCAACAGAGAATAATCAAAATATTTTCATCTCTTTAATTCAGTCAAGATTCATTAGCATGTTTTCCCTCACCTTCTGCTAAGGAACAAATTCTGCAATGCTGTTCCTTTCCTAGAATATCATATGTGTATCTCCTACAAGACCATTGTCAGTATTAATCACTTTCTAGAAGGGGCAGTAATGGGATTCTTTAAATCAGGGGCAGAGAATTAACTTTCGGCAGTCCACCACTTTCTTGGTGCTAGGTCCCTTGGTCAGGTACTGAGCGCCTGAGTGCCCATTCTCTGCTCCCTCCTCCATTTTCCAGTGAGACCAGAGGCAGAGCCTTCAAAGGCTTTTGCTAAGCAGAATTTGGGAGGAACTGGAGAGTGAGAGTTCCATTAAATCCATAAGCCACCATTAAATCCATAAGCCACCATTAAATC
>JAHRHZ010000144.1:60484476-60541377 GCA_024137785.1 Ginglymostoma cirratum
CATTAAATCCATAAGCCACCATTAAATCCATAAGCCACCATTAAATCTGAAGAGTTGGAAGCAAGTGTTTATCAACTGCTGGAGTTTATATATAATATTGATGGAGTTTCTTTAGATATTAAGGAGTATAGAACTCTGGCTCCCCTGTATTCTATGAACTATTTGCTTTCAGATTCTCAATAACATTATTTAATTACCACCCTAAGTTAAAACATCAGTGCAGATGGATATGAGAGAAAAAGCAAGTGATGCAGGGATATTTGTGGGGATTTAGTTTTGATTGGTAGGGAATTTTTTTTTTAACAGTTTCTAACTGATTTTCTGTCTGCCTCTTTCAGGGGTTCTGCTATTGCAACAATTATTGGCAAAAATGTCATCAAGTCAACCCAGTTCGATTCTATTGTGAAAATGTGGGTTTATGAAGAAATAATAAATGGTAGAAAACTCACAGATATAATAAACACAGATCATGAAAATGTGAAGTACTTGCCAGGTTATAAGCTTCCAGAAAATGTGGTAAGTCAAAGATTTGCATTCAAGAAACTCTGCACAAGAATTGTAACATTTTGTTATTTTTCAGGCTTTGTGGTAATGTAGCCCTCTGCTAACCTGATGTATTCTCAATGTTACTCTTTTGAAGTCTTCACAATCATTTCTTAATGGTTGTTGCCCAGCTGCATTGAACTTCAAGATGGATACATTTACTTTAAATAGTTTCATATACCTTTAGAGTACAAAATATATGAATGTTTTATTTCTTTGGTACCAGTAGTGATACATAGCAATGTCAGAGTAACAATCAGGCATATAACATTAATAGTGAAAAGACATATTGTGCTGAAATGATCAGAACATAAATAAGATTATAACTTTTCAAGTTAATTGGTTAAAGCTATGAAAAGTTTACACCATAGTGTAAAGTTTTGTGTGATTTTGGAATAGGACCATTGAAAAGGTGTAACACAGAAGGAGACCATTCAGGCCGTCGTGTTTGTGCTGGCTGAGAAAAAAGAATTAAGCCTCCCATTCTAATCCCACCTTGCAGTACTTGGCTCATAGCTTTGCAGGTGACAGAACTTCAGATGCTGTTTTAGGTGTTTTTTAAATGAGCTGAGGGTTTCTGCTTCCACCACAAAACAATGCAGCAATTTCCAGACAGGCACCATTCTCTAGATGGAAAAGTATTTCCACATGGCCTCTCTAATCCTTCTACCTGTAAACTTAAATCTGCAGACCTGGTAACTGACCTCTCCACTAGGGGATAAAAATCTTTCCAGTCTACCCTGTCTCACACCCCTCATAATTTTGTACATCTCAGTTGTCTTCTCAGTCTCCTTGGTTGTACAGAAAACAACCCCAGCCCATTCAGTATTTCCTCATACATACAGTTTTCAAGCACTAGCAACACTCTTATCAATCACCTTCATATTTTCTCAGAGTAAGTATATGTCTTTGCTTAATGTGGTGACCAGAATTTACATCAAGTTCCAGCTGTCATCTAACTAGCATTGTACACAGTTTCAGCATTAAATCCCTGCCTTTGTATTTAGTAGCTCGTGCAATAAAGGAAGGAATTCTATGCACTTTCTTTACCACTTTATCTACCTCCCCTCTATCCTCAGGAATCTGTGGATATGTACGCCAGTGTCTCTCAGTTCCTTGACATTCCCCTTGATATCTTACCATTTATTGTGCATTCCCCGGTTTTGTTTGCCTTCCCCAAATTCACTACCTTCGGCTTCACAGAATAATAGAACTGTTACATGGCAGAAGGAAGCCATTCAGCTCATTGTGTCTGCATTGGCTTTCTGAGCATTTTGACTTACTCTCAATCTTCTATCTTTTCCCCATAACCCTGCAAATTGTTTAGATTTAATCATCTAATACCCTCTTTGTTAACAGTTATCATCTTCACTAGCAACTACACAGCAGATTTGCAAGTCATTCACAAATCTTCCAATGATGCCACACACATTTAAGTCCAAGTAATTTATATATACAACAAATAGCAATGGACCCAACACTGAACCCTGAGGAATATCACTGGAAACCATCTTCCAATCAGAAACATACCCATCAGCTCCTTTAGTCAATTATGAACCTAACTTGCCACATTCCCATGTATCCCAGTGGCTTTTACTTTTCTCAAAAGTCTTCCATATGGAACCTTGCCAAGTGCCTTGTTGAACTGCATGTCCACAACTTCCTCTGTACTACCCACATCAGTCCTCCTTGTTACTTCCACAAAAAAATCATTTCAGACTTAGGTGGGTCCATTTAACCAAAACCATGCCAACTATCTTTGATTAATCACTGCTTTTTCAGGTGGCAGTTTATCCTGTTTTTCACAATTGACTCTAATAACTTGCCCACTACCAAAATAAAACTGACTGGCTTATATAATAAATTTCATTTGGACTATCCCTCCTACCTATTCCTCCAACATTTGGTACCCACCTGTATCTAGTGAGAATTGAAAAATGATCCTCAGAACATTTGTTATTTTCTCCCTGGCTTCCTTTAATAGCTTAGGATATAATACATCCTGTTAACATTTTGTTATAGTGATTTATCTGCCTTCAAGGAGTTCACTCCCTTCAGTAATTCCTTTCGCTCTGAAAGAATCATAGAATCCCTACAATGTGGAAGCAGGCCATTCAGCTCATCAAGTTCTCACTGACCTTCCAAATAGCATCACACCCACTCCCATTCCCCTACCATGTCCCCGTAACCCTGCATTTCTCATGGCTAATCGACCTAGCCTGCATATCCCTGGACACTGTGGGCAATTTAGCATGGTCAATCCACCTAACTTACACATCTTTGAACTTTGGGAGGAAACCGGAACATGCAAGGGAACCCATGCAGACATGGGGAGAATGTGCAAACACCACACAGTCACCCGATGGTGGAATCGAGCTGGGTCCCTGTCGCTGTGAGGTAACAGTGCTAACTACTGAGCCTCTGTGCCACTGTTTATTGTATGTAATATTTCACACACCTCTTTAACAAGAATGCCTGAATCATCACTCTGTTTTGTGAAGACAGAGACAAAGTGAACATTATAAACCCTGCCCTCACCTTCTGCAGTCATGCTGAAGTGACCTTGTACACATCCGAAAGGCCCCACCCTTTCTTTAGTAAAATTTCAATTTCAAAATTGCTTGTTTGTAAAAGTTATGGCATTCAAACAAATTGTGAAAATTTTATTTATGTATAAGAAGCTTTGAAAATGGTAGAGGGAGATAAATGTGAAAAATCAGTTGCAAACATGCCACTTAGACTAAATGGCCTCCAAAATGGAAGTTTCTCAACTTTGCCCTAGTTGCAAAAGTCTACTTGCAGTTCCACATTGGCTTTCTTGCAAAATATTCAATTTTCTTTTAACAGGTAAATCTTATGTTGGACCAAAATACATTTTTGAACAGGAAAGTTAGATTTGAAGATTAGCTGTTATTATCAAAACTTCCAAAACTTTATATGAAGCTCGACCAATGTTTGATGTGTGATTATTTTAAATAATGGAGTCCTGAAAGTAACATTTGAAACATGTTGCAGACACGTCTTAGAAATGTTTAGCGCCATTTTCACCCTGTCAGCCTGATGAAAAATCAATTGATACCTAAAAAGGAGCCATTCATTCTAACAATAATCATTAACAATAATAAAAATAGGATTATATAGAGAGAATGTAAGTTCAAAATTTACTCACTATACAAAAGTAAGGGTGTTAAAGAAATAGTGGGGCTATTAAAACATTTTAAGAAGATATATGTGAGCAGAATAAGCAGAGCAGTGGCTCTGTGGTTCAACGTGGGTATATTTAAGGCAGTAAGTTTTGAGTGTAAAGTATAGGGAATGACTGTATAGAATCATAGTGCAGAATTTTACAGTTCACCACCAGTGAGTTTGCACCTCAATTCTGTGGGTGTCCTTCTCGTCATCTACTCTCCCACCCGGACCTGGTACTGGGGGTGGAGCTGGAACGAATCTCCTCACCCAGTTAATAGAGGGTTTATAAAATAGGATTATAGAACATGAGTAAAGAAATATGAAATTATTACCTTTTTTGGTTGATTTTTTAGTGACAAAAGATGGCCAATTTAAAATTATTACTCAGGAAAGAGGAGAGTGGTTAGGAGAAATGTGTTCACGCAGGGACTTAGGGGAACTGCAGTGTTTTGCTAGAGGATTGGTTGAGGCATCTTATAAGGGATGACTGGATAACATAAGAATATGACATTAGAACATAAGAACGAGGAGCAGGAGTGGGCAATTCGGCTCCTTGAGTTTGCTCTGCCATTTGATACGAACATGGCTGATCTCATCCTGGCCTCAACTCCATTTTACTGCCTGCTCTCCGTAACCCTTCATACATTACTAATTAAAAAATTGTGTGGCTCCTCCTGAAAGTTACTCAATGTCTTGGCAGCTGCTATACTCTGGAATAGTGAATTCCACAGATTTATGACCCTTTGAGAGAAGTAATTTCTCCTCATCTGTTTTAAATTTGCTACCCTATCCTAAAACTATGACCTTTCGTTCTAATTTGCCTCAAAGGAGGAAACATCCTTTATACATCTAGTTTGTCAATCCTGTTTAATATCTTATATACCTCAATTAGATCACCTCTCATTCTTCTAAACTCTAGAGAGTATAGGCTTAAGCTTTTCAGTCTTGCTTCATCAAACAAACCCCTAATCTCTCAAATCAATCAAATGAATCACTCGTGAACTGCCTCCAGTGCAATTACATTCCTTCTCAAGGGGACCAAACTGTACGCAATACTCTATTTCCAGTCTCATTAATGCATTTTAAGTTTGCAGCAATACTTTCATATTATATTTCTTTAGCAATAAAGGCTGAAATTCATTTTTGCTTTTTTATTACCTGCTGTACCTACATACTGGTTTTCTGCAATTCATTCATGACAACACCCAGAAATCACTGCACCAAAGCACTCTGAAGTTTCTCTCCATTTTGATTATAAATTACCTTTCTAATCTTCCAACTGAAAAAGATCATTACTAGAATCCCTACAGTGTGGAAACAGGCCCTTTGGCCCAACCAGTCCACACTGACCCTTGGAGCATCCCCCTATAACCTACACACCCCTGAACACTGTGGGCAATTTAGCATAGCCAATCCACCTAGCCTGCACATCTTTGGACTGTGGGAGGAAACCAGAGCACCCAGAGGAAACCCACGCAGACGTGGGGAGAATGTGCAAACTCCACACAGACAGACACCTGAGGCTGGAATCAAACCCGGGACCCTGGAGCTGTGAGGCTGCAGTGCTAACCATTGAGCCACTGTGCCGCCCTACCTTATTCTTGTTAAACTTCATTTGCCAAATTTTGGCCTATTCACCTAATCTATCCATCTCTGTTTGCAAATGTTTTATTTCTTCATTGCAACTTACTTTCCCACCTATTTTAGTGTCATAAATATTAGGAGCAGATGAAAATATAGGGATGGAGGAAAGAGCATAATGTGAATAATTTTGGATTGCTGTAGAAGCCACCTGGCATAGAAATGCAGCATCAAATAATAATTTCTGCGGTGAATATCAGTGTTCTTTTATCCATCTTTGCTTTGCGGCCATACATCATATTAAGATGATAAACTTCCTGATAGCAGTTGTCTCCAATGACCTTGTAAGACCGAATTCCTGGCAAGCAGATACTGTCCTGTATAATAGGATAATAATGTGTGACGGCCTCGTCTGCCTTGTAGGAATTTCTCAGATTGTAAGACAAACTCAATTGACTTTTAGAATCCCAAAATGCAGAGTATAATGTATTTTACCTTTAATAGATGTTAGTTTGATTGATCGTTCACTCATAAGTCAATACCAAGACTTTCCAAATTCCTTTTGGAACAGTCCAACAATATAACTTCAAATTGTTAAATTTCTCTTGGCATTACCAGACTGATTCCTGGGATGATAGTAGTGACACGTGAAGAGAGGATGGATCGATTAGGTCTATATTCCTCGGACTTTAAGAGAATGAGGGGACATTTCATAAAAACTTATAAAATTCTAACAGGACTAGACAGGATAAACACAGGAAAGATATCCTGATGACTGGGTAATCCAGAACGAGGGGCCACAGTCTAAAGATATGGTGTAGGCCATTTAGGTCTGAGATGAGGAGAAATGTTCTTACCCACAGAGTGGTGATCCTGTGGAATTCTCTGCCACAGAAAGTGTTTGAAGCCAAAACATTGAATGTTTTCAAAAATGAGTTGGATATAGTTACTGGGGCTAAAGGGATCAAAGAATATAGTAAAAAGAATATAGTAAAAAAAGGTAAAAGCCCATGGGATACAGGATTATGTGTTGAATTGGATCCAATGTTGGCTCAGTAACAAGAAACAAAGGGTAATGGTTGATGGCTGCCCTTGTGAATGGAAAGTTGTTTCAAGTGGTGTACCACAGGGCTCGGTGTTGGGACCCCTGCTGTTTGTTTTATAGAATAATGATTGGGACTTGAATGTGGGGGCACAATTGGGAAATTTGCAGATGATACAAAAGCTATCCACATAGTGGAGAGTGTAGAGGATAGGTGAAAGCTCCAAGATGATGTAGATGGGTTGTTGGGGTGGGCAGGAAAGTGGCAAATGGAGTTCAACTCTGATAAGTATGAAGTAGTGCATTTTGGGAGGTCAAACCATAAAAGGGAATACACAATAAATGGGAATATACTGAGGGGTAGACGAAGTGAGAGATCTTGGTGTGCAAGTGCACAGTTACCTAAAGGTACCAGTACAGGTAGATTAGGTAAAGAAGGCATATGGAATGCTCTCCGTCATTGGCAGAGGTATAGAACACAAAAGTAGAGATATAATGATTACTGTGAAAGACACTGGTGAGACCACAACTGGAGTATTGTGTACTGGAAGGTACATAACAGGGAGGACGTAATTGCTCTGAAGAAAATGCAAAGAAGATTTACCAAAATGTTGCTAGGGCTGGAAAATTGTAGCTACGAGGAGAGATTGAAGAGATTGGGGTTGTTTTCTTTGGAACAGAGAAGGCTAAGAGGTGACATAATTGAGATATACAAAATTGTGATGAGGGGTAGAGATAAACAAGAAGAACCTGTTTCCCTTGGTAGAGGGCACAAAAATCAGAGGTCATAGATTCAAGCGAAGTGGCAGAAGGTTTAGAGAGAGTCAGGAAAAGCATTTTTACGCAGACAGTGGTGGGTGTCTGGAACTCACTGCCTGACTTAGTGCTGGAGGCAGAGACCATAAACTCTTTCAACAAGTACCTGGATCTGCACCTTAAGTACTGTCAGCTGCAGGGGTGTGGGTCATGTGCAGGAAGATGGGATCAGAAAGGGCATTGGGTGTCTTTAGGTCAGCATGGACAAGGTGAGCCAAATGGCCGCCTTCTGTGGTTCTATGTTTCTATGATATTGGTAGAAATCAGGAACAGGGTACTAGGCTGGATGATCAATCATGGCTATATTTAAAGGTGGAGCAGGCTCAAAGGACTGAATCACCTACTTCTGCTCCTATTTTCTATGATTCATTTAGTTTGTTAATTATTTCCTGTTTGACAGATCGCTGTGCCAGATATCACTGAAGCATCAGATGGGGCAGATATATTTGTCTTTGTTTTACCCCATCAATTTATTGGACGACTTTGTGATGAAATGAAAAATCATGTGAAGCCTGGTGCAATTGGAATCTCACTGATAAAGGTAAAATTTAAGAGTTCAATGAATGCAAACAATTGAGGTTCCAGGTTTGGGATGTTGTTTTTTTGTAGACCAAGGCTGTTAGTTTATTTCATCACTTTATTACTCTTTTTCAGCCATTGTTTAGACATTACTCTCCTTGAATTCCCAGATGGCCCCTTTCTTCATGCATGTAGAATATTGGCATTTACAATCATTTCAAGTGATACAGAAAGCGTTTATACCAAGACACCTGTATATACTTTACGGTTTTGTGTTTATTCATTAATGGGATGAGGGTATCGCTGGCTAGGCAGCATTTATTGCCCATCCCTAATTGCCCAGAGAGCAGTTCAGAGTCATCCACATTGCTGTGGGTATGGAGCCACATGTAGGCCAGACCAAGTAAGGAAGGCAGTTTCCTTCCCTAAAGGACGTTAATAAACCAGATGGGTTTTTTTTTATCCCCTGGCAATCGGCAATGGATTCACAGTAATTATTAGATTCTTAATTCCAGATATTTTATTGAATTCAATTCTGCCATGGTGCAATTTGAACCCGGGTCCCCAAAACATTATCTGGGTCTCTAGATTAACAGTCCAGCAATAATACCACTAGGTCATTGCCTCTGCTATGTTTCTTCATGTGTGGTTTAAATCTGTGGTTAATGTGTGGTTTAAATCTGACTGTTCCAACAAAGATCGCTTGTAGTAATTTTAATGAACTCAAAATAATTTGACTCGTGTTTTATTTAATACTATTCTATTGTATTCGTATCCTGTCCTACCATATTTCATAATTTACTATTCCTAATCATATTTTGTTTTGCTGTTGCAATAATGTCTAAGAAACTACTTGTAAATTACTTCCTCTTCTGCCTGCTAAAGTCTTTATATTTTCAAATTACAGAAACTAAAGACCGCAACTGTTTAACAGGCATTGCAACATATTATAGTTAACATTAATCTTTAACCTTTGGACAAGGTGTTGTTTATAATTACGAGATAACAAATCTCAGTCATTTTACAACATGTCATGACTAAAACTCTGTTTATCACAAGTTGACTATGTACTTGAAAAAAACTGCTATAGGTTCCAGATCTAAACATATTTCTTTTATCAAATCATTTTATTTCTTCCATACTCTGCTGCACAAAAACTGTCTCATTAAATTACTTTGTTTTCTTAATCCCATATTCAAATGCATTTGCAGTACTACTCTAATACAACAAAGAAGTTTATTGAATATGTCTACCTAGCGGCTAATTTACGGTTCCCATTTGAAACTGTACAGGACTGCAGCGAAATCTACATGTTTATGTTAACCTTTTTTAAATATCCCCATGTAAGATGCTTTTGATAATGTGGTTAGTTGCTAACTTTGCACTTTTCAGGGTTTGATAAGGAAATAAAGACTTGAGAAAAATATATATCCAATACTTGAGACAATGCCTCTAGTTACAAAAAGTTTACGTGGCTCAATGCACTTTATTTCTTGCAGCAATATCTGCACTGCTACCAATATTTTACTTCCAAACAAGGCATAATTTTCAAAGGTTTTCCTTATCTCTGATGATGCAGGTGGTCAAATGTGTAGTACCATTCAGTATTGTACTCAAGCATCAGTTCAAATGATGTACTCTAGTAAGGTGAAAATGCTAGCAATTGAGCCAAGTTAATCCTTGAAGATTAAACCACCACACAGTGAATTCCCTAGGATATTTGGTGGAAAAGAAGGACATACCAGTAGCTGTTCTGTAGGCATTGAAACTGCATTGGGTGCTGTGGTGAACGTGTAAGGTAGAGTAGACAGTGGCCTGGACATGTTCATCAGTTCTTTCTAATATTACGAAACTAGTTTGAAAAGCTTAGATGCAGAGTTATTTTTAGAGTTCCAGAGAAACACATCTTAAACTGACTCTTCAGATTCACTGGCATCGCTGTTACATATAGTGACCTGAGCATTTCTTCCACCCATGGCTTATGACGACCTGTGTTAGTTAATAGGACAACAGGTTGGCCATTTAGATCTGGGTTGAAGAGATCCTTCTTTACTTAGAGAGTCTTTGGAATTCTCTACTCAGAGAGCTATGGATGTTTAGTTGTTGACTGCAAGTGCAGGGATCAATATACTTTTGGACACCAAGGGAATCAAGAGATATAATGATACGACGGGAAAATGAAGTTGACATGGATGAGCAGTCATGCTTATTTTGAATAGGAAAGAAGACTCAGAGGGCTGTTTTTGTTCCTATTTCCTACATATGAGGTTGTTAAATAATTATTTATTGTGGATGTGGCATTGCTGCCTGGCCAGTATTTACTGCCTGTCCCTAGCTAGCCTCGAGAAGGTGATGGTGAGCTGCCTTCTTGACCCATTGCAGTCCTTGTGCTGTAGGTACACTCACAATGCCCTTAGAGAGCGAATTCCAGCATTTTGACCCAACAACAGTGAAGGAATGGTGTTATATTTCCAAGTCAGGACAGTGAGTGGCTTGGAGGAGTACTTGCAGAGGGTTGTGTTCCCATAATTTGCCTAAAAATGTAAGGTTATTTCTCTAAGTTAATAATGTTGAATGAACTGTACTGAAGTTATTTTTATATTTAATTCTTAGGGAATAGATGAAGGTCCTGATGGTCTTAAATTAATATCATATATAATTCGTGAGAAACTGGGGATTGAAATGTCTGTACTGATGGGTGCCAACATTGCTAAAGAAGTAGCAGATGAAAAATTCTGTGAGACAACAATTGGTAAGAAATATGACTGTGCTCCTGACAGTCTTCTAATGTTTCAAAACAAAACTTAAATATACAACACTAATTTACTTACGTCATGTCTTAATGATGATTTGAGATGATTTATTGTCACTTGTACTCTATTATGAGCATTGCGATAAAATACAGTGAAAAGCTTCAACTGTCACAACAATCTGGCACTGTTTTGTATAGTTTAAGAATAAAGAGATACAGCTGAAAGGGAGTACACCTTCATTCTGCCACTTCTACCATGGGTCCTAGGCCAACTCACCAACAACATGTGCCGCCAACCTTCCGCTGCCAGTGCCAGACCGACCAATGTCGGATTTACCCCTCATCGGGCACCACCTCTTCGTCACTGGGCCCACCTTGCCCACAGGCTGCCAATGCTGGGTCCTGTGCTGAACCTACACTTGCCCCGCACCTAGGAGTTCAGGGCTCCACTGCTGCCTTGCTGATAACCAGGAGTTCCTGCTCCGGGCCTATCGCAACCAGGAGTCCCCAGCTCTGCTGCCAGCACTGCCTCAATAATGCCTGGAGCCCCCAGTCTGGGCATACCACAACACCGCCACTTCAGCTGCCACTTTGCCAACCCCTTGAGCCCCTGCCCTAGCCTAACATAACCAGGAGTCCCTGGCTGTGCTGCCAGGCCACCACCTCACCCAGAGTCCTGCTTTGGCCACTCCCCTTCACAATGTCACCTTCTCCGGCACTGCCGACAGGAAAAAGATGAAGAAAAAGAAATGACACAGAAAGGGTAAGGAAAGAAGGGGGGAGGCAGCCAGTCTGGAGCATATGGGCCCAGAAGCCCGTATGCTACCTACCTCACTGGCACTACCATTCTCGGAAATCAGTCTATCAGTTCTAATAGATTCCTTATTATAAAATCAACGTGACGTTGTTTCAGAATCATTGGTGCTTTTCTCTGCAGTATATGAATTTGATCACTTAGAGTTGTTGGATGTTAGCAGCATTACAAATACTGATATGGAAAAACAGTGCGATTGAACCTGGAGTCATCCTTCAACATAAGTGGCATTCAGTTGTCTGTTTCTTCCAAAAACTAAGCAGTAATTGGTGAATTAATCTTGGTCAGTTTCTCTATATAAAACTGTGTCTTTTTCTCACCATTTTGCTACTTTTGTCACAATTTAAAGGGTAAAGACATATAAAAGCAGGAAATCCTGGAAATACTCATCAGGTCAGGAAGCATCTGTGGAGGGAAACACGTACAGCCTTTCTTCACCTGCCTACTGGTACAGAACCAGTACATGCTTATGTTTCCTCAGTTCTGAAGAACAGTCAGTACACTGAAACATTGAGAAGAAAGTTCTGGACCTACCTGGGGCATTTGAACTTGTAGAAGGGGGAAGTTCGGAGGTCATTATTCAGATTCCTGACATTGGGTTAAAGCTTTGGAGTTAAGGTTTCAGAAAAATGCAGGTTTTCCCCAGCATAATATTTAGGAACCTCTTTTGCATTAAAGGGCATACCACAAATTCCCATTAGCTAGCGCAGCCCACTGGAATTAGGTCCACAGTCACAATCTTGTTTTCACAAAAGTGAAAAAAATGTATGTTCACAAACCTGGCTATTTATATGAGGCATGTACCTCATATAAGGTGGATTTCTTCATGGAAGCTCTGATGAATACAAGCCATTTCAATAGCTTTGATCTTCATAAGCAAGGCGTTTATTTGGTAAAATGGATATAGTGTAAGGACTGAGTGGCTCACCCAGCAAGCACAAGTGAGGGAGCCAAATGTACTGATGCCTGCAAACCTAACTTGGCAGGTTTGAAGGGTTAATTACAAAAGGGGCTGAACAAATAATTTACAGATAAATGCTTGGAAGCCATGGCATGGAATTAAACTTCAGGGTTCCGAATATTTGAGGTATCAGAAACATCTTGGAGACTGGAAGTAGTTAATTGGGAGAGAGAGGGGAGAATCACAGGGATAAGGGCAAGGGGGTCAAAGAAAAGTAGGTGCTGCATGAAGGAAGTAAGGAACAGAATGGCACAGTGAGGTGTGCTAATGAAGTGAAGCAGCAGGTAATTCGAATAAGAGGCAATGTAAGGCTAATTCTGGGAATGGGGAGCTTGATGGTTATGGGCTTAGGGTCATGATCAGGAAGGCCAAGGGAAATTGAGAGTCAGGCCATAGTGGTAGAGGGGATATTGAAACATGACAGAGGGGCATCAGAGGAAAGAAGACCATTTGCAGTGATAGGGAGGAGGGATGACTGTAGGTTAGGGAAAGAGGATTAAAGTTGAAGGAATCTAAACACACAGACCATTACTCTCTTCAAGCCGTTCAAAACAAATTGTCTCATGAAAGTATGCAGTAGAAATGGGGAGGGCCTGAGATCCATTTTCGTAATTTCCTGCAAAGATCAAACTCCCACAAGTGAGTATTTCGAAACAGAAGTAAGAGTAAACAATTGTGCAAGTGCTTAGATAAGGAATTTTATGATGAAATGAAGTGTTCACTGCACCATAAAGGATAACAAGCTTTAGCTATTTATAATACTGACATCCTTACCAGACCACATAATAAATTGATTTCTGAACTAAAGGACCACACATACTCAACCACATTGATGGTGGTAATGCGTAGTTGGTTTTTGTGAAGTCATTTCACAGGCTCCTGAAACCTGTGGACACTGGGCTGAAGACATCATACCCACTGTTGATTCCAGTATGGCAGGGTTGTGTCAAAGACTACCAAGAGTCAGAGTGAGCTACATGGCCTATGCATTCAATGCACTACAATGCTCAAGGCCAGAAATTCCTTGGAATATAGTTAAATGAGGAAGAGGACATGCAGTCATGGGTCATGCAGGATGGGTCTCACCATGGTGAGGTGGCTGCAAAGCAGGATTGAAATAGGAGCAGCCTGATAAGGGCCCAAGGATGAGTTGTCTATGGCAAGATTTCTGAAAAATGCCAACATCACTTTCCTGGTATTTATTCACAATTCTCTACTTCAATGCAAGATGTGTGGCCAGTTAAACCCCATCAGTGGTACTGGTTTTGTTGCATCAAAGAATAAGAAGGAGAAGACGAATAAATGCCCAGCACCAGCAGCAGCAGAGACCTCCATGTTCAGGGGGTTCCAGCTATGAAGCATTAATCAGTATCAGAAAAAGGGAACTAGGGTCTTCAGAGCCATCGAGCAGGATACTATGAGGTCTATTCAAAGTCTTTCAGCTAACTGAAGATGAGTGAACATTAAATCTTCAGGCATGTTGGCAAGACTAGAGATGTTGTCACCCACATCTGCCAGGTCCTCCATGAGGGTCTGATGCCATGCGGCTTGGTGAGGAAGCATTGTGTCTGCAGTGCTGAAGATCACAGCGGCATTGAATTTCCTTACCAGAGGCTCCTTTGAAACCTCAACTGGGGCGTGATATCTTCCAATCTGCCACCTACAAGTACATTTATGAGTTTGCCTTTCTCAGGAAGGCAATATCTGCTTGTGCTGTTCACCATGGTCCCAGAGAGCCCAGCTGGCTCATTCATTGCTATATTGCCTCAGCTCTGTGGGGTCATCAAATTCATATATACAACGCTGGGACCTCGCTGGCATTGTCCAGCCAGATTCTTGAAGGAGGGATTTTACTTGCTCAATGTGACCACAGGCAACAATTCCTAAAAGGTGTGCACTTGCCATCTAGGAAGCTATCTGCTCTGTAAACTCTCAAGTGATGTGAATGTTCATTCCCCACATCCTCTTCCAGGATAGTTGGTGAGTGACAGAAAGTACTCCTATAAGGCATGGCTAATGACTTCAGTGTGAACCGCTCCCAGATCAATGCTGAAAAATGCTACAATGCTGCCCATGCATCCACTAGGATCATCCTTAAACAGACAATTGGCCAATTTAAGATGTGGTTCCACTGCCTCCATCTCTCAGGAGCATTCCAGTGCTCACTTGGCCATGTCTCTAGAATAGTGATTGTTGCTGTGTCATACATAACCTAGCTCGATGATGGGGTGGCAGCATAACAGAGAGGGAGATGGATCAACCCCATCTCTTTAAAGCTGTTAATGTTGCTGCTGAAGAAAGCAGGGCAATAATGAGACATGGCCAGCAATCTAGAGAGGACCTCCCAGTGGCTAGTTTTAAGACTAAGCAACTTTGGGAAAAATATGTGGCCACTTGGACCTAGGAGTTAATTGTGACTGAAAGGCATTCCTGCCCTGAAGGCAACGTTTGACGGTTCATGGATAGACTTTATGCTCCTTTCTGTGGCATTCAGTGGAAGTTATTTTCTTAGTCTTTCTCCAGTGAACTCTTGCTCAGTTTCCAGACCAAAGTCTCAATATAGAGTTATGCGGGAGCACATGGGGGCTATGCATGCATCCCTCATTTTGCAGAGATTTAGAGGGTCACAATGCTGAATGACTTTCCAAACCCACATGTCCAGCTTATGATTTTGCTTTTCCTAGGTCATAATTCTCCCAGAGGGCAGCAGTGACTGGCAAATGCAGTGCTCTCGGCACATACAGTGATTGATTCCCTCTAAGGTTGACTATAACATGAATAACACCAATTAGAAGCTTTAACAGATAGAAAAAAACCACAATAATGGAGTACAAAGTGCTATATTTCCGCAGAGTGCTTGATTCTACAGATCATTGACACCTGCGCACCCAAAGTGATTTCAAGGTTTTTTTATTCCTGACAGTGTGCAATGGCACCTTCTTCACTCCTTGATGGAATGAGGTATCTGATGAGAGGTCATGGTGCTTTAGCCCCTTCTGATCTAGCTAACGAGTGAATGAAACCATGGCTTCAGTAATGGAGCAAAAGGTCTTCATGCATATCTGGCAGCTCCTGATTGATTTGCTAGATTTGGCTCCCCACAGCAGCCACCACCTATTTTATGGAAATAGCCAAGTACTTGCATGCAAGAGATATAACATCAGAGATAACTTGGGCAGATTCTTTTGCACTTCGGTATCAGAGCTTTGTAAGTTGACCTGGTTGAGATACAAGGTCAGTGACTTGATGGTCCATGAACTGCTGAGTGTTGTAGCTCATCTAATGTTTAAGTTGTTTTAAATTGAACCCTGGTACATCTGTACGAACCAGTACTACTGTAGTGTTACATTGGTAGTCACTCCAGTTAAGTGAAGTATCTGATAGAGATACCTAGCATCCAAACCTGTGTACAACAGTCAACTGCAATGGCAAACTTACAATGTTTCATGCTTCTGAATGAGTGAGAATTGAGTAAGACAGGGTGACAAACCCTGGCAGCGTGCAGCAGATCTTTCATCTTCTTATTTACTCATGTGATGTGCTGTCATTGGCAGGGCCTGCATTTATTGTCCAGCACTTGGCTTGCTAGATCATTTCAGAGGGCAGTTAAGAGTCAACCACATTGCTGTGGGAGTGGAGTCACCTGTAGGTCAGCCCAGATAAGAACGGTGGTTTCCTTCCTTAAAGGGCATGAATGAACTAGCTGGGTTTTTAACAACAGGTTCATATAAGCAGGTAGTTCCAGACTTCATTTATTGAAATTAAATTCCACTATCGGCTGTCTTTGGATTACTAGTCCAGTGACAATAACACTAAACCATCCCCTCCCCTTTTGTAGCACTGGAGCCAGGATCTCTGACCATGCATGGGTGCTGGCCTCCACAGTTTCATTGGCCTCGGCTGCCTTTGTCAATGAAATGGCCTCTTATTGCTATCTCTCAGGAGTATTGCATCCCTTGGTTTTTTTTTCCCAGACAGCCTGCAGGAGAACTTTTGCAAGACTTTATTGAGGCCTGAAGCCACTATCTTTCTAGTCGTGGATATATCCAGGGTTGGGAATGGGTGACCAGTGTAAGTCCTATGATGTTCATTGCTTGCAAAAAACTAAGAATATTTCAACAGGGTCAGAACTTGCTGCTTGCCTGCCCATAAGATTTAGTGTTCAACTCACACATGCATATGCTTTAAGCTGAGAAGCTTTTAACCATGCAACACGACTGGACCCACCTCCATGCAGAAATGCTTCCTTCTTGTGGGTCTGATGCCACATTTTAAAAAAAAGGTTTCCAATTTTCAGATTGTCTTAAAGACAAAATCCCACCCTAAACAGTTGCTGCCTTACCTGCTGTATGTTTTCATTTTCTTTTCATTTCCAGCATTTGTTTTATTATTACAATGCTAATTTAAAAAAAAACTTATATGATCTGGTTGCTTAGTTTTTACTGTAAAGGTGATATTGTAAAATCACAAATTTGCTGTGCCAATCATTCATTCTGATTATAGATACATTTTGTTTACATTGCTTTAAAAATTAAGATCAAAGTGCATACAAAGAATTTTGTTACAATGCAAAAGAAGCTGCTTCAACATCCTGGTTGCGATGTAATCATATTGCAAGAAGAATATTGCAACACATTGTTAAAATCTTTTGTCAAAAAGCTTAGTAAGCCTTTACATGTGACTTTAGGATTTTACTTTTTTAAAAAAGTGTCTGTATTTGTCAGGATCCAAAAACAAAACTCATGGAGAGATCCTTAAGGAGTTAATGCAGACCCCAAATTTCAGAATTACTGTAGTAGAGGAATGTGACACAGTGGAAATATGTGGAGCACTGAAAGTAAGTGATTGTCCCATTTTATTAAATAATTCTGGATGATATTTTAGAAATATGTATTGTAAGACCTATACTTGACTGTATGTTTTCCTGTAAATCATGAAATCTTCCGACTACTTTGAAATATCGATACATTTTACACCAGGTCTTTGTTTTCTTCTCATTGAATTTAGACGTACCTATTTTAAATGATTTTCCGGAAGTTGACTTTATAACTGACAACATTTGTATTTATATAACATTTTTAAAGCAATAAATGTCCCAGGTTGCTTCATTTGAGTGTTATAAAGCAGAATCTCATATCCAGCCACGTAAGGGGATATTACAGCAGATCCCCTGACGGTTAGGAGCATCGAAAGGAAAGGGAGAGGTAGTTAAGATCCTTAGGGTGTGAATTCCAGGGGCTTATGGTCTAAGCTACCAAAAGTAAAATCAGAAATGGCCAAGAGTCTAGAATTAGATGAGTGCAGATTTCTTACAGGGTTGTGGGATTGGAGGAGATCACAGGGATAGTGAGGGTTGGACACCATGGAGGGATATGAAGACCAGAACAAAAATGTAAAAACAAGAGCTTTTAAAAAAAAATCATTCAAACAATATAAACATTGCTTGCCGGGCCAGCATTTTCTTGTCCATCCCGAATTCCTCTCCACAATATGGTGGTGAGCTACTTTCTTGAATATCTGCAGTTCATTCAGAATTGGTACTATTAAGGTTTTAAATTAATTGATTGCTTATATTATTCAAAAATAAAAATAGTGAGGACTGTGGAAATATTACATTAGTAAACAATTTCTATCTTGAATAAAATCCCACATGCTGTATCAACAACTTAAAAGCATTGGTGATTACTTCTCCTTCATGTCTCATAGACCAACAATTCTCTATCCTTCTTTTCAAATACAACTTCTTTTGCATTGTTTGGAAGTCACACTACTAGCTATTTTGCTTTCTAAAGGTAGTGGATACATACAAGAGAAGATTGATAAGCACATTGCTGAAGTACTGGAACTTCACTTTGCCGTTGTTGAAAACATTCATATATGTGCATAACTATAAATCAATTAAATGCATAGTAATGTTTGTATCAGCCTCAGATTCTGTTTTTAATTTAGCAAAAACACTCACTCTGTCACAGATGACACTAAGATTGCAGGTGTAGTAGATAACGAAGAAGGTTACCTCAGAGTACAACGGGATCTAGATCAGATGGGCCAATGGAGTGAGGAGTGGCAAATGAAGTTTTAAATTAAATGAAAGTGAGGTGCTGCATTTGGAAAGGCAAATCAGGGCAGGACTTATACACTTAATGGGAACATCCTGGGGAGTGTTGCTAACAAAGACACCTAGGAGTGCAGTTTCATAGTTCCTGAAAAGTGGAGTCACATATAGACAGGATAGCGAAGGCATTTGGTCTGCTTGCCTTTATTGGTCAGTGCATTGAGTATAGGAGTTGGGAGGTCATGTTAAGGCTGTATGGGACATTGGTTCAGCTAGTATTAGAGTATTGCATACAGTTCTGGTCTCCCTCCTATAAGATAGATGTTGTGAAACTAGAAAGGGTTCAGAAAAAATTTACAAGAATGTTGCCAGGGTTGGAGGGTTTGAGCTATAGGGAGACACTAAATAGGCTGGGACTATGTTCCCTGGAGCATCAGAGGCCGAAGGGTGACCTTATAGAGGTTTATAAAATCATGAGAGGCATGGATAGGGTAAATAGGCAAGGTCTTTTCCTCAGGGTGGGGTGTCCAAAACTAGAGGGCATAGGTTTAAGGTGAGAAGGGAATGATGTAAAAGAGACCTAAGGGGCAAATTTTCCACGCAGAGGGTGGTGTGTGTGTGCAATCAGCTGCCAGAAGAAGTGGTGGAAGCTAGTATGATTACGTTTAAAAGGCATCTGGATGGACATACAAAGGGTTTAAGAGGAATATGGGCCAAATGCTGGTAAATGGAACTAGATCGTTATCCTAGATTTATATAGGATACCCAGTCGACATAGAAGAGTTGGACTGAAGGCTCTGTTTCTGTGCTGTGCATCTCTGACACAACATTTCCTGTCCAACTGAAAGTCAACGCAATTTCCATGGCAAATCTGTAGAGTAAGAGGTGTACGGGGCCCTTTATAGTACTGTGTCAATGGATCTTGTGAAGTTAAATCAGACTGACAGATTTAATTATTTTTGAATAAAGGCAAGATGAATTAGTTTAAAACTATATTGATTAAATTAGGGTTAACTTTCCAGTATAGCAACAGCTTCATGTCACAACCTGCCATATTGATTAAAAAGGAAATTCAGATAGGTCATCTAACAGGCAATAAATCTGAAATCCCTAGTTTTCCATAACTGCTGTGGTTTATACCCAATCTTTCTCAAATATTAGAAAATATTGACAAAATGTATCAATCTCTATGAACACTACACTAACTGTTAACCCAAATTCTTAATATAAACATTACTCAAGTCTATTCCTACTGCAGATAACTGTTCTTTTCGACTTTTTCTGGGAATCTGTCACAAATTTTGATGATTCAAAGCCCCCTGTATGCTTTGATGTGTTTAGAGCTCCACTATCCTAAGTTCTAACAGACTATTAGCTATCTTAAAAAAAGTGCATTGAAGGAACTATTTTTATTTTGCATTCTTGTAATTAAATCTGTTGCCTTAGAGTCAGAAATCTTGGCTTCTCTTAAAAAGATCAAAAATTATAGTTTGAACATTGATCAAGGAGATCAACGAGAGGGCACGAGGTGGGAGTGTGAAGTCTTTATACAGACGGTTTCATACTTAATTGATTCCATATGAAATATTTTGAATTTCAGCCCAGACTACAGTTTTTCAAAGCCTTCTTCATATTGTAATCTCACTTTTCGTAACTGTTTTACTTCCTAGAATATTGTAGCTGTTGGTGCAGGATTCTGTGATGGGCTCGGTTACGGTGACAATACTAAAGCTGCTGTTATCCGCTTGGGATTGATGGAAATGTTAGCTTTTGCAAAATTATTTTGTCAAGGACCAGTAACATCAGCCACTTTCCTGGAGAGTTGCGGAATTGCTGATCTTATTACAACTTGCTATGGAGGGCGCAACAGAAAAGTAGCAGAGGCATTTGTAAAAACTGGAAAAGTAAGTTCTTAAATATTGCATGTTATTGAGTAGTCGACATTAGGTAAAGAAGTCATTTTAATATTTAGCTTTTCATGGAGAAGTATAGAAATCCATAACATAATACAATCCTTGGAAGTTAAACATTTATTGATTTTTATCAGGTAAATACAACAGACATCCTAATAAGTTATACAGGGCGTTAAAAATAATCAAAAAGGGTAGAATTTGAATTCTAGTCTTAAACTGTAGAAAGGTAAGAAGTTGAGTAAACAGAAAAAGAAATCTTGCTGTGCATTAAACATTAAATTAAAACAAAGTATTATGCATGCTAGAAATCTGAAACAAAAACAGAAATTTCTGGAGAAACTCAGCACGTTTGGCATATCTCGCTATGTTTGCTATGTGGCAGACTCACCGAAGGTTGTATTTTGGGATGAGATATGTATATTCGTCATGCTTATTTTTAGTAATATTAAATGTAGATACGTACCACATTGTGCACAATGTATGACAGCAATTTGACTTTGCTGGATAATCAGAATACAGGCCATATAGTCATACCATAATCTCCCATCTATATTTTATCCAGGCCATTGAAGAATTGGAAAGAGAGATGCTCAATGGGCAGAAGTTGCAAGGTCCTCAGACTTCTGCTGAAGTTTATAAAGTTCTTAAACAGAGGAACCTCATGAATCAGTGAGTGCTTTTTGACTACTTAAAATAATTGGCAAATAAGCCAAATCATTTAGAAATGTGTCAACGTATCATGTATTGTACAATAATTTTAACAATTGCATTTATATGGTATATTTAATGGAGCACAATGATTCAAATTGCTTCACAGAAGTCACATTAAAGAAAATTTGATGCCACATCAGACTGTTGCCCAAAAATTTGTGGGTCATAAATTCAATAATTTAGTCTGAAAATTTATGATTAGTACTAATGTATGTAGCTATTTGTATGTGCACGTGGTATCCACTTACTACTGCCAAGTTTGGGTAGAATGGTCCCGTCCCACACATTAAATTATTTCAGACCAACTTTTGTATTACTTGTTCCCCACAGGTTTCCACTATTTGCAGCAGTTTATCAAATCTGCTACGAGGGCAGACCAGTCGCAGACATCATCACATGTCTTCAGAACCACCCAGAACACATGTAACTTGAGCCAACTCAGGCCAATACATGTTAGAAACACAACCTTTTGTTTTTGCAGATACATGATAAGTATAACTACAGATTATTTTATCAGCCTTACTTTAAATTGATAAGCTGATCTTTGAAGAAGGTGCTTTTTAAAAAATAATGTAACTTAATAATGAAATTTGGTTTCACTATTCCACTAATTCTGTGTTTTGACCTGTCGTGAAATGTTTTTATATGGGCTTGTGAAATCTTTCTCTAATCTCTAGAATGTTTACTAATGTTTCAACAAAATCTTCAAACATTCCCTACTTTTGTCAATGCAGTTTCTCAGTACATTTCTTCTGTTGACCTTAACCTTATCTGTAGTAAATAATGGGTTTCAATTATGCAGCTAATTTTTGTCATTCAGTTCCAGTAAAATAGACCACTTAAAACAAATGTTTATACTGTAGACATTTTATTATTTTAAAAATAAACCAACTCAACAGTCAATGCAAAAAATGTTGTTAGGTGGCTGTGCTGAGCTACTAACAGTGGAGGGTATAAACCTTGTTCTGGAGATATAAAAATTGTATAACTTTGAAATTGATTATATGTGAATCACAATAAAATACTTTATTAAGAATGGTTTTGTAGGTTGTAAAGTCTATATACTTTAAGATTGCTGAAGCACTTAAACAATTTGATTCTACAATGCTAACAGTTCACTGCAGTGTCACAAAGCGTGTTTATCAAGTACCCCTGCACAATCCTCCTCTCCACCATCACCAGCAATGTTTATCCAGATCAGCAATCTAGGTTAATCTTGTTCTCTTACTTGCTTGACTTGCTATTTATTAATTCATTCTTCTGCAAGTAGCTACCTACAACCCTTTAAAATTATGACAGCAAGATTGAACAGGATGCTCCAAACATCTACTATATAACTTTTAACTTGCTCCCTAATGTCAGTACCGCACCAAATAGTCATTAGATAAACTTTTAAAGATGCTATTGCTAGAACTGTCGAAGATTGAAGAACTGAAGACTTTTGATCCTAGTGTAGGTATTGGGATTAAATGCTTCACTTGTTAAACACTTTTTTGTCAATTTTCTTCAGCTGTATAGTTATGCAAACATGATTTTCCTGCTAAGTCATGCCTGTGCATTCTGCAATTACTTTAGCAAGTGGGAAGCATTGGAAACCAGAGCAGATGAAACCTTTGTGATGTGTCCAGGAACTGTGCAATAGTGATAACTAAATACTGAAACAATGCTTTCCTGTTTGGTTGCTCTACTTGCACATTAACGTTTTTGTTTAACTTGATGCTTGTCCCAACTAAATTTTTACTGTCAGGAAACTTAGTTTTCACAATATTTTCACTTGAACATCAGAGGCTGAGGGGTGATTTGATAGAAGTTCATAAAATTATGAGTAGCATAGATAGAGTCTTTTTCTCAAGGTATAAATGTTAATTACTTGGGGTCATCGGTTTAAGGTAAAAGGGGAAAAGCTTATAGGAGATGTAAAGGCACTCTTTTTGCATAGAGGGTGGTTAAGTGCCTGGAATGCGCTGCCAGGGGAGATAGCAGAAGCAGATACACTAGCAACATTGACAGATATGAATAGGCAGGGAATAGAGACATATAGAGGCAAAAGTTTTTTTTTTAAAAATTTGTCAGGTATCATGTGTCAGCACAGGCTTGGTGGGCCGAAGGGCCCGTTCCTGTGCTATACTGTTCTTTGAGGCACACAATCATTTAAAATCATGATTCTGGAAAGACTAACCTCGTTAATTTTTAATGTCTTTCAGAAACACAACCAGCACACACATGCCACTAATTTTTTTTTAAAAAGAGTTTGGATTTTAAAAGTATATATCTCTCACTTTTCATCACAACCATTGATTTTTATTTGATGGAAGTTTGGAACTCTATCTCTATTTACCAGTAAAAGTACTTCCTGACTTTATTCCTGAAATGCTCAATTCAGATTTCTACACTGTTCTCCTTAGTCTAAGACTACATAATGAGCAGAAATGGTCTCTCGTGTTAGATGGCATCCCTGATCAAACATTAGTTTTCTTGGGATGTCTGCTATCTTCTTTGTCTACCAGAAATACTAACACCAAGCAATTTTTCAACATGTTCACCATTTCCTTACTTGTGTGTAAAACACCAATTTGCTCATGACTACATTCTTTCTCCTAACATAATTAAAGAATTATTAATTTATATATACTTTGAAAGTTACTTCCTGTACATTCTTCTTGGAGCCAAAGAAATTCCTCCTCATCTCAGTTCCAAAGGCTTGTACCTTTGTTCTGAGACTGTGCTCTTCTTTTGTTGTCCTTTGCATTTCTTATGAGTCACGATTTAGACTTTGTGATGGGTTTTATTTGCCAGGTAGGACTTCTATCTCTCAGGGCAATAAATGGGTTCTCTCACATTTAATTCTTTTTGAACAGTTCTTCTGTTCTTCACCCATGTGAGTAGTCTGGGTCTCATCACAGTGAAGTCAGAATTACTTAAATCTAGAATTTTAGATTCTAGAATGATGGCACACTGTCTTCAAAAACATCACCGTAACCTAAGTAAAATGAATCTAGAACATTTTTGGCTTATATATATCTAGTATATCATTTATCTTGCTCATGATTATCAAGTAAACTGTGCCAAAGAAAACTACATCGCAGCAAGCCAAGATAAAAAAGTTTCCCCCAAGAGTAACATTCAGGTGAAAGTGTAATAAATCATAAATGGCACCCATCAACCAGTTGTAAAGTGCAAGCCAATATGTTATTTAGTCTTTAATGTACGTTTGATTTCTTTTTTATTCATTCACGGGATGAGGGCGTCGCTGGCTAGGCAGCATTTATTGCCCATCCCTAATTGCCCAGAGGGCAGTTAATGGAGTGAATCACATTGCTGTGGATCTAGAGTCACATGTAGGCCAGACCAGGTAAGGATGGCAGTTTCCTTCCCTACAGGACGTTAGTGAATCAGATGAGTTTTTCCAACCCACGTCAACGGATTCATGGTCATCATTAGACTCCTAATTCCAAATATTTATTTAATTGAAATTCCACATTCTGCTGTGGCAGGATTTGAACCCAGGTCTCCTGAACATTAGTTGGGGCTCAGGGTTTACAGTCCAGCGATAATACCATTAGGCCCTGATCATGTAACCGTTCTTTTCCTTATATAAATAAAAGTGAACTGACTATGCTAGCACCCTATGTGCAAAGTTTGTCATAGTGGTGACATGGAACATTGAAGGAAGAACAGCATAATGACTAAATAATTGCAGTGGAGGCTTGGGAACAAGAAGTTAGGATAGGTAATTTAGTCAAGATGCAGACTTACTGGGATCAGCAAATTCTGTAAAACAATTTGCAAAATCTGGCCACAAGCTATGATGGAAAGGATCCATTTTGTGCTTATTATGGTCATAAATATGTGTCCTTTTCTTCAGCACTAAAAATTAACAACTCTATTGGAGATAATGCTCTGAGACATAGTCTTGAGAGGGACCCAGTTACAAAAGCTGATGGTCAGAAGTGATGTAATTAGAAGTCAATTAAATGGGTCAAAACCTGGTATTACCTTAAATAGCACACAGCCAAATAAAGAAAGGGTAGAAGAAAATTAGGTTCCAAGGCTGTATTGTTGCTTTGGGTAGGATGGTCTGATCAAGCACTCTGAAGATGTGCATGAAAAAAACTGGTCAGTGGATCGACTGCCAGAGACAGACTCCAGCTCATAGGACTGATCAGTAACTGGTATAATTGTGAATACGTTCAACTCTTTGTGGCCCACTAAAGGAGTATCTGCACAGCAGCTGTTGTGTGCAATTGATATTTAGATTACAGGCAAGAAACGTTAGACCACGAAGGAGGTGTTGCAATACTTGTATGTTTAAAAAAAAGCACAAAATGGAGCTAAGAATATATACATTCTCCCAACCCTCACACCAAACATTTTAATATCTTTTTAAGGTAAGGAACATCACACTTTGACAGCCAAATGCAAATCTGACTAATTTAATAACATTCAAATAGTGTAATTTTAAATGAAACATTGACACCATCAATAAATTATAATCTTACAATTATAATGATCAATATGCTGCATGTTTCATTTATGGTCTTCAAAAAAGAAGCAAACACAATTACTGCTCGCACCTATATCACACCAAGACATTGATTTGGTTCATGTTTTATTCCACATTCCCATGAAAACGTAACAAATAGTAAAGTGTCTAATCAGGTGTAATGGTTATTGTAAGAGTAATAATTAGTACTGCATTTTATAATGCTTTCAAAAGCAGCCTACTCTTAGTAGTATCAACATTTAGAATGCAAACATTGAGCAATGAAAGTGACTTTACTTCTTCTAGACCAAATTATACATGTTAAATTACAACATTCCTTCAATTTTTATAAACATAAAAATACATATGAACATTTTACAAACCAAGTGCAACAGGTGCTAGCCACTTGTGTTTATACAATGAACTTCCTAGCATACAATTATTGGGAAACTAACTAGGAGAAAAAAAAAAAACTCGATATATTGCACTTAGTTTTACCATCATCCGATTCATGTCTAGAAAAATATCTGATAAGTTCACAGTTTAATATGAAGAAGAAAAATCTTTTATCCAGTATACTAATAAATACTGAAATAGATATGACTTCAGATATTCACAGTTCATCACCTGAGATAAGCTGACTGATTTCAAAGTATTCACTCAACAAAATATATTCTAAATGAAAAGCCTCACTAATACGGTTAAACTAACTGTTAAACAGTATCACATTTATGTTTTAATATGTTCAACAGCATACTGTCTTCCTAAAACTAAACCAACAGATTCGCAAAAAGTAGCTAGGAACAGGATGCACTGCACCATTATAAAGCCATGATCACTTTTTACTGATAGTGTCAAATAAGATTATTTGGTCTATGCTGCTACCTTGTGAAATATGGCATAATGAAGAGCTATGATCCGATGTGAAATCTGTCCTTTTAACAGCAGTAATTTTTGTTGTACAGGAATTCATTTAGCTAAACTGACCTATCTGTGCTCTAACAGAACAGTTTTTGATTCACTCCACTGTACCCTACTAATAATGTTTTGCTTATTAAGCAAAAGAAACCATAACTGACTAACACTAATAAATGTTTACAAAACATATATTGCACCATCATTATTCTTTAGTATTCAACTCTTCATTACAAATAAATGAGGAGATATCCTGTAGGAAACTCATTTTACTTACTCAGGGCAGTTTTTTGATTGGTATAATTCTGGTAATATTATGATTAAATTATATAATTAAATGATCACTATTGTAGATAGATCTATTGTAGAAATAAACTATATTGTTTAATTTCACTTTAAATAAACTTTTTAAAAGTTGACAAAAATAAAAGCTTTTCATCAGCTTTTTCTCCTGCTTTAAAAGTGCCAACTTCCTATTTGTCAAAGGGGCTAGGCACCCATAATTATCACTCAAGTGACCATACTCTATTCACAGGTCTTCCTGTAAGCATTAAAATTAATTCAATCTTGGGGAGTGCAACAACTCAGCCTGGTTCAACTTGGGACCTATTCAGTGCTTCGATTTTTAAAATCCATTGAGCCATTAGGACAGCATAGAGGACAAAGTGGAACTGCTATCTACTTGTCTTCAATATTGTATTTTAATCTCTTATTGATTTTTTTTTAAGTAAAGTTACAAACCCAGCTTCTATGGTCCCCTGAATTGTTGGAATCTTAACATCTGATTACAGACTATAGACTAGGAAAACAGGAAAGAATTACAAAATGGACAACAATGTGCTCCATTACTTATTGCTGTACACGACATCCAAGATATAATTAAAACAAATATCTGATGCTCACATAATCATTATTACAGAAGTTCTACTAATCACTAACAATTGTGCAGGATTGCTTTTTTTTTTATAAAACTGAGGCACTAACTGCAAAATAAGCAACATAAGTGCAAATAGTGACAGATTGACATGCTCCTGAATCCTATTTGACAATCTGTGCACGTCAGTACCATTTACATAAGACATGCAAATGTGCATATACAAGTAATCAAGGGAGAGACTGCATTTAGCTCATTTTCCTATGAAGCATTTTCGAGGTAGTTCAGTATTGTTCGATACACAAAGTACAGTAGTAGCGCCCTTGTCATTTGACACAGCCGTAGTTTCTTGGAGTGTTTAATCAACTGAGATTAAAAGTCACAATCAATCCTTATACCTATCGCAAAGACTGAGTTCAGTCTTTTTGATAAAAGCACCTAGTATATCCTTTTGCAGAATAATGCTTAGCTGTGGCAGTGTTCAAACTGTACAACCTTAATACAGGCTTTAATGGAGTTAATTCCACACACAGAGGAAGAAGCCTACTACCAGTGGCAGGAAGTTGGTTATGAGGAACCAAAGAGTAACCACCAGTCCTGATGACCTGGAGCATGGATCTAAGATGATAAAAAGAAACACATAACAAACTTTCTAAATTACAGAGCTAAATCATACTTGAATAAATTTTGACTTTCTGTACCATGTAAAGAATCTGTGCTTTTTTATGTTTTAAAACAGAATGTTTAAATTTATCATATGTGTTTCATGCATCAAATACTCATTTACATGACTATGCATATAAAATTATATTTTCTGCTAATCTTGATAAGAAACTCCTCTTTACAATAAATTACATTATAACAGCTACCACACATATTTCAAAGCAATTTTTCATATGGAAACTGAACAGTCTGCTATATGCAGAACAGTTACCCCCAATGCATGAGAGCTACAATGTTCTTCCAAGCTGAAATTACAAAATTAACATCCAAATACATTGTGAATTTTATGTTAAGAGACTCCTGACATCACAGCCTCAAAGAGAGACACAACGCGGAAACAAACCCTTCAGACCAACTCATCCATGCTGATCAGATATCCTAAATAAATCTAGTCTCACTTGCCAGCATTTGGTGCATATCCCTCTAAACCCTTCTTATTTATCTACCCATCTGGATGTCTTTTAAATGCTGTAATTGTACCAGCCTTCACTACTTCCTCTGGCAGCTCATTCCATACATGCACCACCTTTGTATGAAAAAGATGCTCCTCTCGCCTTAAACCTATGCCCCCTAGTTTTGGACTCCCCCACCCGGGGAAAGACCTTGTCTACTTACCCTATACATGCCCTCATAATTTTATAAACCTCTATAAAGGTCACCCCTCAGCCTCTGATGCTCCAGGGAAAACAGCCTCAATCTATTCAGCCTCTCCCTACAGCTCAAACACTCCAACCCTGGCAACATCCTTGTAAATCTTTTCTGCACCCTTTCAAGTTTCGTAACATCGTTCCTGTAGCAGGGAGACCAGAATTGCACACAGTATTCTAATAGTGGCCTAACCAGCCTCTACATGACCTCCCAACTTCTATATTCAATGTGCTAACCAATAAAGGCAAGCATACCAAATGCCTTCTTCACTCTCCTAACTACCTGCAACTCCACTTTCAAGGAACTATGAACCTGAACTCCAAGGTCTCTTTGTTCAGCAAAACTATCCAAATCATTTATATAAATGACAAAAAGTAGCAGACCCAGCACCAAGGTTTATAAAATTATGAGGGGCATGAATAGGGTAAGTAGACAAGGTCTTTCCCCGGGTGGGGGAGTCCAAAACTAGGGGGCATAGGTTTAAGGTGAGAGGGGCATCTTTTTCATACAAAGGTGGTGCATGTATGGAATGAGCTGCCAGATGAAGTAGTGAAGGCTGATACAATTACAGCATTTAAAAGACATCCGGATGGGTAGATGAATAAGAAGGGTTTAGAGGGATATGCACCAAATGCTGGCAAGTGAGACTAGATTTATTTATTTATTATTGTGGCACACCATTCATCACCGGCCTCCAGTCTGAAAAACAACCCTCCACCACCATCCCGTCTTCTACCTTCAAGCTAGTTCTGTATCCAAATGGCTAGTTCTCCCCGTTTTCCATGTGATCTAACCCTGCTAACCAGTCTACCACGAGGAAGCTTTTCAAACGCCTTGCTGAAGTCCACCATTCTGCCCTCATCAATCTGCTTTGGTACTTCTTCAAAAAGCTCAATAAAGTTAGCGAGATACGATTTCCTACACACAATGCCATGTTGACTATCCCTAATCAGTCCTTACTTTTCCAAATACATGTAAATCCTGTCCCTCAGGATTCCCTCCAACAACTTGCCCACTAGCCATGTCAGGCTCAGCATCTATAGTTCCCCGGCTTTTCCTTACCAACTTTCTAAAATAGTGGAACCATGTTAGCCAAACTCCAGACTTCCGGCACTTCACCTGTGGCCATCAATGATACAAATATCTCAGCAAGAGGCCGAGCAACCACTTCCCTAGCTCCCCACAGAGTTCTAGGGTACACGTGATCAGGTCCTGGGGATTTATCCACCTTTGTGCCTCTTAAGATGTCCAGCACCACCATCTCTGTAATATGGACATTTTTCAAGATGTCACTATTTATTTCCGCATTTTCTTTATCTTCTCCCCAGTAAACACTGATGCAAAATACTCTAAGTATCTCGCAATCTCCTGCGGTACCACACACAGGTGGCCTAGCTGATCTTTGAGGGATCCTAGTCTCTCCCTAGTTACTCTTTGTCCTTAACATTCAGATTCTCCTTAACCCTATTTTTCCAAAGTTACCTTATTTCCCCTTTTTGCCCTCCTCATTTCCCTGTTAAGTCTATTCCTACTGCTTTTATACTCTAAGGATTCACTCAATCTCTGCTGTCTACACCTGACATATGTTTCCTTTTATTCTTAACCAAAATCTCAATTTCTCTAGTCATCCAGTACTCCCTACACCTACCAGCCTTGTCCTTCACTCTAACAGGAACACACAGTCCCTGAACTCGTTATCTCATTTTTGAAGACTTCCCATTTTCCAGCCATCTCTTTGCCTGCAAATATCTGGCCCCAGTCAATTTTTGAAAGTTCTTGCCTAATACTATTAAAATTGGCCTTCCTCCAATTTAGAACTTCAACTTTTAGATCCAGTCTACCCTTTTCCATCACAATTTCAAAACTGATAGAATTATGGTCACTGGCCCCAAAGTGCTCCCTCACTGATAGCTCAGTCACCTGTCCTGCCTATTTCCCAAGAGAAGCTCAAGTTTTACAACTTCTCTCGGAGGCATATCTACATACTGAATCAGAAAATTTTCTTGTACATGCACATATCCCTCTCCATCGAAGGCCTCAACAATTATGTTTGGAAAGTTAAAACTCCTGCCATAACCATCCTAGTAATCTTAGAGATAACTGAGATCTTCTTACCAATTTGTTTCTCAATTTCTCACTGACTATTGGAGGGGGTGGGGGGATCTAACGTACAATCCCAATGGGTGATCATCCCTCTATTTCTCAGTTTTACCCAAATAACTTCCCTGGACATATTCCCAGGAATATCCTCCCTATGTACAACCATAATGTTATCCCTAATCAAAAACTCCACTCCACCTCTTTCTTGACCTCTTTCGAGACATCCTATAGCACCTCTACCTTGGAATGTTAAGCTGCCAGTTCTGTCTGTCCCTGAGCCACTTCTCTGTAATTGCTACGATATCCTGTCCCATGTGCCCAATCATGCCGAGTTCATCTGCCTTATCTGTTGGGCCTCTTGCACTGAAATAAATGCAGTTTAATTTATCAGACCTACCTTGTTCTCTGCTTTGTTCTTGCTTGCCCTAACTGTTTGTCTTACTCCTTTTCCCAACTGTTTCAGTCTCAGACTGATCTCTTGCCTCAATATCGCCTTGCTCCCTGCTCCTTGCACCCCCTCAACCCCAACCCCACCCCAGTATACTTAGTTGAGATGGGTGCAGCCACAGGAGAGTCCTACACTACCTGCCTCCCTCTCCTGGATGTCAGCCATCTACCTGACCATATTCGGTTTATCTCCCTCTCTGCAACTGCCATCCATCACACCCCCTAGGCCCTGTAAATTCCTCTGTCTCTAACTGCTGCTCCAATGTGATCCACGTGATCTGATAGGATTCGCAACCAAACATATTTCCTGCAGACATAATCATCAGTAAAGTGGAAACTCTCCTTAACTTCCCACATCCAACAGTCATTCTACTAAAGGCCATCTTTGCTCATTAACAATCTACAGGCCCAGAAACCAACACTGTCTTACTGCTCTAAAAACACTGCTCCATGCTAGATTAGTATGCATGTTCTTATATTTTTAAAGTTTAATTAAGAGACTGACCTCAACAAAAACACAATCAAAAAAGAATCCACTCTACTCACTATTGTAAATTTATGAAAAAATAAGTAAGGTTACACTTTAAATCTAACCACTTAACTCTTCCCCTGCTGTGAGTTCCCCCACATAGTTTTCCCCATAGTCATGAGTGAATTTTGCTGTTTCTTTCTTAAAATGAACTTCCATGTCCAGAGATACCTGGAACCAAACAGCAAAGGTAGCAGCTACACAGATTTAATGCTGGGTCAGACAACAGTGCAGGTTTCTTTTTCCATGTAAATCACTTCCCAGGTGGTTTCAGTCATCCTCCTTTTTCAAAGTGCCATTGTTTTGATCTTTTCCCCAAAGTTCCAAAACAATGCGACAGTTTATAAAACAGTAATTACTGCTCCTAGAATTCGAGGAAATCAGCTCCAACACTGAAAATACCTCAAAAAAAGGAGCAGCTCTCACAGCCACAATCTTTTCCATGCATGTGTAGTGAGGACAGTGCACCAGAGCTAAACTTTCGTACTTCTTCCGAAACTTATCTGACAATAAATGTTGACATAAATTTGGAGATTAAACAGAAGTACACTGAACCAAAGTTATACTCTGAAGCTCACAGATGCTTATAATCTATTTGTCGGATAAGTATATGCAAAATACGATGAGCATGCCTGTGGACTGTCATTAAGAGTGATTTTAGGATTTGTATGTTAAGTAGGCAAGACATGCTTAAAGGGTATGAGAGAAGATTTCCCACTCACATTCCCCAACTCAAAATACAGCGTAGCACTGTTGTATGTATCTGTATAGTGTGTACCTCCACTGCAGGGTCAGCCAATATGAGTTCCCTCACTCATTACACCCCTACTCCACCAGTGTTGCAATGGCAATTGATGCTGCTTTTTATTTAATGACTATTTTAGAGTTTGCTTGTCAGCAAACAGGAGAACAATGCCAAAAAAATCTTACTGAGGTGCAGGATATTGAAATTATGGTAATTGTGCTCATGAACTCTAGCAAACAGAAGATAAGTTCATATTTCATACTTCAGTGTTTCAAATTGAAGCAGCAAATTGAACCAGCACCCTTATTCCTTCATTTAGTGACCACAAAATACAGTAAATAACTGAGATAACAAGGTGTCGAGCTGGATGAACACAGCAGGCCAAGCAGCAGCTTGCTCCTCTGATACTGCTTGGACTGCTGTGTTCATCCAGCTCGACACCTTGTTATCTCAGATTCTCCAGCATCTGCAGTTCCTATTATCTCTACAGTAAATAACTATTCATGGGCCTAGAAAATAATACAACACGGCCTATTTCATTTAAAATACAGGCGTTGCACACAGATTGTTTCAGTTATCTCACAAGAATTGAAACTATTACAGTTACTATAGGTGTATACTTAATACTAGAATATATGCTAAATCCTAATAATATGGATGGATGGTGAACATAAGAACACAGTTCTCAATTACTTATTTTTTTACTTTTTCTCCCAACAATGGCCATTTAATGAACTAGCACAGACTATCAAAAATAACCAAGAAAGACAAACGTATTACCAATTGGAATTGTCCTCGTGAAATTGCTTAATGGTGGATCACTCTCTGGTGGACATGTATTGCAGAAGTCAAAACAGGATGGACATACCAGGCTTCCTGTGTAGACCCAGTCACTCATCTTAACATTAATAGATAGTACTTGCCCTGTTCGGCTGCATAAATAGAACTTATCAGAAACCCAAACGATTAGTCCTTTAATTGTGCAGGAAACCTAAGAATGAAACAGAAGGTATTTCATTGACTAATTTATCCAACAAATTACAAAAGACACTCTGAAAATATACTGGAGGAACAGAGCAGGCCAGGCAGCATCAGAGGAGCAGGAAAGTTGACGGGTCGGGACCCTTCTTCTGAAACATCAACTTTCCTGCTCCTCTGATGCTTCCTGGCCAGCTGTGTTCCTCCAGCTCCACACTGTGTTATCTCTGACTCCGGCATCGGCAGTTCTTACTATCTCCAAAAATACACTCGTTTTGCAATAGAATATAAAACCAAGTTATCTTTGCTTCTCTTTCCTCCTCCTGTTGTTACAAGTATACACCTATTTAGAAAATGTTACAAAATTATTACTGCATGGTTGTAATAAAGAACATACACAAAGCATCAATTCAAACATGTTACTTTTCAACCTGGGAAAGTATATCAAATCTCAAATATCCATTTCCTTTGTTACCTTGCAAATTTCTGACAATAATTTGTGATGTTGAAATTCTATGATGGGAGTAAAACAGTGTTCCAATAACTGGACAATAAACGCAGTCATAGAGAGTAGCTCAATATATGTTTAGATAGTTGTGTTGTGTTCTGGAGCACAGGCTTTTTAAATATTTTAATTTTTATTTATTTATACATTTTTCAGTCAAGTGATTAACTGCCATTTTACTTTTTATTTCTAACTTAGTGATTCATTTGAATAGTTTTACTCTTGATATGTTTGGTAATCAGATTGTAGATTATGCCATTTGTATTTCTTACATTCCTAAAACTTTGTTTCTCATTCTTAAACTTCCCAAATTCCTTAAATGTTACTAACTTTTAATGACAGAATCAAGCATCCATAGTTTTCATGCTAAATTGAAAATACTGAAAAGCTTGCAGTTAGTCAGCAGTTGTTGGCAACATACTTTTTGAATGAGATCCTTCAAATGAAACATTTTGCACAGGAAATTTCTGATGAAACACTGTCAGTCTCTCTTTTGTAGGTGTCTACTAATCCATCATACATTCCATTTAATATGTGCCTGTGTTTCAGACTGTCACCTAATTTTTAAACGTAAAATGCTATTTTAATCTCAAGCTCATTCCAAGATGAGCGCCAATCATTAGGTGCAAATATAAAAGGGTTTAAAAGGCTTTTTTTTTATTTTTGTTCCCAACAACAGCCGTTTAATAAACTAGCAGACTCTCAAAAGAAAAACTGCAAGAAAGACAAACATGTTACCAACTGGAATTGTCCTTGTGAAATTGCTTAATGCTGGATCATTCTCTGGTGGACTCACACAATAGTATGCTTCTCAAGTTCCCAGCAGTTGTTTTATTTTACCTAGCCTATATCCATATTCATCTCAGACACTTTAGAGCAAATGCACCATCTGCGTTAGTTTTCCTGTTAATAGAATTCTTATTCTTGTTCAGGAGCAGAAAAAATCTGTACTGAAACAGACAACACCACTCACCCTATAACATCCACTACCCCAGTCTGCAGAACCTGGACTCTTGTTGCACTGCTTCATAACAAAACGAGATTTCTGAGCAAGGCAGACAGAAGTTGGTCCATACTCTTCAGCACCATAGTTTCGAGAAGGCTCTGGAATGCAAACAGATTAACATGTTCACCAGTCAACTAAATCTTAATATATGCAAGACACTATAACATAGTACAAGTCAGATCAAAAAACATAACATATTGCATAAGTCATCTACTGCTCCAATGTGATAAAGTATTGCACCCCATCACAAGATCTAGCAGTTAATTTCATCAAATAAAACTAGTGACATTCTTGAGCCTCTTCTTTACAAACTATAAAAAAAGGCCAAACAAACAAGTTCTATTTATTTGGTATTCTTGAGTAGAAAAACATTCCAAAATGCTTCAAAAAGGTTTTCATTCAAGACATTGACATATCGTCCATAGAGAAACAAACTAATGAAATAATCAGGCCACACAATAAAAAGCCTGTCGGGGGATTGAAAATAAACTGAATTGAAATTTACAAATTTAAGGTTGGAGTTCCTCTGGGTTCACAGTACATTTAAGACAAATGAAGGCTAGAGAGGTAATACTTATCAAAAATTATTTACAAGATGGATATGAGTAAAGGGACAGCCAGAAAAAAACTTTAGACCAAGTTTCCATAATAATGATGGCTACTAGCTTAATGTACGATGCATTATAATTTTCTTGCCTATCAAGTATATCAGCGAAATGAAATCTAGATTAGTAATAACAAATAAGAAAATAAGTGTAAGTCCATTCAGCTGCTCAAGCCTACATCGCTATTCTAGATAGCTGCATTCTAGCTATAAAAATGAAGTGCTGAGAAACACAACAGGTCTAACAGCACCAGGGGAGGGAGAGTTAACGTTCAGTCCAACGTATCAAATCTGAAACATTAACTGTTTCTCTCTCCACAGATGCTGCCAGACCTAGTGCATTTTTCCAGTACTTTGTTTTTATTTCAGATTTCCAACATCTGCAGTATTTTGCTTTTAATTGCCACCATTCTGGCTTATGTCCGATTGTCTACTCTAATACCATACTTCTGCCCATATCCCTTGATGTCAATAGTAATGAGAAATCTATCAATCTTTGCCTTGAACTAACTACTGAACTTCCACCACCTTACGTAGTAGAAAATTCTAAAGAATTCCCTCTCTGAATGATAAAGTTCCTCCTTATTTTGGTCCTCAATGGTTTGCCTTTTATTCTAAAACTGTGTCCTTGGGCTCTCGACAGCACAGTCAAGCAAAACATCCATTCTTACATCTCTAAAGAATTTTGAGAGTTTTTATGAGGTCACCTCTTATTCTTCTGAAATCCAGAAAATACAGACCCAGTCTCTTCAATGTGTCCTAATGATATCAGTCTGGTGAATCTCCACTGCATTCCTCTATGGTAACTATCATTCTTTGTTAGGAGGCCAGAATTGTACACAATATTCCAAGTGCATCTCACTGTTGTTCTGCACAATTGAAACAAGACTTCTTTGCTCCGGTCTTCAAAACTTTTTGTAACAAAGGACAATATACCCTTTGCCTTTCAAATTTCTTGCTGAACATCCATGCTGGCTTTTGGTTACACGTGAACAGGGAGAATAGGTCCCTTTGTATATTAACACTTTCCAATTGCTCACCATTCAGGTTGTACTTTGTACCGTGTTTCCTGCTACAGAGTTGGATAACCTCACACTCATCCACCCTGTATTCAATTTGTCATGCCCTTGCCCACTCAATTTGTTTGACTAAATCTCCTTGAAGTCTCTTTGCATTCTCCTCAAAACTCATATTCCCACCAAGTTTTGTACCATCTGCAAATTCGGAACTATTGCAAATGGCCCCCACATTCAAATCATTAATATAGATTATGAAAAACCAGGGCTGAAGCATATCATTGCAGTACCCACTGGTTATAGCCAGTCAACCTGACATGATCCATTGATTCCTTTTCTCTGCTTTCTGCATGTTAACCAATCCTCAATCCATGCTAGTGTATAACCTCAACTCCTTGTGAATTCATTTTGATTTCTAACCTTTTGTGTGGGACTTTCTGAAAATCCAAATACAGCACATCCTCTGGTTGCCCCTTATTAACTCTGCTGCGAACATCCTCAAAACCTCTGTCAGGATTGCCAAACATTACTTGGGCTTCATAAATCCACATTAACGTTCCCCAACCAATTAGTTTCTACACATTACAGAAAAAAAACTTACAAAATTCTGCAAGTATCTAAAATCACAGCTTGGTGGAATACAATTAGAAATACATGCAGCATAAGCTAGCCCAACACGAAGGCAGAAAACAGCCTCTTTGGTTTAACACAAGGCTATCCAGTGAATCAAAACTATCATAAAATTTTCTGCATGAGGGAACATGAAATGTATGACACTGAAATTACCATGCCCAGTATATTAATTTGACATCCATAAAATCTAAGTGCTAAATGATCATTTTCAAGGTAAATTTCCCGATATACAGGTGTGCATTGCTCTTCGTTATTTCTTGAAATGTTTTACAACTTGTGCAATAATATGCTGAGGAAAAGGAGGCATGTGGATGGCATAACAATGTAAATTCAAATTCAAAGTCTCATGGGGGAGGCGATGGCCTAGTTGTATTATCGCTGGACTGTTAATCCAAAGACCTAGACAACGTTCTGGGGCCCCGGGTTCGAATCCCGCCACGGCAGATAGTGGAATTCGAATTCAATAAATATCTGGAATTAAGAGTATCTAATGATGACTGTGAATCCATTGTCGATTGTTGGGAACCATCAGGTTCACTAATGACCTTTAGGGAAGAAAACTGCCATCCTTACCTTGTCACCTACACGTGATTCCAGACCTACAATGTGGTTGACACTTAACTGCCTGCTGGGCAATTAGGCAATAAATGCTGCCTAACCAGCGATGCCCTCATCCCATAAATGAATAAAAAATAAATAAATTATCAGAAATTTCACAATCCTGCAACAGCAGATCACAGTGCCAGGGTTCAAAGACTATTCAGTAAAATAGAATGAGTAACCTACCTGGCTGATTTTGTGAGACTCTGCAATCAGAGCCACGCTGGAATTCGCCACTGATATACCAACTGAACTCCTGACTAAAAGGACAGTAATCCGCTATTTCCACTGATCCACCGTAGTACTGCAGCTCTCCCTCTGGTACACCATCAAGGTAGTCAAAATACTGTTAAAAACAAATCTTCATTAACCAAATTTGAGTAATGCACAAAAAGACATTTTGTCTAAGCTTTTCATCTTGCACTTATCAGGACATTTTGCAAGAATGCAATTTCAAGGGAAAAACCAACACTGATCCTACATGAGGAGAGTGCTGTTGATTGGTCGGCAAGTGAATTCTGATCGGTAGAGGCATTGCCACCAAGAATGCACCAATTAATGCTGACTGAAAGTTAACATGCTTTATTAAAAGTTCTGATTAATGCAAGATGAAAAGCTTCAACAGAATGTCTCTTGTTTCTCAGCTGTGCTCAAGCTCTAAAAATAAATTATTACAATTTTGTCCTGATAAAATTAAGGGCTGAAAGAAAAACAAAACAACATTGCAAATGATGCAAAGGTAAAATACAGCAAATGTTGGAAATCTAAAACATAAACAATGTCAATGAGAGAAACAGAATTAACAATTAGGATAGCGGTTCCATCAGAACTCAAAACTATTATTGGTAGAAGGTTTTCAAGCCAATTTTACACTCATGATGTCAATCTGAACGTAAAATGGAAAGTATTTTGTTATACCTGATACTCTGATGGTAGATGTGCTGGATACTTTTCTAAATTACAGACTGCTACAGCCTTTTGATCCTGTCGACATGTTAACTGTAATGGTGATGTCCTTAGTGTGTCACAATATGGAGTTACATTTTTATTCCTGGAGAAAAATATGCACAATATCATTACTTATCACAGTTCAATAACAATCACTTTCCATAAGCTTCTACTATCTCTTTTCATATCCCATTTCTAAAGATAGGAAGAAGCACAACAAACTAATCAATTTTATTCTTATTTCATTTTGAAACATATTCAAGATAAACTTTATAAGGGACAATAATGGGTATGACAACAATATTACATACCAATCATCAATTTTGTGGAACATTATTATCTAAGCAGAAGAAACCAAGCTATGTAACGATGTAATATACAATTTACTTTAATCATCTTAAAAAAGCAGTTCGTTGATGTATTATGTTTACAGGTTAGATGTTAGTCCTATTTTAGTTTATTAGAATAACTGTGCTCCATCTATTTAGTCATAGTTTCTCAATATTATAGAAGTTTAACCACAACACATTAAACTTCCTTGGAAGCCTTAATATTAACTCTTATATAATAGCAACAGACTTGACATTAGGTGACACTTCCTTTCCCAGGTAGTAATGAGCCAAAGGACTACATTTGCTATTGGTATGGAAGATGTTGTCTCTGCATGCAATAAATTCACTTCAAAAGTGAGCTGAACCAGTTTGTCACTAAGGCAAAGATCACATCATATAGAATTGCTTGTAAGTATCCTAATGTACAAAACACTTGGTCCATCTGGACTGGTTTTGATTGTCTGAGCAGATCGGAGAGAAAAATTCCACAGTATTATTTTCCATCATTATCCCTTTGCTACTATTTTACTGTTTTGACTAAGAAATTATATATAGGCAGAGAAAGGGAGAGTAGGGTGATATAATGAAGAGCCTAATCATGATGTTTTTGCCGTCATGGTGCAAGTTAAGCTTGATGAAACATCGTTTGAATTCGCCCATCAACTTCTATGCTTACAAATGTTTCCAAACTGTACTATAATGAAATGTAAGTTAAATGTATCTGCCCAATGTTATCAAGCAAAAGGAGAAATAACTAAAACATCTCCTTTTTAGAGGCTACAACCAAACAAACAAAAGGAAAACGAAAATTATAAGCAAAATAGCATTTACAATGTAAACCAAACATCCCAGTCTGCGCATTGTCCACCAGTCACAGAAGGCCTTAAGTATACTGACAGGTATGGCCTGATACTTCTCTGAGGTCAACCAGGAATGGACAAGGCCAAAGGAGGAGACCGGCAGCCTGATCAATTACTCCAATGGCTTGTGCCCAACCTGGACCTGTGGATGGCCAAAAATATAACTCATTCATATTGACACCAACTGTTCAAAGCAGAACTAATCTCTCTGGCTAATAAGTGCATAAAATACATCCACCTAGATGACAGAAAGAAAACAATTTCTCGGGACGGCTTGACAACATAGGTATGGAGAGTTTGCTTCGCTTTGTGGGAGAGTCCTGTACTACAGGACATAAGCTCAGAGTAAGAGGTTTCTATTTAAGACAAGAGATGAGGAAGAATTTCTTCTCAGTGGGTTGTGAATATGTGGAATTGTTTTACACAGAGGCCAGTTGAGACTGGGTCATTAAGAATATTCAAGGGTGAGATAGATTTTAATCAATAAGGGGATCAAGAGTTACGAGGGTAAGCAGGAAAATTAGCATTGAGGGTTATTCAATCAGCCATGCTGTCACTGAATGGTGGAACAGATTCGACGGGCCAAATAGCCTACTGTACTCCAGCGGCTTATGGTCTATATTTACAGCCTTTGGCATTTTAATTAGCTTTGGGACTATTCACAGTGATGACTGTGTTCAAAGGATCCGAATTCCAGTCTGCCCTAAAATGAATAAATTCTGCAATCAGTTATTGCATAAGGCATCGTGGTGTTTATGAAAGCTAATCTGAGTGACTGGTCTGACACTAGAAATAGCATTGCAAGTGAAACAATTAATGTTCCTTTGTGATCTTCCTTTTATATTCATCTGGCATCAGATCATCTTCAATAAAAGACGACGTGCTCCATGAAATTCAACAGTATAACCATCACCGAATCACCCACTATCAACATACTGGGAACTACCATTGATCAAAAACACTGGACTCGCCACATAAACACAGTAGTTACAAAAACAGGTCACAGGCAAGAAATACTGCAGCGCGTTAACTCACCTTCCGATTTCCCAAAGCCTGTCCATCATCTACAAAGCACAAGGTAAGGAGTGTGATGGAATACTCACTAATTGCCTGGATGAGTGCAGCTCCAACAACACTCAAGAAGTTTGACTCCATCCAGGACAAAGCAACTTGCTTGATAGGCATCACATCCACAAGCATCCATTCCTTCCACCACAACCACTCATTAACAGCAGTGTCTCCTATCTACAAAACACACTGCAGAAATTCACCAAAGATCCTTAGACAGCCTCTTTCAAACCTAGGGCTACTTCCATCTAGAAGGACAAAGGCAGCAGATATATGGAAACACCACCACCTACAAGTTCCCATCCAAGCCACTCACCATATTGACTTGGAAACATATCGCTGTCCTTCACTGCTGCTCGGTCAAAATTTGGAATTCTCTGCCTAATGACATTTAATGTCCATGTACAGAACATGGACTGCAAAAGTTCAAGGTGGCAGCTCACCAACATTTTGTCAAGGGCCAACTCGGGTGGGCAATAAATGCTTGCCAGCTAGCGATGCCCATGCCCCCATGAGCAAATAAAAAAAAGTAAAATACTTTGTTCATTGAAACTTTAGTTCTCTTCTTACTGTAATGCTAGAAAGGCAAGAATCAATCTGTCCCATACAAATGCTTGTCCTCATAGCTATGGGATCCAAGATTATAAGATTAACAGAAATTCAATTTTTTAAAGTTTCACGAGAAACTTATTGTAATCTCAGCAAAAAAGTAATTTTTTGTTTAATCTTTATTTAACAATACTCAAACTTGATTCATAATTTCACCTTGATTCAACTTACAAATAAGGTATCTATTATCAGTTGATGAGGGTTATGAAGGGACAGTGCAATTCCACATTAATTCACACAGTTATACATTGTCCTCAGTTCTTCAGGTACAAGATCACATTTTAGATGGCTGAAGTAAAAGCTTGCCTATGGAAGTGTAACAAGTAAAAAGCATTGGGAACTCACAAATATTAAAAATTATAATAAATAGTGTTAAGCACACCCACATCAAAGCAGCATCAATCAACACTCTAGTTAGTGCTCCACATATCAGGTTAAACTGCTGATAGTTATTAGAGGCACCAGATCAATAAATGTCTCTGCATACAAAATACAACACTTACATCTTCCGTTGTCGATCTATCCAGTACTTGCAGCTTTTCATTACAAAGTCACAGCCCATACCTTCACCCCATTCTAGTCTCTCTGCCATACTATAGTTGGCTTTGTACCATCTGGTGATGGTAGGTGGCGAATGATGTTAGGAAAAGAAAAATACTGCTATTAATATTTAAAAGACTACTGCCATATATTTGTAGCATTCAAAACTAATCCACGTTCACATAATTAAGCTTCAAACTCAAATCTACCTTCCTAAAAATTTACTGTTTTCATCAGATGCCACTTTATTTAGGCATGCAACAAGAGCTTTTAGTACATCCTGATCACTGAATGTTTTTTCTTAATTAACACAGTAGTCAGATGTTAAGATTATAAGACATGAACTTGCGACAAAGCTTGGCTTTGTAATAATGGATGCCCATCTGACTTAGGCATAAGTCATATTTTCAGATGGCTAAGAAGGAGATACTAGGACAGTTACTTTTCTTTTCCCATCTGCCTCAGATACCAGTCCTCTTTCGTGACACTCTCAAAGTTAGCTCATCCTACCTCACAATCTTCCAACATAAAGTGGAATGACAGGAAGAGTCAATTCATATTCATATGCAGACTATAAACTGGTTTCAGTGGATATGTTGTCCAAAATTTTATTATAAACAATGCTTTTTAACTGTGCATTGAAAGAGTAAAGGACTTGTATTTATGTAGCACTGTATTATATTCTTGCAATAAATTAAAGTACTTTGCAGCTACTTTGAAGCAAGTCAAACATCCTTACGTGGTCTGGTCTCTTGTGACACAAGATCTACTTAGTTAAAAATCTCTTAACAATTTGCAACAGCCATGAGAGACAGACCTGTCAGTGACACACATCCCATGAACAAATTAAAAAAGGCTATTTACTTGCAACAAACCTCAACAATGATGAATGGGCATAAATGCCGGTCTTGCAAGTGGTATCAAAGCCTGAGAATTTCTTCTCAAACTTGACTGAAACTGCACTGCAAAGTGCCCAGGTAACTCACCGGAACTGAAGATGTCATAAATTTAATGTTAGATAATTACAGGAACTGGGTGCTCCTTTCCATACTCCAAGAATATGGTATCAGCAAAATGAGTGAATGAACCCTGTACGGACATGCTACTCTGTGAAAACATTTGATCACTAACTCAATTCAGACCTGGTGACTGCATAATTCACTTCTTAAATCTGTGCCCAGAAGCTTCAGTATGACCAATGTCTGAAATATCGATGTGACAAAAAAATGGTATAATATCTAATTGTCTAAACAAATTTAAAAATATTAGAACTGCACAAGGTTTGGATTTTCAACTCCTTCAAGAATTATCATACAACCACAGAATCCCCACAGTGCAGGAACAGGCCATCCGGCCCAACAAGTCCACACTGACTCTCCGAACAGCACCCCAGCCAGAGTCACCCCCTACTCTATCCCTGTAACCCTGAATTTCCCCATGGCTGATCCACTTAATTCACACATCCCTGGACACGATGAGTTTTAGCATTGCCAATCCATCTAACCTCTACATCTTTCAACTGTGAGGGGAAACCATAGCATCTGGAGGAAAGCCACGTAGACACGAGAAGACAGTGCAAACTCCTCACGGACAGTCGCCCAAGGCTAGAATTGAATCTGGGTCCCTGGGCCTGTGAGGCAACAGAGCTAAGCACTGAGCCACCGTGCTGCCCAAATTAGTTAATTTGCATTTGCCTATCACTTATTTGCTTTCTCACACAAGCTATACAAAAATCGACAACCTAATCTGTCACTTTCCATAAGCAAATGAGTGTGAAAGGGCACTCTCAGCAAATTACATCCTGCATAAAGCAAGTCTTAAATTCTAATTTTAAATACTCCATTAGATCCAAGATCTTAAGTATTGCCTAGTACCTGGAGGTCTGCCTGAACCATCATTAGAAATGCTCCAAGAGCGTGTTTTCCCTTTCCAGTGTTTACATTTTTGTTTTTAATCCATATTTTTTGAAATGTTTTAAATATTTTGATTGAACTTAGAATGAAAAAGCAGGTAAGATTTCCCAAGCTATTGCGCAATATTAAAATCTGCTTACACATCATTCATCTTACCCGGTGTCTTCTAAAGCTGCCAAGGTTAACCTGGAGAATACTCTATTCTGTGTGTGAGAGCCAGTCATTGCTTCATTCTGGGTTGAAACAGAAGAACAAAATATCATCTAGAACTTAAAGGGACCATCAAACTAGTCAATTTTGCCTTTCTTTCAGACTCACAGTGACTTTCCTGGTTCTCTCTTTGGCAAAGGTAAAGGTCCCAGTCTCATTAAGTAGGGTCTCACTAAATTATACACCATTTGTCATTCATAACAAGCTGGAAGATTTGAACCTCAATCTTGATCAATGCTTGACTTGGCTCAGCCGAAAGAAAACTACTTCTTCAGCCTTTCCTCATTTTGAAGCGCTTCAGCAAATGGAAGATTAACCTATTATCTTTTATGGTGTGGAGGTGCCAGTGTTGGACTGGGGCAGCGACACCAGGTTATGGTCCAACAGGTTTATTTGAAATCGCAAGCTTTTGGAGCGCTGCTCTTTCGTCAGATGAAGTGAAGTAACTGATGAAGCAGCAGCACTCCAAAAGCTTGGGATTTCAAATTAACCCGTTGGCCTATAACTTGGCGTTGTGTGACTTCTGACTTTATCATCTTTTATGGCATTTTATCACATATTGCTGCTCTTGTTGTACAGTGTAAAAGGCACAATCAAGTTAAAACCTACATTACTTGATTAAAGCAAATCTACAAAGGGAAAACATAATCAGTGTCAAAATCGCATGAAAACATCGGTCAGAGAAATATATTTTAGGTAAATTGTTCATTAAACACTGGCAACACGCACATCCTGTTAATAGGTAATTAAAACTTGCCCCTTGTAAGTTGTGAAGCAATTTTATTTGTAAGTTTGCATATATCCTGGTCTGAATTCCAGTTTATCCCCCATGGTTTGAATAACTTTCCATTAATATCATTAAGGGAGGTGACAGCCTAGTGGTATTATTGCTGGGCTGTTAATCCAGAGATTCAGGTGATGCTCTGGGGACCTAGGTTGGAATCCTGTCACAACAGATGTTGGAATTTGAGTTCAATGAAAATGTGGAATTAGGAGTCTAATGATATCCATGAATCTCTTGTTGATTGTCAGAAAAATCCATCTGGTTCACCGATCCCCTTACCTGGTTGGCCTACCTGTGACTCCAGACACGAGATAATGTGATGGATGGGCAACAGATGCTGACCTAGCCAGTTATATCCTCGTCCCATAAATGAATTTTAAAAAAATACTGCCTACTAATCTAAGGACAGTGTTTGGGTAAACTGGGACATCAGAAATCTGGCTCACTTTATACCCCAGGTTTACGCATTATCACAGGTTGAGACATTCCAGCAAGGATCGATTACATTCCATCAGGAATTTTGTTTTTTAATTCACTCATGGGTTGTGGGTACCCTGGACTGGGCCGATTTCATTGGTAATCCTTAGTTGCCCTTGAGAAAGTGGTAGTGAGTTGCCTTCTTGAACTGCTAAATTCTATTTGGTTAGGTAGACCAACAATGCCATCAGAGAGCGAGTTTCGTGATTTTGACACAGTGCACTGAGGGAATGATGATATATTGCCAAGTCTGGAGTAGAGTGCCTTAGAAGGGAATTGATTTGATTTAGAACATAAGAACTAGGAGCAGGAGTAGGCCATCCGGCCGTCCAAGCCTGCTCTGCCATTCAATAAGATCATGGCTGATTTTTTTGTGGACTCAGATCCACTACCCGCACTCTCACCGTATCCCTTAATTCTTTTATTGTTCAAAAAAATCTACCTTAGCTTTAAAAACGTTTACTGAAGTAGCGTCAACTACTTCACAGGGCAAGGAATTCCATAGAGTAACAACCCTCTGGGTGAAGAAGTTCCTTCTCAATTCAGTCCTAATTCTGCTCCCTCTAATCTTGAGGCTATGCCCTCTTGTCCTAGCTTCACCTGCCAGTGGAAACATCCTCTCTACTTCTATCTTATCTATTCCTTTCATAATTTTATATGTTTCTGTAAGACCCGTCCTCAATCTTCTGAATTCCAATGAATATAATCCCAATCTACTCAGTCTCTCCTCATAAGCCAAACCCCTCAACTCCGGAATCAACCTATTTGATTGGTTACTATCACGTATATGAAGGTACATTGAAAAACGTCTTATCTTATGTGCTCTACAGGGAGATGGTATTATACAGTGCATCAGGTTAACAGAACAGAGTGCAGGATATAATGTGAAAGCTGCGCAGAAGCCCAGAGAGAGATCAACATGGACACTTTAGAGATCCAGTCAAAAATCTGATAATTGTAGGGAAGAAGCTTTTCTTAAATTTGGTCATACACGTATTCAAACTTTTACATCTTCTGCCCAATGCAAGAGGGTCGAAGACAATATAACGTGAGAGGGAGTAGTCTTTGATTATGTTGGTTGCTTTCTCGATGCAGCAGGAAGTATAGGTGAAGTCAATGGATGGTAGGTTGGCTTGCATGATAAACTGGGCTGTGTTCACAACTCTCTGTAGTTTCTTGTGGACTTGGGAACAGCAGTTCCCACAAATATTCCGCTAAACACTCTATCTCTTTCTCGCACTCTGTCTTGTCGCTGTTTGAGATCCGACTTACAATGGTGGTGTCGTCGTCAATAAACTTGTAAATGGAGTTGGGGCAGAATTTGGCAACACAGTCACGTGTATATAAGGAGTGTAGTAGGGGGCTAAGCACACATCCTCGCAGGAAACTGGTGTTTAGAATAATCATCGAAGTGTTGTCGTCACCTATTTTTACTGACTGCTGTCTGTTGGTCAGAAAGTCATGTATCCAGTTACAGAGATGTGAGCACAGACCTAGGTCCAGAGTTTGGAGATGAGTTTGTTTGAAATTATGGTGTTCAAGGTGGAGCTGTAGTCTGTTCAAGGTGGAGATGTTCCAGTGATGAGTGTATGCCAGGGAGATGGCTTCTGCCTAGGACCTGTTGTGTTAGTAGGCAAATTGCAAGGGATCAAGGCAACAGTTGATGTGAGCCATGACCAACTTCTCAAAGCTTCATACCTCTAACCTTATGATGGTGAGAAAGTAATTAATGAGGTAGCTGAAGGTGGTTAGGCCAAGGACATACTGTGAGAAACACAGATGTACAGGCACTGAGACACTTCATAATTATGAATTTACAGGTGTTGGTGTTCCCGTGTCCTTCTAGATGGTGATAACAAGGTGAGGAGCTGGAGGAACACAGCAGGCCAAGCAGCATCAGAGGAGCAGGAAAGCTGACGTTTTGGGTAGGGACCCTTCTTCAGAAAAGATGGTGGTGGTCATGGGGTTGGAAAGCACTGACTAAAATGCCATGGCGAGTTTCTGTCATGCATCTTGTAGATGATGCACACTGTTGCTACTGAGCATCAGTGGTGGAGGAACTGCATATCTGTTGCCAAACAAGTAGGCTGCTTTTACCTGGATGGTGTCAAGTTTCTTAAGCGTGGCCAGAGGTGCATCGATCCAGATGAGCAGGGAGTATTCTGTCACACACCTGAATTGTTTTAGACTGCATTCAGGTTTTAAGGAGTCAGGACTTAAATTATTCATTGCAACATTCCTAGACTCTGACCTGCTATTATAGCTACTATGCTGATATGGCTAGTCTAGTTCAGTTTCTGGTCGATGGTAACCCTCAGGATGTGGATAGTGGGGGATTTGGTGATGGTGATGGTTAGAATCGCTCATGTTGCAAATGGTCATTGTCTGCCACTTATGTGACCTAAGTGTTACTTGCCATGTGTCAGCCCAACCCTGGATACTGCCCACATCCTATTGCATTTGGGCACTGGACCAGTTCAGTATCTAAGTTGTTGTGAAATACGCTAAACAGTGTTTAATTATCAGTGAACATCCCCACTTCTAACCACATGATGGTGAGAAAGTCAATGGTGAAGTAGCTGAAGGTGATTGGGCCAAGGGCACTGCCCTGAGGAACATTCGCAGAAATGTCCTGGCACCGAGATGACTGACTTCTAAACACCATATTTGTCTTCCTTTAAGCCAGGTATGACTGGTGCCAAAGGGCTGCTTTCCCCATGATTCCCACCGATTCTAGTTTTGCTAAGCCTCCTTGATGCCACATTGGTCAAATGCAACCTAAGGTCAATGGCAGTCACTCTCACCTCATTTTCAGTGAAAGTGCAAGCTATTACCTTGAAATTTAAAGGTCATGCCATTCTAGTAGCTTTATTTCACAAATCACATCCAGCAAGTCTTCCTAAAGTGAGTGGTTTCAAATCTGAACTATTTTCAAAGTTTGGATACAATTTCTGTGGTTTTCAATCATAAAGGATGACAAAGTGTGGCACTGGAGGAACATAGCTGGCCAGGCAGCATCAGAGGAGCAGGAAAGGTGATGTTTCAGGTCAGGACCCTTCTTCAGAAATGGAGAGGGGAAAGGGAGCTCAAAAATAAATAGAGAAAGGAAGGGTGGAGCTGGAGAAGGTAGGTGGGATGGTGATAGGCGAGTGCATGTAGGAAGTGGTGGGGATTGGTCAGTGACATGGGAGGGGCGGATAGGTGGGAGGGAAGATGGACAGGTCGTGTCAGGTCAAGGTGGCGGGGATGAGAGGGAGGGGTTAGGCCTAAACATGGAATTCACCAGCTTCAAAATTTCCCCACTTCCGGCCTCATCCCATGACCTACCCTCCCTGACGCTACCTGGCCTGCTGGTTCCTCCAGCTCCACACTTTGTTATCTCTGACTCCAGCATCTGCAGTTCTTGCTATCTATGAATTAAATCAGAATATAACTTCCAAAAAGAAAAAAAACAAATCATCAACTTCACTATCTAATTAGCCTTTGCAAAACCACATGCATGTGCCAAATAGACAGATAGAGTCTATGGTCTCATTAACTGACATTTCAATGTAAAACCCACAAACAGGAGCTTTTAGCAGTGATTAGGCTTTGCAAAAGAACTAGTAGTATTTTCTGAGATAAAACGTTGTGGAGCTGGAGGAACACAGCAGGTCAAGCAGCATCAGAGGAGCAGGAAAGTTGACGTTTCGGGTCGAGACCCTTCTTCAGAAATGGGGGAGGGGAAGGGGATTCTGAAATAAATAGGGAGAGGGGAGAGGGGGGAGGGGGGAGGCAGACAGAAGATGGATAAAGGAGAAGATGGGTTGAGAGGAGACAGACAGGTCAAAGAGGCGGGGTTAGAGCCAGTGAAGGTGAATGTAGGTGGGGATTTAGGTGGGGTATAGGTCAGTCCAGGCAGGACGGACAGGTCAAGGGGGCGGGATGAGATTAGTGTGTAGGAGATGGGGGTGGGACTTGAGGTGGGAGGAATGGTTAGGGAGGTGGGGACGAGCTGGGCTGGTTTTGGGATGTCATCACGGGAAGGGAGATTTTGAAGCTTGTGAAGTCCACATTGATACCCTTGGGTTGCAGGGTTCCCGAGTGAAATATGAGATGCTGTTCCTGAAGCTTTCGGGTGGCATCATTGTGGCAATGCAGGAGGCCCAGGATGGACATGTCGTCCAAGGAGTGGGTGGGGGGGCGAGACGAAATGGTTCGCGACTGGGAGGCGTAGTTGTTTGTTGCGAACTGAGCGTAGGTGTTCCGCAAAGCGGTCCCCAAGCCTCCGCTTGGTTTCCCCGATGTAGAGGAGGCCACAACGGGTACAGCGGATGCAGTATACCACATTGGCAGATGTGCAGGTGAACATCTGTTTGATGTGGAAGGTCTTCTTGCGGCCTGGGATGGGGGTAAGGGGGGAGGTGTAGGGGCAGGTGTAGCATTTGCTTCGGTTGCAGGGAAAAGTGCCAGGGGTGGTAGGGCTGGAGGGGAGTGTGGACTGGACAAGGGAGTCACGGAGAGAGTGGTCCCTCCGGAAAGCAGATAAGGGTGGGGAGGGAAAAATGTCTTTAGCAGTGGGGTCAGATTGCAGAGGGCGGAAATGTCGGAAGATACTGCGTTGGATTCAGAGGTTGGTGGGGTGGTATGTGAGGATGAGAGGGATTCTGTTTTGATTATTATAGCAGGTAGGGGGTGTGGGGGATGAGTTGCGGGAAATGCGGGAGATATAGTCGAGGGCATTTTCGATCACTGTGGAGGGGAAGTTGCGGTCCTTGAAAAATGAGGACATCTGGGATGTTCGGGAGTGGAATGCCTCATCTCGGGAGCAGATGCGGCGGAGGCGAAGGAATTGGCAATAGGGGATGGCCTTTTTACAGGAAGGTGGGTGGGAGGTGGTGTATTCTAGATAGTTGTGGGAGTCGGTACGCTTAAAATGGATATCGGTTTCCAGAGGCCAGAGATGAAGACAGAAAGGTCCAGGAAGGAGAGAGAGGTATTAGAGATGGTCCAGGTAAACTTAAGGTTGGGGTGGAAGCTGTTGGTGAAGTATATGAACTGTTCGAGCTCCTCGTGGGAGCACGAGGCAGCGCCGATACAGTCATCAATGTAACGGAGGAAGAGATGGGGGAATAGGACCAGTATAGTTTTGGAAGAGGGATTGTTCCACGTATCCTACAAAGAGGCAGGCATAGCTTGGGCCCATGTGGGTACCCATGGCCACCCCCTTTGTCTGTAGGAAGTGGGACGAATTGAAAGAGAAGTTGTTGAGTGCGAGGACGAGTTCAGCTAAGCGGATGAGGGTGTCAGTGGAGGGGGACTGGTCGGGCCTGCGGGACAGGAAGAAGCGGAGGGCCTTTAGGCCATCAGCATGGGGACTGCAGGTGTATAGGGACTGTCCATGGTAAAAATGAGATGTTGGGGACCGGGGAATTGGCAGTTCTGGAGGAGGTGAAGAGCATGGGTGGTGTCACGGATGTAGGTAGGGAGTTCCTGGACCAAGGGGGAGAAGATGGAATCCAGATAGGTGGAAATAAGTTCAGTGGGGCAAGAGCAGGCAGAGACAATGGGTCGACCAGGGCAGTCAGGTTTGTGGATTTTGGGAAGGAGATAGAAGCGGGTGGTGCGGGGTTGGGGAATGATGATGTTCGAGGCTGTGGGTGGGAGGTCACCTGAGGTAATGAGGTTGTGGATGGTTTGGGAGTTGATGGTTTGGTGCTTGGGGGGTGGGATCATGATCAAGGGGGCGATAGGAGGTGGTGTTGGAGAGCTGGCGCCTGGCCTCCGAGATGTAGAGGTCAGCGCGCCATACTACAACAGCGCCTCCCTTGTCAGCAGGTTTTATCGTGAGGTTGGGATTGGAGCGGAGGGCTGCACGTTCTGCGGGAGAGAGGTTGGAGTGGGTGAGAGGGGTGGAGAGTTTGAGGCGATCGATGTCTCGATGACAATTAGAGATAAAGAGGTCAAGGGAGGGTAGGAGGCCTTGGGGTGGTGTCCAGGAGGAGGGGGTGTGTTGGAGGCGGGAGAAGGGGTGCATAGAGGGAGGGTTAGGCTCGCGGTTAAAAAAGTAAGCGCAGAGGCGGAGGCGGCGGAAAAACTGCTCTATGTTCAGACGAGTGTTGTATTCGTCGATGTGTGGGTGGAGGGGGAAAAAGGTGAGCCTTTTACTGAGGACAGACCGTTCGTCCTCAGTAAGGGGGAGGTCTGGGGGGGATGGTGAAGACTCAGCAGGGCTGGGTATTTTTTTTTGTCTGGAGATTTTCTCTAGTATTTTCTGCTGCTCTGCTTAAGGATACACACAGCAGTTCACTAATAGATCAATTCTCTTCAGGTCAAAACAACATTTCTCAGCATTTCTGTTCTATCTGAAAGAGTTATTTGTGATAATTAATATTTTCACTACTATTATGCGTGTAATCCTCAGCAGAAATAACTTGTATAGATTGTAGCTGAAGTGAACACTTATTTCTTCAATGGACTTGAAAATCATGAATCAATCTCACCTCCAGCAACCGCTTTTCCCAGTGATTCAGTTCAGTACCCATTCCACCTTGATTCTCAAGTTCCATTCCTTCAAGAATTGGACAGTTAAAGTGGTTCTGGGCTTCCTTCTGCACAATGCATAATCAGATTTAACTGTTAGAGAAAATTAGGTTTTTCAGCTAAATAGCTTTTCTGAATTTATTGACGATAGGTGGGGGCAGGGTTGTCACAGTAATGTCATTACTGTCCAATTGGACTGTCCATTGGACTCAGAAACCCAAGCTAATATTCTGGTAACACAGAAGCCTACCATAGCAGCTCATGAAATGTGAATTTAATAAAATCTGGAATTCGTAAGTCTAATGTCAGCTATTCTAACAACTGCTGAATGTCATAAAAACACATCTAGCTCACTCATGCCCTTTAGAAAGGAAATTTGATGCCCTTACCTAGTGTGGTCTACATGTGACTCCATACCCACTGAATATGTCTGACTGTAAAATGTCCTTTGAAAGTGCCTTACAAGCTACACTGTTGTATCAAACTATTATGAAATCTGAAGAATGGAATGAAACTAGGCAGACTACCTGGCATCAATATTGGCACTGAAAGTAATGATGACAACAACATAAAATTTTCCTTAAACATTGGAAATCCCCCCTGGGACTTGTGCCAAACTTGGGAGGTCCCTTCCACAGACTAGTTAAACATCTAACAAAGTGGTACTCTCAGAAGCACATCTTATAGGTAATGTTCAGGACACCAACTTCAACATTCCTGAAAATATTCTGTCCTGCCAGCAGGAAAGACCCACCAGACATAATGGCACAGTGATATACAATGAAGAAGGAGTTGCCCCGGTAGTCCTTAATGTTGACTGTGGACCCTATGAAATCTCAGTTTCAAGTCAAACATGGGCAAAGCTATTTCCAGCTGATTAAGGCCTACCGTTCACAACACCACCTCCAACCAGCCCCCAGTACTCCTCTAATCTGTACACAGCTTGGAGGAAGCACAGTGGGAGGGTTGTGAAAGGGCACAGAATGTGAGGTCTCCTTGATGCCACATTTGGTCGTAACAACAGGTGAAAAATACATTCACTCTTTTGCTGTTTTTGGTCAGTCAATTAATTCCATAATTTTGTCTCTCACAGAAATCTTTATCGAAAGATTTTTTTACAAGTCAAAATATATTATCTATTCCACCCCATTTTCCAACATGAATGTTTGAAAAAAAAAGTACTTTTGTTAATACTCACAACTACTCGTGGTGTCACAAGGAGAAGGACATCACGATTGAGTTTTTTGTTTCCCCTAATATCCCATAATCTTGATGCCTTGCGTGCAACTTTGTCACTCCACTGATATAATCCAAGCCTATTCAATAAAAATGTGCCAAGTGTGATCACAGTTTGGTTCAAGGTATTTAAAAAGTCTAACTGGCAGTGAACACAAATGATAACTTACAGCATCTGAACCAGGTAAATTATTTATTCAAACCACAAGATGTATTTTAAAACATACCTCACACTAGATGACAACTAAATGTGTTTTCTCAAAACTTAAAAAATACAAAGTATCCCGCTTACGATTCATTAAAAGATGGAAGACCATTTGCCTTTCTTGCAGTTAGAGGTTTTCCCTCATCATTACGGTAGAAAGCAAAAAGTCCTGCAGAGAAGCCCTGAATTGTAATAGAAAAGAAACATCTTTTCATATTTGGAACAACTGTATCATAATAAAACTAGGCACAATGTATCCCTCATGGTTTCAAAATAACTTCAATGTTGAGCTTGGTAAATTGGAAATGAACATAAGTCTGCAGTGAACCTACCAAAGCATGGACAATTTCATGTTTTACAGTTGACAACATGCCTTTGAACTCTTGTGGCTCAGTGGGAATCATACTCGGACATAGGTTTGCATATCCTGCAATAGGCCTGCAATATTTAAAGGAAGTAATTCATTAAACAAATAACAAAAAACATTACAAAGCTTTTCTAATATTTCATTTGAAAATAGTTTCTATGTTGAACCTCTTGTTCATTAAAAATCTACAACAAATTAATAGTACAGATGTATTTCATAGACAGACAATTCTTAGGCTAAATAACAGAATCATTTATATACCAGCAGAACTTATCAGACTTTGTTCTGCCAAAATTCTAGGAGGTAAATAATTCAACAATTACTTTTATGAGGAAAAAGGGATTTGAAATGGAAACAGATAAAAACATGACCACCATCACAACATCACTGCATTTTTTTCATTTTTATCTGTTTTGTAGAAAAAAAAACTGCAACAACTGAACCAAATACTTCAATCTTTACTACTTTTCATGCATATTCTGTTTCTAACTTCTGAGATCTGGCTGCAGAATGATCTAGACCCTATTGAAGGGTATGAGACATTTAGGAAGGGCATGAAGCTGAAGTAGTATGCAGGAGTGGCTCTGGTAATTAAAATTGTTATTAGTATATTAGAGGGCAATGACATTAATTCAGAAAACCAGGTTATAGAAAGGCAGTTTGTGTACAGATATGGAATGATAAAGGCAAAAATTCATGTGTGGTAGCTGTGTGTAGGTCCCTAACAGTAACCACATGGTTGGAAAGGATAGCAAGGAAGAAATAATGGGAGCTTGTCAAAAATCAGAAAGATGTTCTGATTTCCAAAAGGCATTAGATAACGTACTGTACATAATGCTTCTTAACAAAATTAAAACCCATGGGTTTGGGAGAGTGTATTAGCATGGACTGAAGATTGGCCAATTAATACAATGCAGAATTGGGATAAAGGCAGTATTTTCACGATGGCAACCTGTCACTAGAGGATTGTCGCGAGAATTAATGCGGGGACCACAATGATTTATAATATTTATTCATGGCTTGGATGAAGAAAGTGAATGCACTATCGTCAAGTTGGCAGATGCTACAAAAACGATTGGGAAATTAAGTATTGAGGACGATACAAACAGTCTGCATAGGCACATAAAGTCACAGAGTCATAGAGTTATACAGCACAGAAACAGACCCTTCAGAACAACTTGTCCAGGCCGACCAGATACCCTAAGCTGATCTAGTCCCATTTGTCGACATGTGGCCCATATCCCTGTAAACCCTTCCTATTCATGTACCCGTTCAGATGCCTTTTAAATATTGTAATTGTTGTTAAAATTTTACTCCAGCATTAAGGATGAGATTGCAGAGTACTTGGAAGCGCATGGTGAAATAGGGCTGAGTCAGCAAGGGTTCATCAAGGGGAGGTCATATCTGGCAAATCTGTTAAAATATAAACCAGTTATCTAACTTAGCAGACGGAATACAATTTGAGGTTCTGTACTTTGGCTGGAAAAGGAACTGAATATTACTTAAATGGAGAAAGGCTGCTGAAATTTGCAGCACACAGAAATTCGGGTGTCCTTGCGCAAGAATCACGAAAACCTAGCATACAAGTTCATCAGGCAATAAAGAAGGCAAATGGACCTTTGGCCTTTATCACAAAGGGAATGGAGTATAAAAATAAGGAAGTTTTGCTAAAACTATACAAGCACTAATCAAACCACAAGTGAAATACAGTGAATAATTCTTTTCAAAATTATTTCACATATGGGATATGAGTGTCGCTGGCTGCCAGTGTTTACTGTCAAGTCCCAATTGACGTTGAGAAGATGGTGCTGAGCTGCCTTCTTGAACAACTGTAGTTCATTTGGTGCAAGTAGACCTACAATGCCATTCAGTGGGGAGTTCCAGGATTTTGAGGCTAAAGGAACAGTGTTATATTTCCAAGTGTGGATGGTAGGTGGTTTGAAGGGGAAACATACAGGTGACGGGTTCTCCTATGTATCTGATGCCCTTGTTGTTCCAGATAGTAGTAATAGTGGGGTCAGAAGGTGCTGTTTAAAGAGTACAGCTGAACATTTTTGGTCCCCTTATTAAAGGTAAACTATACAGATGTTGGTGGCAGTCCACAGAAGGTTCACTAGGTCGATCCTGCGTACGAAGAGACTTTTTTTTTTAATGAAAATAAGTAGACTAGGTTGAATTTGTACTCACTGCAGTTTAAAAGAATGAGATCAGAAATCACACGACACCAGATGAGAGTCTAACAGGTTTATTCGGAGCTCCGAAAGCTTGTGTTTTTGAATAACCTGTTGGACTATAACCTGGTGCTGTGTGATTTCTGACTTTGCCCACGTTGGTCCAACACCGGCACCTCCACATCACAGAAGAATGAGAGGCAACCTTATTAAAACATACAAGATTCTTTCACAGCATAGACTTGGAGAGTTCATTTTCCTCTTGCTATAGTCTAGGACCAGAGGGCATCATCAGGGCACTGAAAGACAGAACAGATTCCATGGGCCAAATGGCCTACTTCTGCTCTTCTACCTTGCTTTGAAGTCACTTGTGGATTTTTGAATTTTCTGGATTACACAAAAATATCAGAATGCCCAACCACAAGTGTATGAACTGCAAACTCTGTAACATTAAATATTTGCCTGAAGCATAAACAGTGATAATACAGGATAAGGAAGCAAAGAAAATAGTTTATTCATTGAAATATGTATTTTCCATGCTTTGGCGTCCAAAGGACAATGCAATAATGACTCTAATGAAATGCTTGGCTCAGAAAATTTCTACAAAGCTGATTTTCCAGTTGACTTCTGAACGACTTTTGGACTGGTGAAATTACAGTCTATTTTTAATTTCTTTATTTGAAACAATATAAATTCTTACTTGTGCTCTTGCGCACAGATAAAGTGGCTCCCTTACAGTCTGGAACAAGGGTAACAACCAATGCCATCTAAATTTACCTCAATTTACCAATTGAGCCAACACATGATCAAAATCAAAAACTGTCAAGTTGCTAAACATCAGAGATAATAAGTACTGCAGATGCTGGAGAATCCGAGATAACAAGGTGTGGAGCTGGATGAACACAGCAGGCCAAGCAGCATCATAGGAGCAGGAAAGCTTGACGTTTCGGGCCTAGA
>JAHRHZ010000144.1:60541777-60576344 GCA_024137785.1 Ginglymostoma cirratum
TTCATCAGAAAAAGATTTTTCTGATGAAGGGTCTAGGCCCGAAACGTCAAGCTTTCCTGCTCCTATGATGCTGCTCAATTGCTAGACATCTTTTATCAATAATTTCGGACTAACACTTAATATTTGAAGTTTCAATGCTGTTTTAACTTGGATCACACTTGGCGTGCACGGGCAATTATTGTCGAGTACCAAATTAAGGTTTTCATATAGGTTTTATAAAATGTGGCTACTTAAGAAAAAGCCAATTTGAAATTCAGATTTGAAATCAAGACAGAGTTACAATTACTTACATATTAAAGTCTAATCATAACCTTTCCCACCTGTCCAGTTCTGCTTCCAGTTGACAGTACGCTGCATAGGCTACAATATCCTCTTGTCCACAACGTTCTGTAGTCAGTGCACTCACATAAAGCAAAAAGTCAGCATCCATGACACCTGGACCATCAGTTAACCCTGCAGACCCACAGGATTTTCCATTTTCACTACACACCCTGCATTGCTAGATAGATATCAAACAAATGTTAATAAACCAGACTATTCGTTCCTCAATTCTGTTTAGAATTTAATTCTATAAAGAAAAAAGATTGGTGCACACCAAGTTTCATTCATTATGCCTTCTAGAAAATGTTTTTGGCACAGCTGTGCTTCTGTTTTCAAGATCAGCTCTTGAAAACAGACATGTGATTTCAACAGAAGAAATGGTCCGATAAAGAAATACTTCCTGATGCATGTTATTAGGGGTCAGGAGATAAAACAAAATATACCAATGACATGAAGTATCAACAGGAACAAGAACAGTAAACAATGGATAACTTCTTAAGCTTCCAAATCACAATTAGCTTGTACACCAAGGCATGAAACAACATTGAGGATCTAGAGTCTACTGATTTTAATTCAAAATTTGTAGTTGCCGGCTTGCTCGCTTAGCTAGACGTTTCGTCACCATGCTAGGTAACATCAGTGTGGCCTCCGATGAAGTGATGTTGTTCTGCTCTGCTTGGTATTTATATGATCCAGTCTGTTAAGTTGGGTTGCGTCATTTCCGGTTCTGTTCTGCACGGGTTTGTATATGGGGTCTAATTCCACTGGTTTGTTAATTACATTCTGGGTCGAAAATCAGGCCTCTAGGAATTCCCAGGCGTGTCTGTGGTTGGCTTGAGCTAGGATGGTCATGTTGTCCCAGTTAAATTGACGGTCTTCGTTGTCCGAGTGCACTGAGATGAGGGAAAGTTCGTTGTGACATTTTTCTGCTAGTTGGTGTCGGTGTATCACGATGGCTAGTTTCCTTCCGGTCTGGCCGATGCAATGTTTGTTGCAATCATCGCAAGGTATTTTGTAAACTAAGTTGGTCCTGCACGTCATGGGTATGGGGTCTTTGGTCCTTAAGAGTGTTTGCCGTAGTGTGGCTGTGGGTTTGTGTGCTACCACGATTCCTAGTGGTTGTAGGAGTCTCGTTGTCAGTTCTGATATGTTCTTGATATGGGGTAGTGTGGCTAGTGCGGCTAGTGCATTGGGGAGTACTGTGTCCTCCAGGTGTTGTTTACCTAGTAGGCACCTGTGGATGAAGTTGTCGGGATATCCATTGTTAACCAAGACCTTGTGTAGGTGCTCTTCCTCCTTCCTGCGTATTTCCGGCCCATTTGAATAGTGTCCTAACACAGCTTTGCTTGTGGACTTTGCGGTAATTGCTGAGGAAATTGAGGATTTGGTCAGTGTGGGTTGCCTTCCTATATACTGTTGTTTGGAACTCTCCGTTGGTCACTCGTTCTACCCTGACATATAGAATCGGAAGTTGATTGGTGTCTTCCTCTTTTCTCGTAAATTTGGTCCCGGTGAAAACGTTGTTGATGAGATGGTGTGTCGCTTGTAACTTGCAGTGTTTAATGATGACAAATGTGTCATCCCACGGATCGGATCCACAGTTTTGGCTGTATGAGGGGGAGCGTAGTGTGTTGAAGTCTTTGCATGACGGCCTCTGCAATAAGCCCTGAGATGGGTGACCCTACAGGTATGTCATTGATTTGTTTGTATATTTGGCCGTTAAAGATGAAGTGTGTGGTGAGGCATAGGTCCAGCAGTCTGAGTATGTTGTCTTTGCTGATGGAACTGTTTGGAGTTGGGGTTTCTGCTGCATCCAGTAATGTGACAAGTGTTTGTTTGGCTCGTGGTATGGCAATGGACGTGAATAGTGCTGTGATGCCAAAAGATACCATAATCTCATCGTCATTGATTTTAATGTTCTTGAGGTTATTAAGGAATTCCTGATTCGTTTCTGTCTAACTAGAAATTATGGGCAGAATTAAGAGTCATACTAGACGCAAACGTTAATTCTGTTTCTCTTTTCACAGATACTGCCAGACCGTTAAGTTTCTCAAGATTCTCTGCATGCATTTCAGATTTCCAGCAACAGCAGTATTCTGCTTTTAGCCTGCTGGTGTGTGACCACCAGTCATGAAGGACTTGCTATCTTAATCGGTCACTCACCAAACTCTGTTTCAAAAATCAGGGAGGGTTCAAAGAAAGGCACACCCACCCTTATTTACAAACCCAGACAGTGATCATCGTGGCGACTCCCATCCAACCATAATCACCAATCTGGAGATACATACTTCTGCCCAGATAACTCCCTAATTATTTGGTAATTGTATAGGTCTCTAGAGGGAAGCAGCACAGGGTTCAAGGCAGTTTTCTAAGCCGTGGACAAGGTACCGACTGCACCTATTAAATTCTGTCCTAAAATTCAGGATTCTATTAAGAGTGGATGAGGTTTGAAGAGCTTTAGAATGACCAATCTCATGCCCATTTTCAGAAATAAACACAGACAGATAATTATGGGTCAGGTAGATTAACATTTATGATAGAGAAAATTTTAGCATCTTTATAGGTAAAATTAATATCTAGATGAAGCAAAAATAATTAGAAGCATGCAATGTAGATTTCAGAAACAAAATCACGCTCAACAAATCCCATGAGAATCTTTGACATTATAGATATAACACAACAAGAAAATACAAGGAATATTGCCTGTATGAATTTTCAAACGACCTTCAAAAACACCCAAACAGGAACTATAGGAAGACTGATGGGAACTAAATTAGGGAATATACAGACGTAAGATTTAGGAGAAGAATTCAATCATGGCTGATATGTTTTCCAACCACATTCTACTGATTTCTCCCTGATCTCTTTACTAATCAAGAACGTAGCTATCTCTGTCTTAAAGACATTTGATAACTTGACCTCCACTGCCTTCTGCTGCAATGAGTTCTGAAGAAGAAATTCCTCATCTCAGTTGTAAAAGGTCATCTCTTCACTCTGAAGCTGTGCCCTTGGGTCCTAACCTCTCATACTAGTGGAAACTGCTTCTCCAAGTCCACCCTATCCATGTCTTTCACTATTTGGTAAGTTTGAATGAGATAGCCCCTCATCTTTTTAAACTCCACTGACTGCAGACTCAGCTTCCTCAACCATTCCTCACGTGACAAGCCACCCATTCTGTGGGATCATTCTTGCAAACCTACTTGGATCCCTTTCAATACCAACACATCCTTCCCTAGAAATGGGGCCCAAAACTCCTCACAATATTCCAAATGCAGTCTGACCAGAGACTCTCAGTCTGAGCAGTACAACTCTGCCCTAGTATTCACTTCAAGAGGGCTAGAATACAAATGTCACATTTGCCTTCCAAACTGCCAACTAAACTTGCATGTTAACCTCAAAAAAAATCTTGAACGAGAACTCCTAAGTCCCTCTGTGCTTCAGATTTCCAAAGTCGTTCCCCATTTAGAATATAGTCTATGCCTCTATTCTTCCGACTAAAGTGCACAACCTCTCATTTTCCAACAATGTATTCCATCTGCCACTTCTTTGCCCACTCTCCTAACCTGTCCAAGTCTTTATGGAACCTCCCCGCTTCCTCAATCCTACTGTCCCTCCAGCTATCTTTGTGTCTTTTGCAAACTTAGCAACTTTGTCTTCAGTTCCTTTGGCCAGATTGTTGGCAATTGGATCAAAAAGTTTTAAAAGAGAAGGAAACATAGGAATTATGGGCAGTCTACCACAATGATTAAAATGAGCAGTAGTGTCCCAAAGAAGTTGTTTGAGTATAGGTAGATAGGAAGTGATGTGATTTTGATATACACCTAAAGGAAGTAGCATACAAATTTGCGGATGCTATTGAATTAGGCTTAAATAAACAAGCTTAGAGTTTACAAAAACGAGAGTAAATCTAATTGAGGCATATACAATACTAAAGGAGATTGACAAAGTAGACTGAGAGCAATATTTCCCCTTGTGGGGCAATCCAAAACAAGAGGTCAGTTTTAGGCTAAGGGGCAGTAGATTTAAAATAAACATGAGGAGGAATTACTTCTCTCAAAATGTTGTGAATCAGTGGAATTCACTACCCAAGAGTGTGGTGGACACTGAATATGTTTAAAGAGAAGATAGGCTGATGGGTTAAAGGGTTATGAGCAGCAAGCAAGAAAATGGATTTGGGTCAACAGGCTAGGGAGTGGCAGCTGGAGTTTAATTTGGATAAACATGAAGTATTGCATTTTGGTTATACAAACAAGGACAGGATTCATACAATTAATGGCAGGGCCCTGGGTAGTCTTGTAGAACAGGAACCAAGGGGTTCAGGTACATAATTCTTCGAACTTTGCATCACAAGTAGACAGAGTGATTAAGAAGGCGTTTAGCATGCTTGTCTTCATTGCTCAGACCTTTGAGTATGGGCATTAAGATGTCATGTTGAGGTTGTACAGAATGTTGACGAGACCTCTTCTGGAGTACGGTGTACAGTGTACAGTTCTAGTTGCCCTGTTAAAGCAAGGGTATTATTAAACTAGACAGGGTTCAGTAGAGATTTGGCAGGATGTTTCCTAGAATGGAGGGTTTGAGATATAAAAATAAACTGGAATAGACTAAAAAGGCTTGGACATTTTCCACTGGATCGTAGGAGGCTGAGGGGCGAATTTATTGAGGTTTATAAAATGAAGGGCATAGATAAGGTGAATAGCACCTTAGGTTGGGGGAGTTGAAAACTAGGGGGCATATTTTTAAGGTGAGAGGAGAGGGATTTAAAAAGGACTTGAGGGGCAGGCTTTTTGCATAGACAGTAGTTAGTGTGTGGAATGAAGTGCCAGAGCAAGTGGTTGATGCAGGTACAACGTTTAAAGGACATTTGGATAAGTTCATGAATAGGAAAGGTTTGGAGGGATACGGGCCAAGCACAAGCAGGTGAGACTAGTTTAGTTTGGGAAAATGATTGGCGTGGACTACATTGTATGATTCTATGTGATCTGCCACAGTTATATTAAATGGTGAGACAGGTTCGAGGGGCTGAATTATCTATTCTTATGCCTACTCTTCAACTTCTAAGTAGGGTGCACAGTAAATAATCTTGAGGATTCACATACAATTGCTAGGCGGACAATGATAAGATGACAGAATGGTGAAAATTGTGGCAGATAGAATCCAATGACAAACTGTGCAGGAATTTGTTTCCATTTAAAATACTGAAGTAATATCTTAAATGGATGAAGAACGGATTCATAGAATGAGAGAGAAATTTGGAAGCACAGGCTTAAAGGATAAGCAACTCATCAATTAGATAAAGCCATGAAATACAAACTGAATACTGGATAATATGGCAAGAGGTCTAGAATAAAAATGCTAAGATGCAATAGTAGTTCCATATAAAATCATAATAGAATCAGTTTTAGTAGCTTTATTTTTATTATTCCTTCTCTGCATCATTTTATTATTCATTCGTGGATAGAGGATTCACTGACTATGCCAATATTTATTGTCCTTCCCCAACTGCCCTTGGGGAAGGTGGTTGTGAGCTGCCATTGTTTGTAATTTTAAGTTTCACTTAATGGAAAGAAAGTTGAAGCATGGGGATGTAGTGTAAATTCATCAGGATGATGACTGACATGAGAAAATACAAATATTAATTAAAATTGGGACGGGTTTCAATGAACAGAGAAAATGAATGAGTGATTTGGTAGTAATGTTTAAAATAATGACGGGATAGGCATAGAAAAGGAGTAGATTCCATTGCTTCAGAGGTCAGAGTAGCAGATTTACAAAAAAAACATTCAATTCAATAAAGTTAAGATATCTATGAAGGGTTGGTAGGTTGTGGAATAACTACTGGAATTGGTTATCAAAGCAGAATTAAAAACAGCAAGCACATAACTTTGTACAATTCTTGTATGATTGACAAACTCTTGACACAAATTGTTTGGGCTAAACAGTTCACTGTCTTGTCATTTTGTAGCAATGAATCTAGCTGACAGCAAGGCTCCCATAAACATTTTGAGCTTGCACAGACTTAATCAATAGTCATATTTACTAGAGACAATTAAAAAAAGAAAATTAAAACACATCGTAAATATTTAGTTTTCCTACAATTCTGTTTCAATTCATTGCTTTCATCCCAATTAAGTAAAAAATTAAGTAATTTTCTGCATGGTGTTCAAACGCCAGAAAATAGAGAACCTCTCCACTCAAACACAATATTAAAGTTTTGATTTTCCCTTGGTAATTCACGGTAAACTGACCCTGTTTTAGGCAGCCCATTCAATGAAATGGAAATCGATCTTTGTCCCTTTCATTCCCCACACCCTGCTTCCAAAAATTATCTAAGGGAGCTGCGGAAAATTTTCCCAATCATTCACTCTCTTCCTCACTTTCCCATCCCACTCCACCATCTACTCTCCTCTTGGTATTAACTACTTCTCGTCCACCTTCCTCACCCCTTTCTCCTCTCCCAATTCTCTTTATCATCCTTCAAGCAATCTCTATCCACACTACCACACCCTTTGCCTGTCTTCATTCTTATCTTTCCCCTGGACCCAGACTGTCCAGGTTCTCTCCCTATCCATCTCCTTGGTCAACTTCTAAACAAAAAACGAAGAACTGCAGATTCTGCAAATCTGAAATAAGAACTAAGTTGTTGGAAAAACTCAGCAGGTCTGGCAGCATTGTTGCAAGGAAGCAGAGTCAGTGTTTCGGGTCCAGTGACTTTTCTTCGGAACTATACAATTCTGAAGAAGGGACACTGGACCTGAAACGTCCAGTTTTCTCTTTTATTCATTCATTCGATGAGGGTGTCGCTGGCTAGGCCAGCATTTATTGCCCATCCCAGACAGCAGTTAAGTGTCAACTACATTGCTGTGTCTGGAGTCACATGTAATCTAAATCAATTAAGGATAGTAATTTCCTTCCATAAAGGATATTAGTGAACCAAATGGGTTTTCCCACAATCAACGATGGATTCTTGGTCATTGTGAAATATTTAATTCTAAATTGTCATTGAATTCAAATTGAATCCTGGTCTCCAGAACATTGCCTGGGTCTGTGGATTAACAGTTCAGTGATAATACCACTAGGCCATCACCTCCCCTGTTGAGATCTGCTGAGTTTCTCCAGTAACTTCTGTTTTTATCCTTGGTCAAATCTCTTCCACCTCATCTGTTTTGGGAATTCATTTTCTGAACAAATTAAGGTTTCTTTAGTTGTTCTTTCAGTAAACAACTGGCTATTTGTGTATTGAAGTGAGGGATATCATTTTAACAGTAATGCAGCCAACCCTCCTCATCTCCTGCTTATCATTCTCAGCTCCTCCACAGCGTCTGGACAACACATTAATCTCTGCCTGTCCATGAACTGCTTTCCCTGGGCATAAGATTGCTCCAATATTTTCCAGCACTCTTCCAGCAGACCTCTTGCTGTCCTCTAACCTCTTCCTTTGTGTTAGTTTCTTCATCTACTGGGCTCAAACTATATTGTACCTTAACTCCCACAAGAAGCTTAAAATCCTACTTAATGTTCTTCCTCTAAACTTTGGAGCACAATGACATTTTGCAAAGGTAAACACCTTCTTGCTTCGGTTACCTTACTTGTCCTACCAGTGCTTTTATTCTACCAAACCTCTTCTAACTCTGAGTATTATCTCAGTTCTAATCCAATTATTCTGGCACCCAACTTCACTTGACTGTGCAGAATGACTCTCTATGTTCAACATCACTGGATATCAAATAGGGTGAAAACACTCTCTAAATGCAAAACTTAAATTTTGCAAGCTAAGACCAATGTGATGTCCAAAAAAAAATTAAGTTGACTTCACTAGTACATATAAAGTCCACAACTGCAGGCGTTTTACCTGTAAATGTTCTTCTGGAACTACCACTGGGCCGCATCTTGTAACGTCAGCACAGGCGCCTTGACAATACATGTGTGGGTCATCCTTCTTTCTTAAATACTGATTGGTTGCACATGGCCTTGTAGAAAACATTAACAGTCTAGTTTAGAAAGGTTAATAATAAATGTTAAATACTAATTACATGCTTACATGCAGAGTAATGGAATCTATATATTAGCAATTATTTATTCCATCAATATATCATTTTTATTTAGTATTTCTGCATGATAGATGGTCAGTGAACAGTTATTATTATAATTAGTTGAGCTGAGTCAAAAAATAACTGCAGTTAAAAACTTAAACACATTAATCTTAGATTAGTCTACGTCACAAAAATGTAAACAGAATATACTTTGGATTGAGATGCATTTGTACTCATAATGGTGAGCATGTCAGTGCTGGTGAACAGAACACTGTCTACTTTGGATATTTCAATTCAACATCAAGCACTCACAGGTCAGGCACAGCACAGTTAATTGCAGAATAAGTCTCTTTTCCAGCATCCTAACAATGTGTCTTGGCCCCTGTTCAACAGAGTTTCAATACATTTCCATTTATGATAGCTGCTAACCTAAGAATGTCAATTCAGCATGGTGTGACTATTAACAGTTTGAATGGAAGCATCCAAACTCATTTCATTTGAGATTTTTCCAGCCAATAAGTACAGGCTTCTCATCTGTTAATGTGGCTTGGATGTGAACTTGGTCCCCTTAAGTGAAAAACTGCTGTTTAGCGCATTTTATCCTGCAATCTAGTTAATGAGTAATTTTCCAGATGGCAGACTAGTGGTGTACTGCAAGGATCAGTGCTTGCTATTCACTATAAATTACTTTGATGACAGAACCAAGTTGTAAATGATTTGGATGTAGGAGTGGAAGGGTGGATTAGTAAATTCGCGGATGATACGAAGGTGGGTCGAGTTGTGGCTAGTGTGGAGGGCTGTTCCAGGTTACAAAGGCGCATTGACAGAATGCAGAGCTGGGCTGAGAAGTGGCAGAAGGAGTTTAACCCTCAGAAGTGCGAGGTGATTCATTTTGGAAGGACAAACTTGAAAGCAGAATACGGGGTTAACAGAAAGATTCTTGGCAGTGTGGAGGAGCAGAGGGATCTTGGGGTTTATGTCCACAGTTCCCTGAAAGCTGCCATCCAGATGGATAGAGTTATTAAGGTGTATGGTGTTAGCTTTCATTAATAGAGGATTGAGTTCAAGAGCCGTGAAGTTATGTTCCAGCTATACAAAAGCTTGGTTCGGCCACATCTGGAGTATTGTGTCCAGTTCTGGTTGCTTCATTACAGGAAAGACGTGGAAGCATTGGAAAAGGTGCAGAGGAGATTTACCAGTACATTGTCTGGAAAGGAGGGAAGATCTTATGAGGAATGGTTGAGACATCTAGGGCTTTTCTCTTTAGAATAACGAAGGATGAGAGGTGACTTGATAGAGGCGTACAAGATGATCAGAGGTATAGATAGAGTCGACAGCCAGAGACTTTTTCCTAGGGTGGAGGTAGCGATTACGAGGGGGAATAGTTTTACAGTGAGTGGAGGTAGATATAGGGGAGATGTCAGAGGTAAGTTCTTTACTCAGAGAGTGGTAGGGGCATGAAATGCATTGCTGCAGAGGATAGTAGAGTCAGCCTCATTAGGTGCATTTAAGTGGCTATTAGTTAGGCATATGGATGACAGTATAAGGTAGGGGTGGAGGTTAGATAGACCTTAGGTTTAGGGTAAAAGTTCGGCACAACATCATGGGCCGAAGGGCCTGTACTGTGCTGTACTGTTCTACGTTCTATGCTCTAATATTCCCAAATTTGCTAATGACACAAAACTAGATGGGACTGAGAGTTGCGAGGAGGATTCAAAGAAACTTCAGGGAAATCGACGTAAGTTCAGTGTGTGGACGAACACATAAAACAAACAGTAGAATGCTGATAAATGTGAAGTTATACACTTCATTGTGAAAAACCAAAACAGAGATTATTAAGAGACAGCAGGAACTGCAGATGCTGGAGAATTTGGGAAATATGGATATACAAAGGAATCTGGCTATCTTTCTGAACCAGTTAATGAAAGTAAATAGATAGTTGCAACAAACAATTAGGAATGCCATCATCACAAGAGGAGTTTAGAAATAGGGATGTCTTAATGCAATTATAGAAGGTCTTGGTGAGACCACAACCAGAGAACTGTGTGCAGTTTTGGGCTTCGTACCTATGACAGGATATCCTTGCCACAGCAACGCAGCAAAGGTTCACCAGGCTGATATCAGGGATGGCAGGACTGTCAAATGAGAAAATATTGGTTTGACTGTGTCTATATTTCCTAGAGTTGAAAAGAATGAGAGAGGATCTGATTTTAAACATATAAAGTTGTAACAAGAGAAGATGTTTCCCCTGGCTGAGGAGTCTAGAACCAGGGATCACAGGCTCAGGATGCAGGGTAGACTATTTAGGACTGAGATAAAGGAATATTTCTTCAGTCCTAACTTCATGACCACAGAAGGATGTGGAGGCCAAGTCACTGTGTATATTCAAGAACAAAATTGATAAAGTTTTGGATATTAAAAGGGTATTAAGGGATATGGAAAGAAGATGGAAATACGGTATTGAGATGTAGGAATAGCTAAAATCATGTTGAATGTCAAAGAATGTTCAAAGGGCCAAATGGGCTACTCCTGCTCCTAATTTCTAAAACACGGATTCTTTTCCTAAAATCAAAAACTTTAAAATGGTAGATTTTAAAGACAACAGATTCTCACCATACCTGCTTAGCAGAATTGGGCCAACTACTTTACGAACTTGGAATGTTTCTTGTAAATATTTAATTGCTTTTGGGAACAGTTTATTCTAATATGGAAAAGAAACAGAGATAAATAGTCATTTGGCAGGATTGAACTGGAGAAGTGCTGAAAACAAAGACACATTTTGTTTAAGTTTTCATCTGGTGCTCAGCAGGACAATTTGCAAGAATACTATTTCAAGGGGAAAGGCAATATTTATACGGAATGAACGCGAGTGTTGCTTGCTTGGCAACTGGACTCTGATTGGTAAAGGCATTGCCAAGGATAATGCACAAATTAACAATCAAACATGATCTTTATTTTCTGTTATTCCTAATATAGAAGTAAAATACTAGATCTCAGACTGCAAAAATCAGGTGAATATTGCAACATAAGTGAATTTTTGTTTGGCAATAGCTCAGCACTGTACCTGATCATTATTCTGGAAAAAAAGTAAAGCTGAGCATCCTTATTACCTGTAATTCTTCAAACAAAATATTGGTTCTTTAATTTCACTTAGAAGCACTTTGAGAGCAATTACAAGTATGAAAATAACACAACATATAAAAGCTTAAAAGCCTACATGCACGTTGTAAATAATGTTTACGTAACCACCACTTATTAGTCTGGCAGAATTGTATGTAAAATTTACCATCAGCAAAGATATCTTAACTCAAACTATCAGGAACAAACTAGGGAATAATTAATCAGGCATTTTAGGATTATATCAAATGCTTACCAAATTGAATCATTTAAAGTCACTTTACAGATCCAACATAGATAATTATATTTTTTGTATATTTTTGTTGATCTAGTAGTATTTATTAATAAATTTAAACTTGCTCATCATATCCAAAACTTAGTAAAATCTCATTGTGTAGAATGATAGAACTATATTACTCGTTTCATTAAAAAAATTGAATGACAGAGCATAATAACTTTAGATATCAAAATGTACACATTTACAAATCACATTGAGCTCGGAAAGAGATCAGTTTGCAACAGGATGGAACACGAGGTGGCTGCTACATCAGAAGTTGTAAACAGCAGGTTTTTGTTTTATTTATGTATGCCAAGACAGGATGTTTAATTATTAAATAAAATTATTCTATGAAGTAATTTATTAAGTGATTCAAAAAGTCAGTCAATTCCAGCATTAATTATATCTGTATAAATGGACAACAGTACAGGAAACAGAACAAACATTTGGTTTTAAGTATTTAATAAACTTCCAAAAATACGTGCCTCACAGAGGGAAAGACTGAATGGAATAGAAGCTGAGATAAGAATAAAAATTCAAACCATGTCTTATATAAGCAAAGGTCAAGGTTATGGTACAGAATAAAATATAAACAAGTTTTTAACTTTGCAGCATTTGAGAGTCAGGAACATTGTCATCACAGAGGGTGTATGGATGGGGCTGGTCACTCCAGGAATTAGACCATAAGACATAGGAGTGGAAGTAAGGCCATTCGGCCCATCGAGTCCACTCCGCCATTTAATCATGGCTGATGGGCATTTCAACTCCACTTACCCGCACTCTCCCCGTAGCCCTTGATTCCTTGCGAGATCAAGAATTTATCAATCTCTACCTTGAAGACATTTAACGTCCCGGCCTCCACTGCGCTCCGTGGCAATGAATTCCACAGGCCCACCACTCTCTGGCTGAAGAAATGTCTCCTCACTTCCGTTCTAAATTGACCCCCTCTAATTCTAAGGCTGTGCCCACGGGTCCTAGTCTCCCCACCTAACGGAAACAACTTCCCAGCGTCCACCCTTTCTAAGCCATGCATTATCTTGTAAGTTTCTATTAGATCTCCACTCAACCTTCTAAACTCTAATGAATACAATCCCAGGATCCTCAGCCGTTCAGCGTATGTTAGGCCTACCATTCCAGGGATCATCCGTGTGAATCTCTGCTGGACACGCTCCAGTGCCAGTATGTCCTTCCTGAGGTGTGGGGCTCAAAATTGGACACAGTATTCTAAATGGGGCCTAACTAGAGCTTTATAAAGTCTCAGAAGCACATTGCTGCTTTTATATTTCAACCCTCTTGAGATAAATGACAACATTACATTCGCTTTCTTAATCACAGACCAACCTGCAAGTTAACCTTTAGAGAATCCTGGACTTGCACTCCCAGATCCCTTTGTACTTCGGCTTTATGAATTTTCTCACCGTTCAGAAAATAGTCCATGCCTGTATTCTTTTCTCCAAAGTGCAAGACCTCGCATTTGCTCACGTTGAATTTCATCAGCCATTTCCTGGACCACTCTCCTAAACTGTCTAAATCATTCTGCAGCCTCCCCACCTCCTCCGTACTACCTGCCTGTCCACCTAACTTCGTATCATCGGCAAACTTCGCCAGAATGCCCCCAGTCCCTTCATCCAGATCATTAATATATAAAATGAACAGCTGCGGCCCCAACACTGAACCCTGCGGGACACCACTTGTCGCCGGTTGCCATTCCGAAAAAGAGCCTTTTATCCCAACTCTCTGCCTTCTGTCAGACAGCCAATCCTCAATCCATGCCAGTAACTCACCTCGAACACCATGGGCCCTCACCTTACTCAGCAGCCTCCCGTGAGGCACCTTATCAAAGGCCTTTTGGAAGTCTAGATAGATAACATCCACTGGGTTTCCCTGGTCTAACCTACTTGTTACCTCTTCAAAGAATTCTAACAGGTTTGTCAGGCACGACCTCCCCTACTAAATCCATGCTGACTTGTTCTAATCCGACCCTGCACTTCCAAGAATTTAGAAATCTCATCCTTAACGATGGATTCTAGAATTTTACCAACAACTGAGATTAGGCTAATCGGTCTATAATTTTCCATCTTTTGTTTTGAATTAAAATCATATAGATCCATAGAGTTGTACAGCATGGAAATAGACCCTTCAGTCTAACAATTTCATGCCGACCAGGTATTCTAAATTAATCCAGTCTCATTTGCCAGCATTTGGCCCATATTCCTCTAAACCCTTCCTATTCGTGTACCCATCCTGATCCCTTTCAAATGTTGTAATTGTACCAGCCTCCACCACTTCCTCTGGCAGCTCATTCCATGCCGCCACCACCACCCTCTGAGTGAAAACGTTGCCCCTTAGGTCCCTTTTATATCTTTCCGTCTCACCTTAAACCTATGCCCTCTAGTTTGGATTCCCCTACCCTGTTCTGTCTCTGACATCAGGGAGTATTGTCAGAGGTAGTCAGAACCTGAGGACTAGGTTATATTAGCTGACATTGGAATAAAACAAAGGGAAAATCAAATTAGTCATTATAATAGAGACTTCTTTTATAGAACCAACTCACACCCAAATCATTAGCAGATTTTGTTGCCACACTAACAAACCTTTGTTGCAACAATAACAACAAAGGAATCTTCCAACATTACTAGTCGTAATTTGACAGGTAACTACTATTAAAAGATTGATTTTCATCCTTAACGTAATTCCCACAATAATTTCAGGGAATGTAAATTATGAAGGAAGTTCTTAATGTCAACATCACACTACATTTTCAAGTTTAGAAAAGTAGGATTTATACTACAATTTTTGTCTTGGACAAATCTTTCAGAATACAGCATAAGTATAAAAATTATTGCTGGCAGAAGCAAAAGTAAAATATCAGTTGAGGAGATGTAAAGAGATGTTTAAGGGTATGAAGAAAGTAAAAGTTAAAAAAAATTTGCTAGCTAATTTCAAGTGTGGAAAACATTTATTTGCAAAAAAAAGAGTAAGCAGTATTATGGAAAAGTAGTTAGAAGGGGAATGGAGATGATCGGGAAATTTAAACAGAATCCCAATCTCTCTAGCTACATGGAGTCTTTCCCTGTTTACTTGCTCACTACTCAACATCACGGAACATATTTCACTCATAATACTCAAGACTGAGCTTGCGTACCATCATGGTCAAAAAAAATACACTTCACCATATGAATATTTTCACAAAACTGGTACAAAATAATGTAATAAAGATGATAAAAATTGAAACAAATGAACAAAGCAACCACCTAATAACAAAGTAAGATAGGGACAGGGATCTGAGAACAGTGCTAGATTTTCTACCATGTAAAACAACTTTTTTTTTAATAAACTTACCTCAAAATTTGCAATTTTCTTGTTTCTTGTCACTCACCTGTGACAGATCCACATCCTTTTTCACAGTTATTAAACACATTGTGTTTGTATCATATTACTTGCTTAAATTGTCTTCTGTAAGAAAATTGGGGGCCCTCATTTTTCTAATTTCCTTTTGCTAAGTTTGAAACTTTAAATAAATTTAGCTCAGACAACTTCAAACCTGTCTCTCGCCATGTCCAAACATAAACAATCTGTAACAAACAAGGGCAAAAGGCAAGTTACTGATAAATGCTATAATGAATACCAGGTGTCTTATGGTCAGAAAAATGCAAGCTGATCTAAGGTTTGGGCGGACAAGAAGGTGACTATTATTCTAATATTGAGTAATTGAATTGTAGACATTTGTGGTGTTTAGGAAAACAGAATAGTCTGTTCTTCTGTACTGTAAGCTGAATCTGAGTTGGAGGCAGACAAGGAGGCAAAAGTTATTGTGACACACTGAGTAGCTGTCCCATGTCCACTGGTTGGAAAGATTCAAATGGTTAACTGACAAAGAAACTGCCATGTCTTTGAAACAGGTCATATCAACACAGATATGGGGGTAGTTTGTCCTCATCAACTGGCAGCACTCACCCTGCAGCTGTCTTCGTCAGATACATGGTGGTTCAAAAGAGGAGTCCCCCAACACTTCGACTAGATAATTGGCTTTGGTCCTCACAAATTTAATAAAATTGATGCACTTTGTGGCAACTCCTTGCTTGGATACTGGTATCAGTGAGTTATCTGGAATATACTTTACCTGTCTAGTTGGTTAATTGTCTAATTAACCAATGCACCTCATCTAAAATGCAGCTTCTGCTTAAAGATGGTCTATTGCCTACATTAGACAACCGTGGTCCCTAATCCCAAAATCTTACACTTCTAATGAATTACCTTCACTGCATTGAAGTTCAATGGTATCAATCTTTAATGAAAACTGAAGTGTAAATGAACCATCAAAAAGAGAATTGTATCAGAGATGGTTCCGTAGGTAGTTTCCATCAAAAAGAGAATATTGCTTCAAGGTGAACAATACAATCTCCTTTTATACTTGACATGTACGTACTCTATTAAATGGTTAAACAAAATTCAATCTTTATTTCAACATTTGTTTAGGTAAATTTTAATCTTAACCACTAAAATCTGTCAGGACTGAAAAAACATTTGTCTAGGAATATTGCCTATACCACCAAACTCTCTAAAGCTAGTTTTACAAATATCATCAATGATTTTTAACCTTCAGGTTTGTAAAACAAATTATTTTTTACTTAATAATCTGGTTATTAATTTTTCATTAATTTTGTTTGATCAAATATTTGGCATTTTCCTGCATCTAGTTGACTTGATGTGTCATTCATTATAGAGTCAAAACATTTCATCCAAATTTGCAAGTAGTAACCCTGAACAATATAATAACATGAAAACATCAACAACTGATCCACCCAGAAAAAACAGGCCCAAAAATTCATCTCTATCTTATTCTGCATCTTTGCTGAGACATACCACTTAGCTATACCACACCTTAGTCAAGATTAGAATATGCTAGGAACACACAGCACTCATTGGGGGAGACAAAAAGGTACTGTTAACGTAACTGAGTTTTAGCAAAGAACTATAAAGACTTAAAACGTTAACGCTACATTTCTTTATGACATAAGGTTAAGTGTAATTGTTCTCACACTTGGTGTTATTTTCAATCGGAATGAGGCACTTTTGGATTTCATTTTGCCTCTTACAAACATAAAATGCCAAATAATGGATTTCCTGTACATTACAATTTACCATTGAAATATACTTTTATAGTTATATATTGAAGAATGCATGAATTTTTTTACATACCTTAACTAAATGTTTTTTGTCCACGGGTAAACTAGAATATAAGAAGTATAAAAAAGCTATCAACATTAAAAGCTAAAGTCAGTAAAGTTTTTAGTAAATGGCTGTCAAGATGATAAATTATAATACTTACTATTCAATACTTAAATCATACACAATTTTTATTCTTAGATGCTGATCAATACTCCTTCTGGTAATTCGACTTGGTTCTAAGTATACTTGATAAATCACCTATAATGGTAAAGATAGCATTGTTTAAAATATTACATATAAACTTTAACAGGTAGACGTATCAGCTCTACACACGTAACTTCCTATATGATAAATGTCCCTTTAATGGCTGATTAAATGAGCTCACGCCCTTCAGGGTATTCTATAAAAATGTAGAAACTGTTACTTTAACATAAAATATTTCAAATACATACAATCCACGGAAGATTTTTTTCACCAACATATAACCAGTGGAAAGCTGTTTCGAAACTAAGGACTATTTTCCTTAAATAAGGAGACACAGTAAGCCAGAAAGTGGGATACAAGTCCTGTACCAAGTCCCATTGATCCATTTCCAGAGTATTTCTTTCACTCATGGATTCTATCACTTTTCATTCATTAGATCAACAAAATGCAATGTTACTGAAATTCTTGGTAACTGCCGTGACATGATAAAATTGCCCCAAAGAAAAAGAACAGACTCAAAAATTAGATTGAAAATTGGTTGGAAACATTTTACTTCTTCGAAACAGTTACATTGAAATTTCTCAAACTTAAAAATTGAGATGGGATTGCATTTAGTGGGAAGCAACAATTTTGATATGGAGATGTAAGTGAGGCTGCAATTCATCCGTTCATGATGCTATGACCTCATAGGGTATGCCCTGTGCCCTTTAAAACAAACAGTTGCAGAACCTGGGTTCTGTTAACCCGATGGAAGGATGACAAATAGCTGAAATAGGAATTGTGTGAAAATATCAGGCAGTTTTAAAAAAAAGGCCCATGTCATGCTTGCCTTCATCGGAAAGAGCACTGGTGTAAGAATAGGCTGCAGCTTTATAGAGCTCTAGTTAGGCCACACTTGGAATATTGCATACAGTTCTGCTCACCACACTATCAGAAGGACGTGGATGCTCTGGAGACAGGATGTTGCCTGGTTTGGGGGATTTTAGCTAAGAAGAGAGATTGGATAGACTGAGTTCATTTTCACTTGAACACAGGAGGTTGTGGGACGACCTGATAGAAGTTTAAGATTGTGAACAGCATGGATAGAGTGGAAAGCATAAGGCTTTTCCCCCCAGGGTGGGGAGGGAGGGTCAATTACTTGGGGGGACAGCCCAGAAGTCACACAACACAACTGCTCGGCCTACTGTGTTCATCCAGCTCCATACCTTGTTATACCAGGTTACAGTCCAACAGGTTTATTTGAAATCGCAAGCTTTTGGAGTGCTGCTCCTTCATCAGGTGAAGAGGAGGGAAGCACACAGGCACAGAATTTATATGCAGAGACAATGGCAAGATAATTCCAGGTAATTGAGAGAGTCAAAAGATAAGTACAAATAGAGTGAGTCGAGTGTCGACAGGCTGAATAACAAGCCTTTGTAAGTGATTGAAAGTGTCAAATAGTGTGAGTAAAGTTTCAACAGCTGAATAACAAGTGAAGGGATGACCAATGATCTGATTAATTGAGGCAGAGAGATATTTACAGAAGTTAAAAATAAAATGGTGCTAGAGACAAACCAAATAGCTGGAGTGATATGACAGGTATAAGAGTCACATGATGAGGGTCTAACCAAAGTAACAAGTAATTCAAAACAGTACAAACTAATTAAGGTAGATAGATAACAGCAAGTCATCAAGATGGTGGTGTCAAAACAGAGCAGTAAGGAAGATTTTATACAGAAGAGTATGGTGGGGTTACATGTAGCGCGACCAGAAACCAAGATTACAGTTGAGGCAGTCCTCGTGGGTACAGAACTCGGCTATCAGTTTCAGCGTGGTGATTCTGCATTGTTGTGCATCTCAAAGGCCGCCTTGTAGTATGCTTACCCAAAAATCCAAGGCTGAATGACCTTGACTGCTGAAGTGTTCCCTGACTGGGAGGAAACACTGCTGCTTGTCAATTGTGGCGCTTTGACCGTCTACGACAACCATCTGTCGTCGTAGCTTCTGCATGGTCTCACTGATAATACCATGCCTCAAGGCATTAATACCCATAGCATATGAGGTAGACAACATTGGTTGAATCACACGTATGTACCATGTACGTGGTGAGTGGTGCTCCCACATGTAATGGTAGTATCCATGCCGATGATCTGACATGGTCATGCAGAGGTTGCCATGGCATAGTTGTGTGGTGTTGCAGTCGCTGTTCTCCTGAAGACTGGGTGGCTTGCTACAAACGATGGCCTTTTTGAGGTTAGGTGGCTATTTGAAGGCGAGAGGTGGAGGTGTACGGATGGCCTTGGTGAGATGTTCATTGTCATTGATGACAGGTTTCAGGCTGCAAAGAACGTGGCATAGTTTCTCCACTCCGGGGAAGTATCAGACAATGAAGGGTACTCTATCGGTCACGTCCCATGTCTGTCTTCTGAGGCAATCCCTGCGGTTTTTCGCTATGGCACGTCAGAACTGTCAATCAATGAAGTGAGCACCACCTCCTGTTCTTATGAGGGTTTCTTTCAGCATGTGTAGGCGTCCACTGCATTCCTCCTCATCTGAGCAGATCCAGTGTATATGCAGGGCTTGTTTGTAGGGGATGGCTTCTATAACATGTTTAGGGTGGAAGCTGGAGAAGTGCAGCATCGTGAAGTTGCCTGTAGGATTGCAGTAGACGCTCTGGGCTACGTTGCCAGCGCGGCTGATGAATGTGACATTGACGCATCGCCTGATGGCTTGATCAGACATGTCAAGCTTAGGGCAATGGCATTCCAGAGCGGTCCAAGTCAACTCTTTCTTCTTTGGTTGCTGCATTGCTGATCTCCTTGCAGACTGTTCCGGTTCGTCTCATTGGGCTCGTTGCTGAAATCTTGGAGTTTGTGGAAGAAATGTTGTTGATAGAAATGTGATTGTCCAAGAATGAGACTGATTGTGAACATTCTGAAGAGTCCATCCTAAGTCTGATGGTGGGATGAAATTCATTGATATCATCATGTAGTCATATGTGATTCCTCGCCATGAGTCCAACGGAAGAAAATATCGTCAATGTATGTGGTGAAAAGTGTTGGTCAGAGGTTCTGTGCAGCAAAGAAGTCTTATTCAAACTTGTGAATGAAAATGGTGGGGTGTAAATTTGGTCCCCATGGCTATTCTGTGTGTGTGGATAAAGAGCTGGTTGTCAAAGGTGAAGACGTTGTGGTTGAAGATGAAGCGGAAGAGTTGTAGGATGGCATCTGGAAATTGGCAGTTGTTGGTTCGAGTACTGTGGCTGTCATGGGGGAATCCTGGTGTAGAGTGCCGAAACATCCATTGTGTCAAGGAATGTTCCTGGTTTGACTAGTCCGTGGGTGCCGAGTTTCTGCAAGAAGTCTGTAGTATCACAACAGAAACTGGGAGTTCCTTGTACAATGGGTTTCGAGATGCCCTCGACATAGCCAGAGAATTTCCCACACAGAGTCCCATTGAGACGTCCAGCTGTGTTGGCTTTGTGGATCTTTGGAAGGCAGTGTCAGTCTCCTGTGCGGGATGTACATGGCACGAGAACACATAGGATACTGTGGAGGTCTGGATCAAAAGTCCTGATCAGTCTATTCAGTTGATGGGTGTGTTCTTTGGTTGGATCAGCAGGTAGATGTCTGCAGTGTTCCTGGTTGTTCAGTTGTCAGTATGCTTCTTTGCAGTAGTCCGTTTTATTCTGTATGACGATGGCTCCTCCTTTGTTTGCTGGTTTGATTATGATGTTGCGGTTAGCCCTGAGAGCCTTGGGTGATGCTCTGGGCTACGTTGCCAGCACGGCTGATGAATGTGACATTGATGCATCGCCTGGTGGCTTGATTAGACATGTCAAGCTTAGGGCAATGGCATTCCAGAGGGGTCCAAATCAACTCATTCTGCTTTGGTTGCTGCATTGCTGATCTCCTTGCAGAATGCTCTGGTTCGCTGGTCATCTCATTGGGCTTGCTGCTGAAATCTTGGAGTTTGTGGAAGAATTCTACGTCTCATTTGCCTGTTGAATTCCTCTGTTTCTGCTGCAAGACTAATGGGGTAGTGGGGCAGGGGACACAGGATCAGGAAGCAGGGAGGGTGAGGGGGTGTAGTTTGAAAGAGATGTGCAAGACAAGTTTTTCACATAAAGGGTGGTGAGTGCCTGAAATGCAGGCCAGAGGTGGAACCAGTCACAAGAGCAACCGGACGAATACATGAATAAAAAGGGAATAGAGGGATACAAATCCTGTAACTGAAGCTCCAGTCTCTCTCTCTCTCTGTGTCTCTGCTCCAGTCTCTGCTCCAGTCTCTCTCTCTCTCTCTCTGTGTCTCTGCTCCAGTCTCTCTCTCTCTCTCTCTCTCTCTCTGTCCCTGCTTCAGTCTCTCTCTGTGTGTCCCTGCTTCAGTCTCTCTCCCTCTACGGTTTCTGTCTGAGCCGCTCCCAGCTGCATTTTGTAGGGAGTTCAGATTATTTTCCAGGAGTTCTCACTCACCTCTCTCCGGTCGGGGACTCTGTGTTTACATCTGGCACAGGCACTGTTTTCAATGACAGTACAAACGATACCGGTGACGATACAAAACGCCCAGCTCCTCAATCCAGATATTGGGGCGGCCATCACGGCGGAGTCCGCGCATGCGTACACCACCACGTTAAGAGACTGCGCAGAATCTGAGGATCCCCTTCATCCTCGCGGTGTGACCCGGGGAAGTGTAGCCGACAGTGCAATGTCTGTGTGTGAGTGAGCATCCCCTTCATCCTCACAGTGTGACCCTGGGAATTGCAGCAGACAGTGCAATGTCTGTGTATGAGTGAAGATCCCCTTCATCCTCGCAGTGTGGCCCTGGGAACTGCAGCAGGCAATGCAATGTCTGTGTGTGAGTGAGCATCCCCTTCATCGTCGCAATGTGTCCCCAGTCAAACAGCAGACAGTGCAATGTCAGTATGTCTGAGTATCCCCTTTATCCGCAGAGCTTCTCGGATAGAGCTGGAGGTGATTCGGTAATGTGTGTCTGAGGATTCTTTTCATCCACAAAGTGTGTCACAAGGAACTGCAAATGATTGTGCCCTGTGTGTCTGAGGATCAACTGCCTCCTCAGAGTTTGTCACAGGGAGTTGGAAGAAACTGTGCAGTGTGTTTATGCGCACAAGTGTCTGAGGATCTTCATCATCGTGGAAAAGTCCTGGGGAAAATTGATGTACAGAGAGATCTGGGTGTTCAGGTCCGTTGTTCCCTGAAGGTGGCAACGCAGGTCAACAGAGTGGTCAAGAAGGCATACGGCATGCTTTCCTTCATCAGACGGGGTCTTGAGTACAAGAGTTGGCAGGTCATATTACAGTTGTAAAGGACTTTCGTTCAGCCACATTTGGAGTACTGCGTACAGTTCTGGTTGCCATATTACCAAAAGGATGTGGATGCTTTGGAGAGGGTGCAGAGGAGGTTCACCAGGATGTTGCCTGGTATGGAGGGCACTAGCTATGAAGAACGGTTGAGTAGACTAGGATTATTTTCATTAGAAAGACGGAGATTGAGGGGGGACCTGATTGAGGTCTACAAAATCATGAGGGGTGTAGACAAGGTGGATAGCAAGAAGCTTTTTCCCAGAGTGGGGGACTCAATTACTAGGGGTCATGAGTTCAAAGTGAGAGGAGGAGAGTTTACGGGAGATATGCGTGGAAAGTTCTTTACGCAGAGGGTGGTGGGTGCCTGGAACACGTTGCCAGCGGAGGTGGTAGACACAGACACGTTAGTGTCTTTTACGATGTATCTGGACAGGTTCTTGGATGGACAGGGAGCAAAGGGATACAGACCCTTAGAAAATAGATGACAGGTTTAGACAGAGGATCTCGATCAGCGCAGGCTTGGACGGCCGAAGGGCCTGTTCCTGTGCTATAATTTTCTTTGTTTTGTTTATCCTCATTTTGCGTCACAAGAGGCTGGAGGAGACTATGCAATACATGTGTGCCTATGTGTGTGTGTGTGTCTTTCATCCTCACAATGTGTTACAAGAACAAGGAACTTGGAAGAGTGCAGAACAGGAACAGGTCCTTCTGCCCACCATATTTTTGCCAACCATTATAACCTGTTCCCACCTGCTTGTCTGCATGGTCTGTATTCCTCTATTCCCTGCCTCTTCATGTGTCTGTCCATATGTCTCATTAATGTTGCTATCACATCTGCTTCTACTTCCTGACCTGGGAACGCATTGCAGGCACCTACCATCCTCTACATAAAGAAACATTCCCCCCTCACCTTAAACCTATGCCCCCGAGTATTTGACAGTTCCACCCTGGGAAAGAGATTCCGACTATCCACCCTAACCATGCCTCTCATCATTTCATGTACTTCTATCAGGTTGCCCCATTACCACTGACACTCCAGCAAAAACAATTCAATTTTGTCCAACCCCATGATACAGCTAATACACTCTTATCCAGGCAAAATCCTGGTAAAACTCTTTTGCATCCTCTCCAAAACCTCCACATCCTTCCTATGGTATTGTGACCAGAACTGCACACAACACTCCAAATGTGGCCTAACTGAAGTTTTGTACAGTTGCACATGACTTGCCAACTTTTAAACTCAATGACTTGACTAATGAAGTATGCCATATGGCATCGTGACCACCTTATCCACTTGTGTTGCCACTTTGAGGAAGCTATGGACTTGCACCTCAAGAAAACTCTGCATATCAATTCTTCTCAGGTTGTGTCATTTACTGTATATTTTACTCTTGAATTTGACCTCCAAAATTGCATCATCTCACGTGTATGGATTGAACTTGATGTGCCATTTCTCAGCCCAACTGTCAAACTGATCTGGATCTGGCTGCATCCTTTTACAACCTTAATCGCTATCTGTAACTCCACAAATTTTTGTGTTGTCTATAAACTTACCAATCAGACCACCTACATTTTTCTTCCAAATCATTTATATAAATTACAAACAACAGAGGGCCTGTCACTGATTTCAGCCCTCCAGTCAGAAAACGACCTCTCCACAACTACCCTTTGTCTTCTATGACTAAGCCAAATTTATATCCAATTTACCAACTGGTCAAGGATCCCATATGACTTAATCTTCTGGAACAGCCTATCATGAGGACTTTATCAAATCCTTTGGTAATGTCCATGTAGACAACATCCACTGCCCTAGCCTTATCAGTCATTTTCCTCACTTTCTCAAAAAAACTCGATCAAAGTTGTGAGACAAGCCCTCCCCTGCACAAAATACACTGTGAGGATGAAGGGGATCCTCACTCACGCACAGACATTGCATTGTCTGCTGCAGTTCCCAGGGACACTGTGAGGATAAAAAGGATCCTCATCCCGAATAAGTCCATTCTTTTCCAAATTCAAGTAAATCCTGTCCCTAAGAATCTTCTCCAATAATTTCCCTTTTACTGATATAAGATTGAATAGCCTATAATTTCCTGGACTATCCCTGTTGCCCTTCTCAATCAAAAGAACAACAAGGACTATTCTTAATTCTTCTGGGGACCTTGTCTATGGCTAAAGAGGATGCAAAGATCTTGAAATTTTTGTTGATGATAATCATTTCCAAAATCAGCAGTACTTTGTTTTTTTTTATTTTAGTATGATGAGCGCGGTTCCAACAACACTCCAGAAGCTTAATGCCATCCAGGACAATGCAGCCCACTTGATTGGAATCACATCCACAAGCATCCAGTCCCTCCACCACAGACACTCAATAGCAGCAGTGTGTACTATCTACAAGATGCACTGCAGATACTCACCAAAGATGCTCAGACAACATTTTCCAAACCTATGATAACTTCCATCTAGAAGACCAAGGGCAGCAGATGCATGGATACACCGCCAACAACAAATTCTTCTCTAAGCCACTCACCATTCTGACTTAGAACAATGTCACTGTTCCTTTACTGTCACTGTGTCAAAATCTTGGAATTCCCTCCCTGAGGGCACTATGGATCAACCCACAATGCATGGACTGCAGCAGTTCAAGAGGTAGCTTACCAGCACCTTTGCAAGGGAAACTAGGAATGGGCAATAAATGCCAGCCAGCGACATCCACATCCCCCAAGTGAATATAGAAAAGAAGTTAGAGTTAGCATGAGATTTAAGAGGGATATAAATTGACCAAAAAATGCAGCAGACCTGAGGACTGGGAATAGTTTAGATTTGAGAAAAGGAGGACAAAGGGATTAATTAAGAGTGGGAAAATAGGGTACGAGAGTAATCTTGCAGGGAACATACAAACTAAATGTAAAAGTTTCTATAGATTTGTGATTAGTGAAGAGAAATATAGGTACCTTACAATGAGAAACAGGTAATGTTATACTGGGGAACAAAGAGATGGCAGACCAGCTAAATACATATTTTGGTTCTGTCTTCAAAAAAGAGGACACAAATAGTGTCACAGGAATGTTGTGGAGCACGTAGTCCAGTAAGAGATAAGAAATAACGGCAATGGCCATTCGTGGGGAAAGGGTGTAAAAGGGTTACAGGGAGTGGGCAAGAGTTTAGGCCGAGATGAGGATCAGCTAGAATTGTCCTAAATGGTGAAGTGGACTAGGCTGAATTGCTTACTCCTGCTCCTGCTTCTTCTGATTTTTTGGTGTTGGAGAAATTGATGGGATGCCAATAAATCCCCCGGACCTGATAATCTATATTTCAGAGTGCTTAAGGAAGTGGCCCTAAAAGTAATGGATACATCTGTGGCCATCTTTCAAGATTCCATAGACTCTGCAACAGTTCCTACGGATTGGAGGATAGCTGATGTAAACCCCCTATTTGAAATAAGAGTTGGAGAGAAATCAAAGAATTACAAATCAGTTAGTCTGAAGTCCATAGTAGGGAAAATGCTAGATCCATTATAAAAGATATAAAAGCAAAGCACTTAGAAAACAGTGACAGGATTGGACAAGTCAGCATGGTTTTACAAAAGGGAAATCATGTTTGACAGATCTACTATAAATTTTCAAGGATGTAACTGGTAGATTTGATAAGGGAGAGCCAGTGGCTGTGGTTTTTTTTAGAATGTCAGAAGGCTTTTGATAAGGTCCCAAACAAGAGATTAGCATGTAAAACTAAAGTACATGGGATTTGGGGGTAGCGTACTGACATGGGTAGAGAAAGCTGTTTGGCAGACAGGAAACAAACGGTATGAATAAATAGGCCATTTTTCGACAGGGTAGGCCACTTAGGACTGAGAAGTGGGGTAATTTCTTCATCCAGAGACTGGTGACCCTGTGGAATTATCAGCCACAGAAAGCAGTTGAGGCCAGGACATTAAATGTTGTCAAGAAGGAGTTCTTTTCAGTGGTATAGCTAGGATAAGAAGGAAAAAAAAACTTTTCCCCTTAACACAGGGATCAATAATCCAGAGCATAAATTTAGGTTAAAGTGAGGTTAAATAGGGGTTTAGGGAAGAATATTTTCGCCCAGAGTGTGGTAGACATTTGGAATTCACTGCAAGAAAGGATGGTAGACATGGGAACAATGGCAGCGTTTAAGAAATATTTAGTTCACTTGAAAAGATGTAATAAACAAGATTGCAGGCCAAGTGCTGGAAAATCAAATAAAAATAGAAACCTCTTGAGAAACTCAGCAGGTCTGGCAGCATCTGTGGGGAGAAAGCAGAGTCATAGTTTCCGATCCTTCAGAACAGGGTGACTGGATCAGAAACATTGCCTCTGCTTTCTTTCCACAGATACTGCTGGACTTACTATGTTTCTCCAGTAATTTCTGTTTCTGTTTCAGATTTCCAGCATCTGCTGTTCTTTTTTTTTACTGGAAAATGGGACTAGATTGGAAAGGTGCTTGATGAGTGGTATGGACACAATGGGCCCAAAGGCCTCTTTCTGTGCTGTAAAACGATACAGCACTATACAGATCTACTTGATTCATGTTGCCATGGGGACAGGCTTTAGGAAGTGAGAAGTCCATAGGCAGTCATTGTATGATTGGTTGCAGGTTTTCCTAAGAGATCACAGTAATTCTGCAAGAATCAGTCACTAGAGTTTAAAATATCTTTTGATAGTTATTGATCACTGTAAGAATTGTAGTACTGAGACTGACAAGTGGTTTTGTGTTATGGGTAGTTTAATAGACAATATTATTTCAGGTTTGCTAATGGCAATTAGATTTTAATTTTCAGATGTTTGTAGCTTGAAATAACTGTCTCAGGAAATGGTAGAGTTGAAATTGAACTTATTTTGTCATGAATTTATTCTCAGTCAAAAGCAAAGAAGCATCTCAGGAAATGTTTAAGTTCTCTTTGTTAATACCAAAACTGACATATGAAGCATACCTTCAGTAAAGGACAAAAGAAATTTCATCCCAACTGTGGTTATTCAAATTAATAACAAACCAATTTATAAATTCAACCAAAACTGAAAGAACTGCGGATGCTGCAAATCAGAAACAAAAACATAAATTGCTGGACAAGTTCAACAGGTCTGGCAGCATCTGTGGAGAGAAATTACTGTTGACGTTTCAGGTCGAGTGAGTTCTGAGGAGTTCGGGACATCTTTTTTAAATTCATTTGTGGGATGTGGGCTTCATTGGCTGGCCAGCATTTCTTGCCTGCGCTTAGTTGCCGTTAAGAAAGTGGTGATGAATTGCCTTCTTGAATTGCTGCAGTCCACCTGCTATGGGTTGACCCGCAATGCCATTAGAGAGGAAATTCCAGCATACTGACCCAGCGACCGTGGAGGATTGGTGACATATTTCCAGGTCAGGATGGTGTGGGGCTTGGAGGTGAAATTAGAGGTGGTGATGTTGCCAAATATCTGCTGCCCTTGTCCTTCTAGATGGAAGTGGTCGTGGGGTTGGAAGGTGCTGTCAGAGGATCTTTGGTGAATTTCTGCAGTGCATCTTGTAGATAGCACACTGCTGCTACTGAGTGTCGGTGGTGGAGAGAGTTGATGCTTGCGGATGTAATGCCAATCCAGCAGGCTGCTTTGTCCTGGATAGTGTTAAGCATCTTGAGTGTTGTTGGGGCTGCACTCATCCAGGCAAGTGGGGAGTATGCCATCACACTCCTGACTTGTGCCTTGTGGACAGGCTTTGGGGAGTTAGGAGGTGAGTTACTTGCCGCAGTATTCCTACCTTCTGGCCTGCTGTTGTAGACATTCTGTTTGTGTGGTAAGTCCAGTTGAGTTTCTCGTCAATGATAACCCCCAGGATGTCGATAGTGGGGGATTTAGTGATGGTAACATCGTTGAATGCCAAGTGGTGGTGGTTAGATTGTATCTTATTCATGATGATCATAGCCTGGCATTTGTGTGGCGCGAACGTCATTTGCCACTTGTCAGCCCAAGCCTGGATATTGTCCAGAGCTCATTGCATTTGAACATGGACTGCTTCAGTATCTGAGGAATCATGAATGATTCTGAACATTGTGCAATCATCAGCAAACATCCCCATTTCTGATCTTATGATGGAGCGAAAATCACTGATGAAGAGCTGATGATGGTTGGGCCAAGGCTATTACCCTGAGCAACTCCTGCAAAGATGTCCTGGAGCTGAGATGATTGACGTCCTATAACACATCCATCTTCCTATGTGTCAGGTATGACTCCAACCACCGAAGAGTTTGCCACCGATACCCATTAATTCCAGTTTTGCTAAGGCTCTTTGATGCCACACTCAGTCAAATGCAGCCTTGATATCAAGGGCTGTCACTTTCATCTCACCTCTGGAATTCAGCTCTCGTCCATGTTTGAACCAAGGCTGTAATGAGATCAGGAGCTGAGTGGCCCTGATGGAACCCAAACTGGGTGTCACTGAGCAGGTTATTTCTGAACAGGTTCTGCTTGATAGCGCTGTTGATGACACCTTCTATCACTTTACTGATGATCAAGAATAGACTGATGGGGTGATAATTGGCCAGGTTGGATTTGTCCTCCTTTTTATGTAGGGGACCTACTTGGGGAGTTCTGAGGAAAGGTCACTTGACCTGAAATGTTAACTCTGATTTCTCTGCACAGATTCTACCAGATCTGCTGAGCTTTTCTGGCAATTTCTGTTTTTTCTTATAAATTCAATCTTTCAGAATCTTGCCCAACAGGCTGCTCTTTATCCTCCTGTCCTCCAAGCTGATCAGGAGTGCTTGATGTTGACACAGGCCTGGAATGAGAGAAGTTTCAGCACTAACATCCTCTACCTTGATGAACAAAAAAGTCAATAAATTTATTTTGGCACCAGTATGAGCAACAGTAGTCATTGATATAAATCAAAAATATAACTTTGCCAAGACACATTGAAAATTTTAACCCTAGGAAAAAAGAAAACAACTGCAGTTAGGTGTTTTCACATTGCTGAGTTTTGAGAGAACAAACTAAATCCTTATCCTATGTTTTCACATCATTTATTATCTACTCCTATTTATATGTCAACCCTCTACACAGGAGACAATGGGAGAATATATCTATAGGGTCGGAGGAAGAAAAATGGCAGATCGCTCACAAGTTTGCATGTCCTGAGTTTTCACTCAGGAGTATTATAGGTGGGTAATTTGTCTGTTTGCTACATACGTGAACTAAATTTGCTTCATGTCTAGGAACACTCTTTTGGGGCACAGCATTTTGGAGAACAGGCTGTCTGAAACGTCAAGCAGACTCATGCCTGTTAAGAGCAGATATGATTTCTATACTGGCCCTTAACAAGGATGAAATAAAAGACGCAATAAATGAGAGGATACTGAGACATGCAGAGGAACTGAGTGACCTTGGAGCATTCTGTCTACATATCCCTAAAGGTGGCAGGACAGGTTGACAGGATAGTTGAGAAAGCTTTGTTTTGTTTATGATTATGATTGGCATGGACTAGTAGGACCGAAGGATCTATATGGAATATTTTCCTTTATTTTCCAAGGCATTGAACAGAAGGGGTAACACTGAAGCTGTGTAAAACACTGGTTAGGACGCAATCTGAGTACTGTGTGTGATTTTTGTCACCTCATTACAGAAAAAATTGTAGGGGGATGGTATGAAGGATATGTGCAAGAGTATTACCAGAACGGGAAAACTAGCAATGAGGAAAGATTAGCTAGATTTGGATTGTTTTCCTTGCACCATAAGAGATCTGGGGGAGATTTGGTTTAGGTGTACAAGATAGTGAGGGGCTGAATGTACAGGATGGGAAAGATCCATTTCCCTTAGCAGAGGGGACAGTGACTAGAGCACATAGATTTAAAGAGACTGGAAGAAGAATTAGAGGAGAGATGAGAAAAAAGTTACTTTTCACTTAAATGATGATAGGAGTTTGGGACTCACTGCCTGAAGGGTAGTGGAAGCAGGAACACTAACTAATTTAAAAGGGGTCTAGATAAGTACCTGAAACCCTGTAGCCTCCAAGTTTACTCATCACATGCTAGAAAATGAGATTGGGCTCATTGTTCATTTAAGGTGGCCCAAGTCCTCCTCCTGTGCCATAAATTCTTCTACATTTTCTATATAATCTAAGTATCTGAAGAAGAAAAACATGTGGGCTGTGGAAAGAGGGTGCTGATGGGGGTAAGAGTGGTAGTATGTGAATTGCTCCTCAGGAGGGCAGCAAAGACACAATGGGTCGAATATACTTTTTCCGTGCCGTAACGATCTGATGATTGTAAAAGGACATAAACATCAGAGTGAAGGATGTAAAAATTCCTAGGGGGCACACTTTACCCAAAATAGCAACTTCACCCCTTTGGAAATTAACTATTTTTTGACACCTTTGACATTGGTCTGCTCTAAGTTCTCTTCATAGATTATCAGCATTCTCTCCAATTTTCCAGGACTTGATAGGGCATTGGGACAAAGGGCAGCGCATGGATTATTTGTTTCTGCATGAGCAGGCAGCCCATCCTTATGACATATATTATTGATGTTGACCATTTATTAATTTCTTTTGCCTTGTCAAATGTCATTTAAAGCCTCACTCCCTCAATGGGATGCCAATATAGGAAAGGCTGAATTAGGTCAGCCTCTCAATCCACATGGAGGATCTGGCTTCTCGGCATTGGAATGCAAGATGAAAGAGGCAATATGAATGAGTGTTTACTACACAGCCACTGAAAGGGCATTACGGTTGCATGATGCAGATGTGAGTGAGATTGCCATTCACCTCTCTTGCATGTCTTATCATCCTGTTCCATCTGCTCAGCCTCATCCTTCACATCGTCCACATTGAATGAGTAATGGTGACCAATTCTGTCATCCCGAAACAAGACCTTCTCCTCAGCAATACCAGACTGTGCAGAGCATATCACAGTAACACAAGAGATTATGACTGAGGCTTTGTGCAGAGCTCCCCTGGTCTGGATTAGGAAGCAGGATCTCATCCTTAGCAGCCCAGAACCTGGTTTAATGGTTTTTTGTGTTCCTCACAAGCGTGAGTAGCCATGTTTTCAGGTTGTAATCCTTGTTCCTGCGGATCTATTCCTGAAAGCGTGTAGTGTTCAGGAGTATAGGCCAGCTGCAACATTAGGCACACCTAGGAGTGATGAAGTATGTAAACACCATGGCAGCTTCCTGGTAACCAGGCAGACATCTAAAAAAATCAATTACGGCATTCACGATCCAGTTGGATGAAATGGAATCACTCTCTGTTGATGAAGGTCGCAAGGATACATGATTTCCACATGGGTGCAACCAATGACAACTTGCATCTGGAGAATGGCAGCAATGGCTCCGAGTCAATCTCTTGGCTATCAGAGATTGTCTGATAGTACGTGTAGATTGTGGCATTAGTCACCTTTCTGTCCAGGCAGCAGCTCACTATTGTAAGATCCCACACATGACACAGTGGATCCTTTGAAGAGTCATTGAGTCAAGAGTCAAAGAGATCCTTTGAATATTCAGAGTCATGGTGATGTTAAATGCCATGGGCATTGGCCATTGGCAGCTCACCCCATACCAATACACACAGGCCTTCATTGATAGTTGAAGTTATATTTAGGACTTATATTTAGAACAACTGCAGGTAGATGAGGCAAGTCCACTACCCTCAGTGGCTGGCCCTCTTGCTCCTTCTGCTCCTATTGCACTGGTGTCTGGTCCTCTCTCTCTCTTGTGCTACTCCTCCTCCAGAGGCAGGGCAGGTCAAAGAAGATTGGCTGTATAAGTCCTATGCGTGTTGATCTCTCAGTTTCTTGTCTGGCATTCTTGGAGTTGAACATGCCTTCCTCCCGTTATTCTGCTCTCAAATTGCATCTATACCTCTCTGCTGCGAGTCCCCAACCCTAGTCAGACCCCACAGCAACAGAACCCACTACTACGAACAGCTCACACATTTTGCACAGTGTACCATCTACAAGATGCACTGCAGAGATTTACCAATGCCCTTTAGTCAGCACCTTGCAGACCCTTAACTACTTCCATCTATAAGGACAAGGGCAGCAGATACATGGGAACTCCACCACTTGCTTATTTCCTTTCAAGCCACACAACATCCTGACTTGGAAATATATCATCATTCCTTCACTGTTGCTGAGTCAAAATTTTGGAAGTCCCTTCCTAACAGCACTGTGGGTCTATCTACATCAAATGCACTGCAGTGGTTCAAGAAGCCAGCTCATCAAGGGCAATGAGGACTGAGCAATAAATGCTAGCTCAGCAAGCGAAGCACCGATTTTCTGAATTAAAAAAAAATTGAATCCTTCCACTGCAGAGCTGGCAATAGCTTCCACTTCTCCATTTGAGGCAAAGATGAATGAGCAAACAAACTCAATTTGCCTGACCTCTAGACGTGACCTCACCTTGGTGCACCCTGCTTTAAGTGGGTGGGATCTTAAGGTCTGTGATCCCTGTGCACTCATCATAAATTATACCAAGCGAATTTCAATTAAATTTTCAGTGACATACATGCAATTATAGTTAGTTGCCCTATAAGCTAAGTCCCCAAGGCCTGATGGCCTGCACCCTAGGGTTTTAAAGGAGGTGGCAACAGTGATAGTGGATAGATTAGTTGTGATTTTCCAAAATTCACTAGATTCTGGAAAGGTACCAGTGTATTGGAAACATGCTAACGTGACACCGTTATTCAAAAAGAAAGGCAAGAAGTGGGAAATTATAGACCAGTTAGTTTGACCTCTGTAGGGGCAACGTTACTAGAGTCAATCATAAAAGAGGAGATGGCTGAGCACTTGGAAAAACAAAGCGCAGTTCACCAGTGTCAGCACTAGGTGCCACAGAAAAGACTGATCCAGAAGGTTATATCTCAAGGGTTAAGGGTGGATGATGCCTTGGGTAGAAGATTGGCTGACTAACTGAAAGCAGAGGCTTAGGATAAATGTATCAGAGATTTTAACCCCACTGCGAAGCCTCTTCTAAGGATGCCTACCCTGAAGAAGTTACCCTCCTCCCTCCGGACAAACCTCAGGGAATCTCTCTCCCACTGCAACTCTCTCATCACCTCTTCGGCCTTGAAACTGCTCGACCACGTCCTGAAGCAAACCAGGTACCACAGCCACATCACCTTTCTTAGTACCTGCCTACGGAACCAGATCATCCCCAATGGACTACAATCCACATTCAAGCCTTCCCAATTTGGCCCCAACCGTGACAATATCTACATGGAGAACATTGAGACCCTCCAGAAGCACTTCTCCCTGAGACTCCTGAAACACACACTCACAGCAATGCGCAGGCACCTCCAGACACTACAATCAAGACTCCCCCAGCTCAGAGCCTCCCTGTCCCAGACCTGCAAAGGACCTCTTCTGTTTTTTATTCTCCGTAGGATCCACAGCCTGAATTCACAATTCTACTCAGCTTTATTGGACACCAAAAACCGTAAGTACACTAAACTTACTGATGCCCCCCACCTAAAACGGGCTTCCCCCACTCCCCAAATCCCCAGCCGGACCCGGGACCTCCCCCACAATGTACCCGCCGCCATTGGCCACGAGGCCACTGTCGGAGAACCCACTGATGACGTCACATCCGCCACCGCCGGGAACCCCACTTCCGGGACAGCGAACGCCTCCGCTGCAGAAACAACCGCCTCCATCACCGAAACCAACACCGTCATCGCTGTTGACGCCGCTCCGCCCACCGCCGACGCCGCTCCGCCCACGGCCGACGCCGCTCCGCCCACCACCGAAGCAGACACAACGCCCGACGCAGACGTAACTCCGCCCACAGCCGACGCAGACGTAACTCCGCCCACAGCCTCCACAGCCAGCAGCTCCAGAGGAGACAGCAGCACTGAGCCCTGCCAAGTCTTCACCATCCCCCCAGACCTCCCCCTTACTGAGGACGAACGGTCAGTCCTCAGTAAAGGGCTCACCTTTGTCCCCCTCCACCCACATATCAATGAATACCGCTCACGCTTGGATATTGAGCAGTTTTTCCGCCGCCTCCGCCTCCACGCTTACTTCTCCAACCGCGAAACTAACCCTCCCTCTACTGACCCCTTCTCCCGCCTCCAACACAAGCCCTCCTCCTGGACACCACCCCAAGGCCTCCTACCCTCCCTCGACCTCTTCATCTCCAACTGCCGTCGAGACATCAATCG
>JAHRHZ010000144.1:60601344-60684705 GCA_024137785.1 Ginglymostoma cirratum
CAGCAGGCCAAGCAGCATCAGAGGAGCAGGAAAGCTGACATTTTGGGCCTAGACCCTTCTTCAGAAAATCAGAAAATTTTTTTCTGAAGAAGGGTCCAGACCCGAAACGTCAGCTTTCCTGCTCCTCTGATGCTGCTTGGCCTGCTGTGTTCATCCAGCTCTACACCTTGTTATCTCAGATTCTCCAGCATCAGCAGTTCCCACTATCTTTGAATCAATCTCTATTCATACTGCGTTCTTGTTCTTTTCCCTCTCTTCCTATAGAGCTGGGTGATCTGTGGTGTCAGAGGCTTAGCTTTTGCTGCACTCCTTCAAGGATACATGGTCCTTACGATTCTCCAGACAGAAAACTTAGCTAGTGAGTGGCCCTCTGCAGGTTCCCGCACTGCCTGCCTGTCTTCTCTTGAACACCTCGCAAGTACCCATTTCCTAGCTGCCCGCTTGCCCTAACTTGAAGTATGACCACCCTTTTGAATGTGCTATTAACATTTTTTTTTTTTGCATTGTGGATGTACCTCAGTGAGTTTAGCTGCTACTCAAGCTATGAAATCTGAAGGTCAATTTTGTGCAGTCAGTGACTGTTCAGCTCATTCAGCTTATGCAAAGTGTCCACTACTTCCCATAAGCCACTGGAGAGGCATTCTACATACCTGAACTGCTCTGTCTTGCGTTAACATTATACTTGCAAATTATTTTACCTACAAACTAGAGAGGAGTAGAATGCAGAAATTCTTTGCTCTTACTCACAAGTCAGATTTCTCTCTCTCTAGCCTATAAATTTATACTTTCTCCGTGCAAGTTTAAAAATTTAGTTTCCAAAATTACTGGAGCTGAAACACAGCCTCCGGCATTACATGCTTGACAATCACTTGACTCTAAAATTTCCTAACATTGTCCCTCTTAGAACATTTACTCTCACTCTTCACATTGTTTTATCTGGTTCACCATCTCTCCTTGTCCAGTTTACCTGGTCCCCACTCTTTGTTCTCATGTTGTTTTGTAAAGTCTGCTTTTGTTTTGCTCATTTGGAAGTGATAATATTGAACAGAATGAATCAAGTAATATGATTTCCTCTTTTGATGATTATGTGGAAAACATATGTGACATATAAATTTTGTACCTTCCCAGTTCTTGAAGAGTTTCAATGACATCATTACAATATAAATTGGGCACACTGTGACTTGAGGGAACTGTTTAACGATTGTGTAAGCCTTAGCTGTGTGAAATGGGCTAGGCTGTGAGAAATTTGGGATGCTGTATTTGAATTAGACATATCCAAAACCAGGAGAGGTTTGTCAGGCTCTGCTTTTTATGCTGAAAGGTAAAATCTAATGAGGTGATTGAATACACATGTAAATAAGGGAAAGATTTTTTCTAGATTTTCTTGTGTGTCCTTCATTGAATTGTTTAGTAAGTTTACAGTGAAGTACTGAGAATATGTGAGGATGTGCACATTCTGCAGTATTCTTTGTTGCTGAATTGCAACTCCGTTAACATTTTTGGTGAAAAATACTGAAGAGAAATTATGAAAAAAAGTTCAAAGTGGGATATAACGTTTTGCGTGGTATTATTAGTAAACAGAAATAGCTGAAAATAATCAAATTGAGAAGTGAAATGATAGACCCCCAAGCATTTATCAAAGCTTGAAGAAAACAAATCAGGAAAAGTTTTTTTTAAAAATTTAACCTATTTTACTCATCAACTCATTCAGAGATGTTATTACACATCTCTAGAGCAGGTGAGACTTGAACCTGGGCCTGTTAGTGCAGGAGTAAGGACACTACCACTGGACCATAAGAGGGCCCAAATCAGTAATTTTTTTTTATTTAACCTATGTTTCAAATCAACTTGTTCAGAGATGTTATTACACAGCTCAGGAACAGATAGGGCTTGAACACAGGCCTCTTGGTTCAGGGGTAGGGACACTAATACTACACTACAAGAACCCTAATCAGTAACAGCTTAATATAAATGGCAAAGGCAATGCAGCTGATGAAACAAAAGCCTTAAAGCTTTGCAGATGAACAGGAAACCTCTAGAAAACAGCAAACAACTTAAAAAGCATTTGTATGTGTTTGATAAATAGTTTGCCAAAATTACAGTCAAATGCCAAAAGATTTCCAAGGCTCACAGATACTCCTAAGAAAATATACTTCAATACTTTTTGATGGTTAGTTATAAATTTGGTGTTATGATATAGGAATTCAACTTTAGAATTTGTTAAATTAGAATGTGGAGATTCTAACTGGACTGGGGGGAGAAGGAGAACAACATACTTAATAATAGAAATTTTAAAAAAACTGAATATCTGTAAATCTACAGTCAGCTTTCATTCAATGTTTCATTATATATTATATAATTTCCATGACCGAACTAGTAACTTGACATTAACTTACTTAATTACTGTTCAAATAAAATATCAGTAAAAATGAACGGGGCTTGACAATCCAACTACATAAAATGAAGCACAAAAATATTCTGCTGATTTTTGTTTCTTTAAAAAGAAGTGGAATATTTATATAATCCTTCTATAGAAAATATAAGGTGAGAATGCAGTATATGCTCTTGTTTTTTTATTAAACCGTGCCTGCATCTAACAATCCCCGAATGATAGAAGAGAATTAGTGTTGTGGTAAGTAATGTTTCTTTCAAACTTAGTGTGTCTGCTGGAATAAATCAATTCAAATCAGTATGTGAAATGAATTATCACCAACCTGAGGGTCCCTGTGTCATTTTCTGCTGGGGATTAAAAGTTCTTTTGAATTCACGGGACATTGCCTAAGTAAAAAAAATTGTTAATATTGCAAACAATACTACTTGTACCTTTTACAACAAGTACTGTAGGAAAATGAACTGCTTTGCATTCCCAGCAAGATTCTGCATTTTTACATGAACAAAATCAAAACGTTGGATAAAATGAAAGCTAATGAGTAAAGAAACAAATATTTTCAATGAAATATAACAAAAAGTTGCAATTATAATATGATCATCAACTAAAGCAAAATATTGTGGGTGCTGAAAATAAGAAACAAAAAACGGAAACCCATCAATTCATCAGGGAGAAATGAAAGGAAATCAAAGTTCAATGGCAGTGGGCGCAAGGAGCTATGTGGTATAGATCCCACTGGCTTCCTGTCTTCTGATTTAGTCCAGAATTAGAAAGCTCAAAAATTGCCTTCTCACCTGGCGATAACTTAATCTGCTTTTTCAAGAACACATTCATTCAAAATGTTAACCTGATTGGCCTCTCGTTTGCCGATTTATCCCTCTCCCCCTTTTCTGAATTCTGGCACAACATGAGTGACCCTCCAGGCCCTTGGCACTACTCCTACATCCAATGGCAATTGAATGACTGTAATCTTTGCCTATGTCTTTGTTAACAGGCTTAAAATTCTTCACTCTTCTTTGCAGCCTCTTTCTCTCTTAGCTTCCTTTGTAGCTTACCTCTCACCCACTCTGAAGCCTTCTCCCTCCCAATCCCCTCGAGATCTCCCTCTCTAACTCATTCCTGTTTATGGTCTCCCACAAAGCTTTCCTCACATGCTCTCAGCCACCCTACTGTCTCCCCATTTCTCCCCAGACTCTTCGTCATCTCCCTGTCTCCCACCAGCCATTTTTGTGAACTCACCATCTCACACAATCACAGTGCAACCTTGCCGCTACTCCAAGCTCCCTGTGACCTCTGTCTCCCCCAAGCTCACTTGTGACCTTCCCATTTCCAAGCCTCCATGCACTTCTCCCGACAGTCCCTTTGCAGCCTCATTCATCTCCCCAACTCCCAGACCTCAAAAACATTGGTCCAGCTGCGGGTACCCCTCCCAGCCGCAGCAAAATGGAGGCAGCTCATGGACAGATTGAGCCTTTGGCTTTTTGGGCCTCCCCACAAACCTCCCAGTGCTCCCAACTTTCCAGCTCCTGGACCTCAGTCATCAGGCTCCCACCAATGTCATCACCTCTCCCATTCTCCCAGAAATTCCTCAATGACACTGCTTAATTACTCACTTAGGAAAAAGAACAGTACAGCACAGGAACTAGTCCTTCGGTCCACTAAGTCTGCATCAACACATGATGCCTTTCTAAACTAAAAATCTTTTGCCTCTAGGCGGTCCGTATTCCTCTATTCCAGGTCTGTCGAGATGCATCTTAAACATTGCTGTTGTATCTGCTTCCACCACTTCCTCTGACAGTGCATTCCAAGCACCATATGACCCTCTGTGTAAAAAAACATCTCCCATATCTCCCTTGAACTTAGCCCTCTTTTCCCTAAAATATGTCCCCTGGTAAGTGACATATCTACTCTGGGAAAAAGACTCTGACTATCCATTCTATCCATGCCTCTCACAATTTTCTAAACTTCTGTCAAGTTGCCCCTCATCCACTGATGTTCAAATGAAAACAAATCAAGCTATTATGCTCCAAAACAGGCAACATCCTGGTAAAAGATAACAAGGCGTGGAGCTGGATGAACACAGCAGGGCAAGCAGCATCAGAGGAGCAGGAAAGCTGGTGTTTCAGGTCTGGGCCCTTTTTGTACACTCTCCTCATTCTTCTGGTAGTGTAGTGATCAGAACTACACACAATATTCAAAAAGTAGCTTAACTAAACTTCTATACAGCTGCAACACAAGTTGCCAATTTTTATACTCTATGACCCAACTGATGAAGGCAACCATGTTAGATGCTTTCTTGACCACTTTATCCACTTGCATTGCCACTTTCAGGGAACTGTGGACCTGTAAGCTTAGATCCCTTTGTACGTTGATGCTACTAAAGGTTTTTCCATTTACTACATGCTTACCTGCTGCATTTCATCTCCCAAAACACATCAAAGAACAAGAACAAAGAACAAAGAAAATTACAGCACAGGAACAAGCCCTTCGGCCCTCCAAGCCTATACTGATCCAGATCCTCTATCTAAACCTGTCACCTATTTTCCCACGATCTGTATCCCTCTGCTCCCTGTCCATTCATGTATCTGTCTAGATACATCTTAAATGACGCTATTGTGCCTGCCTCTACCACCTCCGCTGGCAACGTGTTCCAGGCACCCACCACCCTCTGCATAAAGAACTTTCCATACATATCTCCCTTAAACTTTTCCCCTCTCACCTTGAAATCGTGACCCCAAGTAACTGAGTCCCCCAATCTGGGAAAAAGCTTCTTGCTATCCACCCTGTCTATACCTCTCATGATTTTGTAGACCTCAATCAGGTCACCCCTCAACCTCCGTCTTTCTACTGTAAATAATCCTAATTTACCCAGCCTCTCTTTATAGCTAACACCCTCCATACCAGGCAACATCCTGGTGAACCTCCTCTGCACCCTCTCCAAAGCATCCACATCTTCTTGGTAATGTGGTGACCAGAACTGTACGCAGTATTCCAAATGTGATTGAACCAAAGTCCTATACAACTGTAACATGACCTGCCAACTCTTGTACTCATTGCCCCATCCAATGAATGAAAGCATGCCATATGCCTTCTTGACCATCCTATCCACCAGCGTTGCCATCTTCAAGGTACAATGGACCTTAACACCCAGATCTCTCTGTGCATCAATTTTCCCCAGGGCTTTTCCATTTACCGTATAGTTCGCTCTTGAATTGGATCTTCCAAAATGCATCACCTCGCATTTGCCTGGATTGAACTCCATCTGCCACTTCTCCGCCCAACTCTCCAATTCTGCTGCTTTCTCCGACAGTCCCCTTCACTATCTGATACTCCACCAATCTTAGTGTCATCTGCAAACTTGCTAATCAGACCTTGCCACCTTCCTCCAGATCATTTATGTATATCACAAACAACAGTGGTCCCAACACGGATATCCCTGCGGCACACCACTGGTCACAGTTCTCCATTTTGAGAAACTCCCTTCCACTACAACTCTCTGTCTCCTGTTGCCCAGCCAGTTCTCTATCCATCTAGCTAGTACACCCTGGCCCCCATGAGGCTTCACTTTCTCCATCAGCCTACCATGGGGAATCTTATCAAACACCTTACTGAAGTCCATGTGTATGACATCCACAGCCCTTCCCTCATCTATCAACTTCGTCACTTCCTCAAAGAATTCTATCAAATTGGTAATACATGACCTGCCCTGCACAAAACCATGCTGCCTATCACTAATAAGCCCATTTTCTTCCAAATGTAAATAGATCCTATCCCTCAGTATCTTCTCCAGCAGCTTCCCCACCATTGACATCAGGCTCACTGGTCTATAATTACCTCGATTACCTTTGCTACCCTTTTTAAACAAGGGGACAACATTAGCAATTCTCCAGTCCTCCGGGACCTCATCCATGCTCAAGGATGCTGCAAAGATGTCTGTTAAGGCCCCAGCCATTTCCTCTCTCACTTCCCTTAGTAACCTGGGATAGATCCCATCCGGACCTGGGGACTTGTCCACCCTCATGCTTTTTAGAATACCCGACACTTCCCCCCTCCTTATGACGACTTGACCTAGAGTAATCAAACATCTATCCCTAACCTCAACATCCGTCATGTCCCTCTCCTCGGTGAATACCGACGCAAAGTACTCATTAAGAATCTCACTCATTTTCTCTGACTCCTCGCATAACTTCCCTCCTTTGTCCTTGAGTGGGCCAACCCTTTCTCTAGTTACCTTCTTGCTCCTTATGTACGAATAAAAGGTTTTGGGATTTTCCTTAACCCTGTTTGCTAACATCACCTCACATTTGTCCAGATTCAACTGCATTTGCCATTTCTCTGCCCAACTCCCTAGCCTATCTATTTTTTATTCATTTTGTGGGATGTGCGTGTCTCTGGTTGGACAGCATTTATTGCATGTCCTAGTTGCCCTTGAGAAGTTGGTGGTGAGCTGCCTTCTTGAAGCGCTGCAGACCACCTGCCGTGGGTTGACCCACAATGTCATTAGGGAGGGAATTCCAGCATTGTGACCCAGCAACAGTGAAGGAACAGTGATATATTTCCAAGTCAGGATGGTGAGTGGCTTGGAGGGGAACTTGAAGGTGGTGGTGTTCCCATACATCTGCTAACCTTGTCCTTCGAGGTGGAAGCGGACATGGGTTTGAAACATGCTGTCTGAGGATCTTTTGTGAATTTCTGCAGTGCATCTTGTAGATAGTACACACCGCTGCTACCGTGCATCAGTGACAGAGAGAGTGGATGTTTGTGGATGCAGTGCCAATGAAGCGGGCTGCTCTGTCCTGGATGGCTTCAAGCATCTTCAGTGTTGTTGCACTCATCCAGGCAAGTGGGCAGAATCCATCACACTCCTCACGTGTGCCTTGTAGATAGTGAACAGGCTTTGGAGAGTCAGGAGGTGAGTTACTTGACACAATATTCCTAGCTTCTGACCTGCTTTTGTAGCCACTGTGTTTATGTGATGAGTCCAGTTGAATTTCTGGTCAATGATAACTCCCAGAATGTTGATAGAGGGCGATTCAGTGATGGTAACACCATTGAATGTCAAGGGTCAGTGGTTAAATTGTGTCTTATTGCTGATGCTCATAGCCTGGCATTTGCATGGCACAAATATCACTTGTCACTTGTCAGCCCAAGCCTAGATATTGTCCAGATTTTGTTGCATTTAGACATGGACTGCTTCAGTGTCTAAGGAGTCGCGAATGGTGTGGAACATTGTGCAATCACTGGTGAACATCCCCACTTCTGACCTTATGATCGAGGAAAGGTCGTGGGTTGAGTCAGGGAGCAAAAACAGAGGGGATTTGGAGAGACTGCAAGTGGGAGAGAGTTAGAGGATTTGGTCAGACAGTGAGTGAGAGGATTCAGAGAGATGATGAGTGGCCTGGAGTGAGAAGATTGGGTGTGGCCATAAATGCGAGGGAGTGAGAGGGTTGAGAGAGTCAGTGAGCAGAGCAGAGTGTGTTCAAGAACAGAATGAGCAAGCTCACTTACAACAATGCTGTTAGCACATGTACAGTAACTGCACTGAGACAAGAGTATAGCACAGCAATTCAGCTATCTAAACAAGCTGGTTAAGCTAAAATGTTTCAGTAAAAGGTACAAGATTAGTTCTACATATTTCATTTTAATATATTTTGTTACCCTAAAGAACGTATAAACCAGTCATCCATTTTTACAAACAACATTTGGCTTCACTAGATTTGAAACAACAGATTTGAAAATGAAGTTCATCTACTATAAATCCATACCTGCAAAGTAGACGCATCATCAGGATATATCACAAAGTAAACGTTCCTCAGATGCTTTACATTTTCCTTACTACTGAACTTGACGGTATTTTCAATCATCAAGTTTGCAACAAGATCCTTTGGAAAGCGCAATTTTCCTGTTCCAATTGCTGGGAATGCAATGGAAGTCAGCTGTAATGCTTCTGTATTCTTCAGACAGTCCTTGATTATATTTTTTAACACCTGCAAAGTAATTTCACACCAAGTGTTTTTATCCAATAGGGTAATACTTCATAAACATGAGTGGTTGTATTGAGATAGTCATTAAATTGTATAGTACCTTTTTTGCATCTCCCTTCCCTTCATCCCAATAAGGAGCAATAACGTGAAAGACTTCAGTACAGTTAAGATTAAATCCCTTTGTTTCGATAATTTTTCCTACAGCATGATTTTTACTGTTCTTTTCTTGTAACAGTGACTGTTGGAGATTCGGACCAGCTTTCTTTAACAGTTCTTTGGAAACTGCACCACTGCTAAGATCAAAATCCACTCCAATGACGTTTACAATGATATCAGTCTGCAGATAGAAAGCAAATGATTACAATAATGGTAGAACAAGATATTTGGAATAAGTATAACAGATAAAGCAGGTAAGCTTAGAGCCTGGATTTGTACACAGGACTACGATATTGCAGCCATTACAGAAACTTGGTTGAGAAAAGGCCAAGACTGGCAACTCAACGTTCCAGGGTTAGATGTTTCAAAAATGATACTGAGGGATGTAAAAGGGGTGGGAAAGTTGCACTACTGATTAAGGAGTATGTCACAGAGGCGCTAAGAGAGGACATCTTGGAGGGCTCATTCAGCAAGGCCAGATGGGTAGAATTTAGGAAATAAGAATGGTGAAATCTTTCTGATGGGGCTATACTATAGACCTTCCAAATGCCAGCAGGAATTAGCAAAACAGATATGTAAACAGATGTAAAAACAACAGGTTTGTAGTACTGAGTGATTTGAATTGTCCCAATATTCACTGGGACTCCCTTAGTGCCAGGGGCTTAGAGGGGCAGAATTTGATCAGAGCATCCAGTAAGGATTTGTGAAACACTATGTAGATAGCCCAAATAGGGCCATATTAGACTTTGTTTAGGGGAATAAGCCTGGCCAGGTAATTGTAGTTTCGTTGGGGGATTCTTTTGGGAACAGAAATTATGATTACATAAGTTTTAAGACAGTTAAGTAAAAGAATAAGACTGGTCCTTGGGTGAAAGCACTGAATCGGCAGAAAGCTAATTACAACAGTATTAGGAAGGAACTGAAAATATTGGAATGGGGCAGCTGTTTGGAGTGAAATCTACATCTGACACATGGGAGTCTTTTAAAAGCCAGCTGACCAGAGTTCAGGACCAGCACGTTCATGTAAGGATTAAAGATAAGGATAGCAAGAGTCGGGAACCTTGTATAATAACAGATGTTGTAAGTTAGTTAAAAAGAGGAAGGAAGTATATGTAAGGTTTAGGAAACAAAAATCAAACAAGCCCCTGAAGAAGGCATGAAGGAGTAATGCAAGTCTCAAGGCATTTTACATGTAAATTAGGAGCAAGAAAATAACTAGGGAAAGGGTAGGTCCACTGAAGGAAAAGGAAGGAAGTTACGTATAGAACCAATGGAATTGGGTGAGGTCCCAAATGAGTTCTTTGCATCTGTATTCACTAAAAAGAAAGACACAGATGATGGTAAGTTTACAGAGGGTTTAAGGCACGTCGATAATAAGGAGGTGGTGGCGTTGGGTGTTTTGAAAAACATGAAGCTGTACAAGTCCCCAGGGTCTGATGGGATCTATCAGAGGATACAGAAGGAGGAAATTGCAGAGGCTTTGACAGACATCTTTGTATCTTCACTAACCATGGGTGAAGTTCGAGAAGACTGGAGAATAGCCAATGTTGTTCCTTAGTTCATGAAGAATAATGAAGATAATACAGAAAAGCAGAGGTCGAAGAGCCTTACATCAGATCAGTTCTGAGGAAGGTTCACCGGACCCGAAACGTAAATTCCGTTTTTTTCCTTCACAGATGCTGCCAGACCTGCTGAACTTTTCCAGCAACTTTGTTTTTGTTCCTGATTTACAGCATCCACAGTTCTTTCAGTTTTTATTTGGAAAACATTGGACTTATTAGGGATAGTCTGCATGGCTTTGTGCAAAGGAGGTCTTATCACACAAACCTGATTGAGTTTTTTGAGGAAGTGACGAAAATATTGATGGCGGTAAGGCAGTAGATGCTGTCTGCATGGATATACTAAAGCATTTGTCAAAGTCCGATATGGTAACTGGTCTAGAAGACGAATTGCATGTAATTTATGATAAGCCTGTAAACTGAATACAAATTGGCTTGGCCATAGAAGATAGAGAGTAGTTGTGGAGGAGTGCTCTTCTAACTGGAGGTCTGTAACCAGTGGTGTTCTGCAAGGATCAGTGCTGGGATCTGTTGTTTGTAATATATATAAATGATTAAGATGAAAATATGGGTGGTCTGTTTACTAAGTTTGCAGATGACACAAAAATTGATAGAGTTGCTGATATTGAGGAAGGTTATCAGAGGTTACAGCAGGATATAGGTCAGCTGGAAAGCTGGAGGTAGAAATGGCAAATGTAGGTTAATCAAGACAAGTGTAATGTGTAATTGGGAGGTCAATTGTAAAAGGAAAGTATACAGTTAATGGTAGAACCCTTAAGAGCATTGACATACAAAACAAAGAACAACACAGTACAGGAATAGGCCCTTTGGCCGACCAAGCCTGTGTCAACACATTTTGCCTTTCCATATTAAAACTGTCTTCGTTTACAGGATCCATATCCCTCTATTCCCTTCCTGTTCATGTATTTGTCAAGATGCTCCTTGAATGCTGCTATTGTGTCTGCTTCCCCTACCTGCTCTGGCAGCTTGTTCTAGGCACTCACCACCCTTGGTGTGAAAAATTTGCCTTGCACATCTTTTTTAAATTCCCCCCCTCTCACACCTTGAACCTGTGTCCCCTAGTAATTGACACCTCCACCCTGGGGAAAAAGCCTCCTACTTTGCACTCTATCTATCCCATTCACAATCTTAGAAACTTCTATCAGATCACCCCTCAATCTTCCGCGTTCCAGAACAGTACACAGAGGAGGATCTTGGGATGCAAGTCCATAGCTTCCTCAAAGAGACAACACAAGTAGATAAGCTGGTAAAGAAGACAGCCAGCATGCTTGCTTTCATTGGTCAGGGCACTGAAAATAAAATTTCGCAAGTCATGTTGCACCTCCAAAGAACTTTACTTTGGCCACATTTGGAATATTGTGTGTACTTCTGTTCACCACATGATAGGAATGATGTGGAGGCTCTGGGGACAGTGCAGAGAGATTTACCAGGATGTTGCCTGGATTGCAGTGTAACAGCTTTAGAGAGAGGTTGGACAGACGTGAATTGTTTTCACTACAGGTTGGAAGCTGAGGGGCGACCTGATAGAACTATGTAAAATTATCAGAGGTACAGATAAGGTGAATAGTCGGGCAGAACTGTCAAATATTAGGGGACAAAGGTTTAAGGTGAAGGGGGAAGTTTAAAGGGTATGCATGAAGGAAGTTTTTTTACACAGAGGGTGCCTGGAACGTGCTGACAGGGAGGCAGTAGAAGCAGATATGACAGCAAAGTTTAAGAAGCGCTTAGACAGACACACAAACAGGCAGAGCATAGACGGAGATAACAAGGTACAGAGCTGGATGAACACAGCAGGCCAAGCAGCATCAGAAGAGCAGGAAGGGTCTAGACCCAAAACATCAGCTTTCCTGCTCCTCTGATGCTGCTTGGCCTGCTGTGTTCATCCAGCTCTACGCCTTGTTATCTCAGATTCTCCAGCATCTGCAGTTCCTATTATCTCTGAGAGAATAGATGGATATGGACAAGCAAATAGGATTAGTTTAAGATAGCATCATGTGGGATGAAGGGCCTGTTCCTGTGCTGCACTGTTCCATGTTCTATGTTTCGTAGCAATCTCAACAAAATGAATTAAATTGAAGACTTACAGCTACATCTTGAATTCTGCCTTTGAGAACAAAAACATTTAGACCTTCCTTTGTCTGGGCTTCATGCACAGAATTCATGCTTCTGATGTTTATCTTGCTGCCACTGTTAAGCCTTTTTGGCTGTGAGGGAGTAGGTCCAGTAAGTGCAAATTCACCCAAGATTTTCTGAACTGCAACTGAAACGGCACAAACTGTTTGTTCATCATGATTTACTAAATGGATTGCTTTTAGCGCACTGCCATGCTGTGAATCGACACAGTGCTCTCTTATTGATCTGACAATTACTTCTGCACATAAATTCAATGGAAATCCAAATATTCCTGAACTAATAGCAGGAATTGCTATTGTCTTCAAATTGTGGGCTTCTGCAAGACACAAACTTTGGATTATGGCCTTCCTTAAGCATTTCTTAGCTGTGACTGCATCAGCTCCCATCCATCTTGGACCAACTGCATGAATTACTCTGGAACATGGTAGTTTACCAGCACTTGTAATAACTGAATCTCCAGGCGCAAGGGATCCTTGTTCCTTAACAATCCAATTGCACTGAGTTTGCAAAATTGGGCCAGCTGCTTTTAGTAGAGCTGCTGCAAGGCCTCCAATGTGCTGCAGATCTTCATTTGCTGCATTGACAACCACATCAACTTCACTCTTGCAGAGGTCTCCTCTATAAACAGTTACTAACGGTCCACCAGGTAACTGCACTTTATAGTAACTGTGGCCCAATTTAGCATTGTCCCCAAAGGTACCAGATTCAATCACCTTTAGAATGCATTCAAATTTATGCATTAGTGTAGAAACATACATATCTTCTTTTTCTTTGAAAATCTTCTTTGTTCCCGGTTTGGCAATTTCAAAGACAGAACTAATTACTGTGGCAGCTTCACTTAAAAGGTAATTCTCCATTTGAAGGACATATACTTGGGGACCAGATAGTAACACACTTGAACCATTTTCCACAACATTAACTTGTATTTTCAGGTCCTTTGGTGCTTTGTGGAAAAGATCAAGTTTCCTAACATCTATCAAAAACTGCAGGACTCCAGCAGATTTCAAGGGAACTTGTTTTTGAATGATTGTGTTTTTCGTAACAAAATCTGAAAGCATTTCAAAAACATCCATGACAGCACTAGAATAGCCAGAGATGATGACCTCCAAATGCTCGTCCAGTGGGATCACTTTGATTTCAACTTGTATCATGGGAGAATTTAGCTTTGTGACCAATTTTTGTTTCAGTTGTGCCCACTCAGGCATTTCAATGACTCTTGAATCTTCCACCTTAATATGTTTGAAATTCAGACGTTTGTTGATCTGTTTCTCTGCTGCACATAAAAAGGAATCCTTAATTCCCATGAGTAGGACACAGTTATCTTGAATGTCATACATAGCATTGATTCCATTTGATACGAATAAGCAGCAGGAAACTTCATTGGAATCTAATCTTTGTAGGAAATCAATAAGATGGGGGTTCATATCAAGTTTTTTTGTTTTTATTTGAACAAGTTCTTCCAATATTTTACTTTTGGCAGCAAAAACATCTTTAGGTAAACCATATAATGTAATATCACCTGCAGATGCATTGCATTCCATGGTAATGTTTGGAAACTTTGTGGAAACACACTTTTCAAGATCAGTGCTTAATAAAAAATTACATTTAGCAGGATCACAATTCACTTTCTCAGTCACACTTTGTTTCTCCCTTTCCAATTCTTCAGTGACTCTATCCACGAGTGATTTGAATTCTTGTTGAAAAATATCTACACTGTCAGATTCTCCAGCAACTATTACTTGTTCATTTGAAATAGCTGGTACAACAACAATATTTTGGTTCAAATGCTGCTTAAAATCTCCCTGAATTTTTTCCCAGGTATGTCGCCTCACACTAGTATTAACGGTTTTGTATTTTGACAGGATATCAGTTAAATTATCTGAAGCCAATTGTTTCCAATTCTTTACAAGTTTTTTTAATGAAGTTTCTTGTCCTGAAAATGTTGGAGATATCTTGATAGAGTTTGACAAGTCTGTGTCTAACAATGCAATGTTACAATGATGCACTGATATTTTGTCTTTGATTTCTGCAATTCGCCTTCTATCCTTTTGAAGAAATTGGAAGATGTAGGGATCTAACTTGAAGGTGAAGGGATCAGGCATTTTCACAATTGGTCTTTCGTTGCCGTATAAAGCTGAACCCAAACTCTTGTAGTAGGGATAGACATCGATTGGAGTTTTTTCAATAACATGTGTTTTAGCCAAGATGGTATCCAGAACTATAAATAAAACAAACAGAATGTTAATTTCCCAAAACATTTTCTTGGAACAACGGGCAGAATTAAACTCAATAAGCCTGACAACATTCAGAACAAAGCTAAATAAAAACCAAAAGTACTGTGGATGCTGTAAATCAGGAGCAAAAACAGAAGTTGCTGGAAAAGCTCAGCAGGTCTGGCAGCATCAGTGAAGAAAAGATCAGAGGTAACATTTTGGGTCCGGTGACCCTTCCTCCGTTCTGACCTGCTGAGCTTTTCCAGCAACTTCTGTTTTTGTTCCAAACCAAAGCTGCCTGCTTGATAAGCACTGCATCCACAAAATTCACTTGCTCCCCGACTCCGTAGCAGCAGTGAGCATCTGTAAGATGCACAGCAGTAATTCACCAAAGTTCATTAGACAGCACTTTCAAAACACATGACCACTTCCATGTAGAAGGACAAGTGCAATAGATGCATGGAAACACCATCACCCACAAGTACCCCTCCAAGCCACTCACCATCCTGACTTGGAAATATGTTGTTCCTTCAATGTGGCTGGGTCAAAATCCCGAAACTCCCTTAATACTGGCAATGTGGGTGTACCTACATCAAATGGACTGTGGCGGGTCAAGAAGGCAACTTACCATCAACTTCTCCAAGGTAACTTGGGAGGGCAATGAGTGCTGGACCAGCCAGCAACACACACATCTCATGAATAAATGAATAAAGAAAAATAATTCAAATTCTCTATTATCACTTGTGAATGGGTAAAAGGTGGGTGTCTGGGAAACCGGTGTTGTTTCCAATGGCATCACTGGTACAAAGTGCTGCTAGTCGCTGTATCAGTCATTAATTGAAAGCAGAACATCTACACTGCAATGTCCTGTGAACAGTTTGGGACCCTCATCTAAGGAAACATATACTGGCTTTGGAAGCAGTCCAGAGAAGGTACACGAAGTTGATCCTGGGTATGGACAGACTGTTTAATGAGGAAAGGTTGAGGAGATTGATCACGTACTCACCAGAGTTTAGAAGAATGAGAAGTGACCTTATTAAAACATGCAAGATTCTTAGAGAACTTGGCAGGGTAGATGTGGAAAGGTTGTTTCCCCATGTGGGAGAATCTGAGACTAAACAGCATAATCTCAGAATAAATGGTCATCCATTTAAGACAGAGATGAGGAGGAACTTAGTCTCTTCGTGGCTAATGAATGTGGAATTCTTTGCTGCAGAGGGCTGCAGGGGCTCGGTAATTAAGTATGTTCAAGTTTAAGACAGATAGCATTTTAATTAGTAAGGGAATTAGGGGTTACGGGTAAAGGCAGAAAAGTGGTGCTGAGTATTATCAGATCAGTGATGATCTCACTGAATGCCAGTACAGGCTTGATAGGCTTAATGGCCGACTTGTGTTAATACATCCTTTGTAAGTTATGAACTGCAAACCCAAATGTCAACCAAGGCTTTTGGTCATTCAGGGTGCCCGGGAAAGAGGGGTTAATATCACCTGAAGAGCAAGGGGACGGACTCTTTCCTGTGGCCATTAAATCAGCCCCTTTATTTTAAATGGTATACATTTTCCAGTACACAAATATTACCATTAGAATCTCCAAAAGAAACAATTGCTACATCGTCCTCAGGCATCATTTCAATGTCAGTCACTTCTCCACATCCATTTTTCGAACTTTCAAAGTACAGTTTTAAGAATTGGTTACTGATATTGGAAGGTAGGTTTTCCACTCTCACACTTGTTGTTATCTCCAGCTGCCGTGCCATAATATTTTGGTTGTTACTCAATACTTTTCTGGAGCACTTTTCAATGAAGTCATTGATGTCTAAAAGTAAGGTAAAATTAAAAATATCACAATACTTTTTCTGGAAAGATATCTGAAGATTCTTAATAAATAAAAGCTACAAATTGAAAGGATAGCTTAATACTCATGACACTTTCAATTATTAGGAAAGCAATTTAGGAAAAGGCAGGATAATGGGTATTTTTTATGCCAATTTTTGTGAATTAATCAAATGGAAGCCATTAGTCGCAGAAAGTATAGCATTTTCTGCTACTCTAGTTCTGCACTATTGTCTCCATTTTCCACTATTTCTATCTTTTGAGATATTTCTTCACATCTCTTACACTTTGTCTACTTGGCACTAAAATTTGCTTTTATTGGTTATGAACATGTTCAATAATAACACATTTGATTCTGTAATCAAAATATTTATGCCATAATGTAATTATTCCATTCTATTTGTACCCCATCCTTGCAATATTGACATTGTCACACCGGATCAATGATTGAAGATCAAAGGAATATTTGGAATCGAGCCACTGTCCTACCTCAACTTTCACTGAAATGAAGCGAGATCTTTCTCGATAAAGTGCAATATTGTCAAAATACCATGTTGTGAGGATTGTAGCAATACCTAGTGTGTGGGGGTGAGGTGAATTATATGATTGTGAGGTTTGGTTCATGATTGATGGAGATTGTTCATTGGTGAGCGACAGGGTGGATGGCATACTGAACAGTATGTAAGGCTAGTAGTTCCATTCCGCAGACGTGATATTTGAAGATGTAATGCTAATCTTGACTACCTGCGTAAAGGTACTGAACTTCTTCTGGTTCTGCCCCCTGATATTTGAGGCAAGATTGTTATATTGACCAAATATGTTACCTGGTCCCACTCATAACAACGTTTTTGCCCCATTGTGACAGGACATTGCTTCTCATGTCTACCTCCTCCACCAAATCTTCATGTGGGGAATGTGAGATCCTTGAAACCAACTCTCCTTGTTCTTGTGTCAGCATGACTTTTCTTACAGCCTGGTCACTCTTCCCCTGGCAACTTCTAGTAGTTAGTCAAGCTAAAACAAACTTCCCCTTTAAGGGATGAGGTGTTTATTTTCAACATTATTTGTACAGCGACTCCACGTTTAACTTTGCTGATTTAGCATTGTTTTGCTTTAATGTTGTTAAGTGATTAGGGCCTGACGTGTTGTTGAACATCAGGTTGGTTTTAACGTCGTTTACCGTAGTACCTTACCCAATTTGTGCCGTTCTGGCAAGATCTCTCCTATTTTAAGACTTGAGACTGTTGCTGGTGTCCAGTGTTCGACTTGCAGACTCTTCCTTTGCTGTACCGTCATCTGACAGCATCCCCAACCCACTGAGAAGACGCCAACGCCTTCGGGATTAGCTCAGACACGACACAGCAGATCCGCCCTGACAATGTGCTGCCCACCCCCATCCTTGGCCAGTTATGGTGCCAGCCACAAATGAGCTCACCAGCTCCGCTTCCCAGGCAGGAGCCAGAACCGCAGCACTCCCGCGGCAGGCAGCGGCTCGTTGAATCGTGAAATAATGCAGGGGAGCCACCAAACTCCATCTAGATTCCCCCAAATGGCCGCACCAGCCATGGACTGCCACAGAAACCCTGCAGTCTGGATGGAGACAGGGGAGTAAAATCTGCTCAACCCAACATGACAAAACCCCTGTCAGTCAATCAACAGGAGGAAGACCAGTGCCCTGTTGCCAGCTAGGAGGAGCAGCCTCACCAAGCAGTGATCCAAAGGGACCAGGGAAGCAGTAGCAACTATCAAAACGGGACGCCTTGTTCCCTCAAAAATTCAGGTAGGTCTATGCAATGGCCCCAGCACATGGCTTAGTGCCAGTGGGCAAAAGTCCTTTAGCACTGACCCCAGGCAGCAATGCCCAGGCTCCAGAGTGTCCACTACGGAGGTTATGAAATTACAATAGAATGTTACAGATTTTCTTTCACATTTTTCAATTTGTCGTACCTTAACAGCTATCTAATTATCAATGTAGACTTTTAGAAACTTAAAAGTTCTGTTTTGCAACAAAGGTTACCAACATAACAGATGTTTTTTTCTCTGCTGTAGAAGGCTATATGGAACCTAGCTCCAATTTTAACATCAACATCAGAAATTGGTGGAAGTATTCAGCAAGACTGGCAGCACCTGTGGAGAGAAGGCAGAGTTAATGTTTCGAGTCCAGTGACTCTTCTTCAGAGCACCTTCTTCACTGGACTCAAAACTTTAACTCTGATTTCTTTCCACAGATGCTTCCAGACCTGCTGAAGTTCTCCAGCAATTTCTAATTTTGTTTCTGATTCCAGCATACATATTTCTTTGGTTTTCAGTTATAACATTGATTTCTTTATGTTTCACCAGAAGTTGTTTTGTTTAAAAGTTGTGATGATCAGGCATGCAAACATGACTCTAACTGAAGATTTCCTATCATTTTGTAACAATTGTATTGCTATCTCTTCGAATCAAAATTTATCTATTCTAGTTTTGTTGCTCTCAGATCTTCTAGCTCTCTAACACATCACCTTGAACAAAAAATTGCTGAATATTAATTCTTACCAATGTTAGTTTTGAAAATCACAACTGCCACATTCATTTCATTCAATATTTCCAGACTGAAATGACCAGTTTCTTCAGTTAATCCAGTAAAGTTTTCAATTAGCAGATTTAGCATTTCATACGTGGTGTTTTTGGGAAGATTTTGTAACACTACAGCTGAGGATTGTGCAGGATCTTCACGCTTATCTTCATGAAGTCTCCTCATTAATTGATCATTCTCCATTGAATGGGCTTCTTGGTTCAACACTGCCTGAGCACCTTAACAAAAAGAATTACAATATGAAAGCGTAACAATCATTAACAGTATTAAGTCTTTTACTCCTTTACCTTCATTTGACCATCATTTTATTAGTTTCTTGTCAATTTAAAAGCTGCAAACTGCCAAAAAATGCCGAAAATACATAAGTTTCTTTATTCATTCACAGGATGAGGGCATCACCGGCTAGGCAGCATTTATTGCCCATCACTAATTGCCCAGAGGGCAGTTAAGAGTCAACCACATTGCTGTGGGTCTGGAGTCACATGTAGGCCAGACCAGGTAAGGATGGCAGCTTCCTTCCCTAGAGGACATTACTGAACCAGATGGGTTATTTTTCCTGACAATCAACAATGGATTCACAGTCATTATTAGAGTCTTAATTAAAGATATGTATTGAATTCAAATTCCACCATCTGCCATGGTGGGATTTGAACCCAGGCTCCGAGAAAGTTAGCTGGGGTCTCTGGATTAAAAGTGCAGCGATAATACCACTAGGCTATTGCCTCTTGCATCACAATACTCATATTCATTCACAAGATGGGGGCATCAATATCTATGCCAGCATTTACTGCCAATCACTAAATGCTCTTGACAGGATGGTAATGAGTTGCCTTCTTGAACTGTTGGAGTGCTTGGGGTACAGATGAACCCACAGTGCTATCAGGAGGGAGGTCCAGGATTTTGACAGTTTGACGGTGATGGAACAGTAATATAGCTCCAAGTCAGGCTAGGATCCAAAATTAAAGGTGCTAGTATTCCCATGTATTAGTAGCCCCTATATTCCTAAGTGGGAGAGGTTGTGGGATTAGAAAATGTGCCCTGAGGAGGACTGCTTGGCCTGGACAGTGCTAATCATCTTGAATACTGTTGTGGCTGCCAGACAAGTGGGGAGCATTATATCACGCCCTTGACTTGCCTTGTAGATAGCGGACAGCCTTTGGGGAATCAGCTTTTGGTTACATGCTGCAGAATTCCTAGTCTCTGACCTGATCTTGATGCTATAGCATTTATATAGTCAGGCTGTTTCAGTTTCAGGTCAATAGTAAGGCCTAGGATGTTAAAAGTGTGGGATTCAGTGATGATAATGCTCCCGAATGTCAAGGGGCAATGGTCAGATTCTCTCTTGTTGGAGATAGTCATTGCCTGGCACTTGTGTGATGCGAATTTTACTTGCCATTTATCAGCCCAAGCCTGAATGTTTTCCAGGTCTTACTGCACTTGTACACAAATGTTATGCAATTATCAAGAATGCACCACCTCTGACCTTATGGTGGAGAGAAGGTCAATGATAAAACAGCTGAGGATGATTGGACCTAACCCCTATTCTTGTAGAATCCTACACAGAGATGTCCTGGGGCTGAGATGATCGACCCCCAATAATCAAAACCCTCTTCAATTGATAGATATGACTCCAACCATAGAACATAGAACAATACAGCACAGTAAGGGCCTTTTGGTCCATGATGTTGCACCGACCTATTATCCTACTAAGATCAAACTACCCTGCATACCCTACATTTTAACATTCTCCATGTTCCGATCCAAGAGTCGCTTTAAAGTCTCTAAAGTATCTGACTCCACTACCACTGCCAGGATTCCACACGCCCACCACACTCTGTGTAAAGAACCTACTTCTTACATCTCCCCTATACCTTCCTCCAATCACCTTAAAATTATGCCCCCTTGTAATAGTCATTTCCGCCTTGGGAAAAAGTCTCTGACTATCCACTCTATCTATGCCTCTCATCAGGTCTGTCAGCATCAAGTCTGTCTGTACACCTCTATCAAGTCACCTCTCATTCTTCTTTGCTCCAATGAAAAAAGCCCTAGGTGGCTCAACCTATGTTCAACATAGAGGTATACTGTTTCATAACTTTTTTGTTAGTTAGATAGATAGACAGAATCCCTACAGTGTGGAAGCAGGCCCTTCAGCCCAGCAAGTCCACACCGACCCTCACAGCATCCCACCCAAACCCATCCCCCTATAACCTACCGAATCTAGGCATCCCTGAACACTATGGGCAATTTAGCATAGCCAATTCACCTAGCCTGCACATCTTTGGACTGTGGGAGAAAACCAGAGCACTTGGAGGAAACCCACACAGACACAGGGAGAATGTGCAAACTCCACACACACAGACACCCGAGGATGGAATTGAACCCAGGTCCCTGGTGCTGTGAGGCAGCAATGCTAACCACCGAGACACCGTGCCACCAAGGAACAAAAATTTGGAACCATGGACAGCTATGCACTGTTGGGTGGCCCAGTTACAGGCAAGTCTGATGACAGCATGCCAATAATATTTCAGCAAAGGTGGGCTGGGAATAACAAAGAGGGAGGGACAAACGATCCTTTGTGTGCATTGCCTGTGCATTTAGTTGGTAGGTGTGGTGGTGGTTACATCCCAAAGAGTCTCAGCATAAACAATGTCACTGAATACGAGGAAAGGCGTGCCTTCCAGTGAAATGTTCAAAAGGCATGTTGCTAAACCTGTAAGGTTACCTTTCAGTTCAAGGAAATATACAGGTGTTTACATCATCAATCACACCAGTGTTCACTGAATCAGACAGCCCTGTTCAAATTTCACTCAGCTTCCTTAACAAGGCACTGGTGAACATTTTATTCAGAAAATAATTTTATCACATTATAAATAAGAGGGGGGTCAGTAATTACTAAGTCATTTAAAATGGGATCTTTCAAACGTAAAGGTCTGAGAACCGCTATTGTTAGCTTACCTAGTCGGGGAGACAAAATATAAAATACTTCTTAAAACTTTATCTTTGGATGCCCAAGATTGTCCCTTATATGTCAATAGAGCTTTCTCTGTCAGATGCTGACAGACCTGACCTGATTTCTAGCATTTTCTACATTTTTGAAAGAAAATTTAATGTAGTGCGGCTTTGTTCCTCATCCACTCAGAAGGTAGTGAGAGTTGTTTTCTCGAGTTGCCGCAGTCCATCTGATATAGGTACACTTACAGCGCTGTTACAAACAGCATTCCAGGTTTTTTATCTCGAAACAGTAAAAATAATGAAAATAATTTATTCTGACACTTATTAAGTCAAAATAGTTGCTCCCTCATTCTGAAAAAAATCATGCTGTTTGTTAACAACAGTTTTCATTTGAACATTGCCATTTGCAGGCAATATCATTCCCAAGTTATTCAATACACTTTTAACAGAACTAGAGAAATTCAACAGATTTCTAAAGCAGTTAAACAAATCTTGTAAACTTTGGACTAAGCTGTCATATGACGTCTTCAGGTTTGAAGGTCTTAGTTTTGCTACTATATATGTTTTCAATTGCTTTAGCTCCATATCAAAACATAATTTTCGTATCTCATTTTCTTTGCTTGTGCTGGTTAAGAGAAAGGAGATTATTGTATAGTGTGCTTGGTAGTAATATGCTTGCAGTGATCGGTCCAAATTCAGCCTCTAACTTTCCCTCACTTTTGCTTGTTTGGAAATAAGCTGCTAATTAGCTTCTTTCTGTCATGGTTAGCCATAATCAGTGGTCTTCCCTGTGAGCAGTCACACACCTATCACATTCACGTCACAAAGGATGAAGCACAAAATACTAGGCAGTGTGAATTTTACACCTTCTGTCTAAAACGTAAGGTCTTTGCTCTTTGAATCATTATCGGATGTGAACAAATTCATGAAATATCCCCTCTATGTCCATTCTGTCAAACCCGTTTAACATCTAATATACCTCAATTAGATCTCCATTCATTCTTCTAAACTCTAGAAAGTATCGGACTAAACAATTCAATCTCTCTTCGCTGGTATCAAATCTAATGAACTCCCTCTAAACTGCCAATACAACCACATCCCTCTTCAAGTAAAGGGACCAAAATTGTACTCAACCCTCCAGATGTGGTTTCTCTCGCGCCTTGCAGAGTTGCAACAACACTTCCCTATTCTCTACTCCATTTGCAATAGATGCCAAAATTCCATTTACCTTCCTATTACCCGTCATACCAACGTACTAGTTCTCCGTGATTCATACATGAGGAGACCCAGATCCCTCTGCACTGAAGCATCCTGAAGTTTTTCTCATTTAGATAAAATAAATTGTCTTTCTGTTCCTCCAAACAAAATGGATAAACTCACAGTCTTCCGCGTTAAACTCCATCTGCCAAGTTTTGGTCCCATGTGCCGGCTTCTGATCCTCTTTAAAAGCATTATTTTCCAGTAGCCAATATTCTGAGATAAAAGTAAACTCCAAAAAAAATTGAAAAGGTGGGTTCAAAAAGTTAGAAAAAAAAGTTCTTTTTGGCATTTTGCTTTACATGTGACTCTATTGGAAAGGTGGCTATGCGTGACCACTGGTGGAAAACCGGAAGGTGTAGTTGGTGTAGGAAGGAAAGAAGGTACAGGTGGTAATGATATTAACAATACGACTGCTTGTAGATTTGTAAAAGTAATCACTTAGAATTACACCCCTTCAGTACAAGTTGGATGGTTTGAAAATCCACAGCTGTTCTGCGCACTTTTACTTGCAGTGTGATGGGGAAACTGTGAACTGTACTAACATTGGGAACAGCAAACTCAGAAGTTGTGCATGTGTGTGAGAGACAGAAACAATATGAGTGCGTTGCTGGGTGAAGTACCTCCATGCAAATGTACACAACATTCCAGGACTCAATTTGCTTCCCATTCTGACAGGCAATTACTACTGATATAAGAATGGAGTGGGTGCCATATGTCAGCTCAGTTGCCTGTTAACAAATTATACCAATGTCACTACATACAGTCATAGAGGTCTACAGCACAGAAAAAGGCCCTGCAACCCATCAAGTCTGTGCTAGGAAAAAACAACCAACTATTCTCATCCCGAGACAGTAGGAACTGCAGATGCCAGAGAATCTGAGATAACAAGGTGTAGAGCTGGATGAACACAGCAGGCCAGGCATCACCAGAGGAGCAGGACGGCTATTCTAATCCCATTTTCTACACCTAGCCCATAGTATTTGTACATCTCGGCATCACAAGTGTACATCTAAACACTACCTAAATGTAATGAGGATATCATATCTACCACCCTTAGAGGCAGTGAGTTCTAGATTCCTCCACCCTCAAGGTGAAAATATTTTTCCTCGCATTCCCTCTAAACTCCCTGTCTCTTACCTTAAATCTGTGCCTTGGTCATTAAGCCCTGCACCAAGGGGAAATATTTCTTTCTGTCTACGCCCCTCATAATTTTATATGTCTCAATCTCGTAGCCCCTCAGTCTCCTCTGCTCCAAGGAAAACAATCCCAGTCTGGCAGTCATTTTTCATATCTCAAACTCTCCAGCCCAGGCAACATCCTGGTAAATCTCCTCTGCAACCTCTCCAATTCAATCACATCCCTGCTATAATGTGAATTCCAGAACTGCACACAATACTTTAGTTCAGGTAACTAACGTTTTACACAGTTCTAGGATAACTTCCCTGGTCTTGAATTTTATGCCTTGGATAATAAAGGCAAATATCCCATGTGCCTTCTTAATCGTTTTGTCTACCTGTCCTGCTGCCTTAAGAGACGGTGGACATCCAGACCAGCGTGTTTCTGATCTTTGGTGCTTCCCAGGGTCTTACCCTCCATCATGTATTTCCTTTCCTTCTTTGTCTCACTCAAACACACCACCTCACACTTATCTGTATTGACTCCAACTGACTCAGAAATAATTACTTTTCTTGCACTCGCTTATCATAGCCACAATCAATAAACAGCTAGAACTCAATTTTTGATTAAGATCTTTTTATTTTGTCACCATATTACAGTTGACAGTTTTTGGAAAAAACTATTGAAGTGTTCTAAACTTAAACAAATTCAGAAGTGCTTGAAATCAAGATGTCCAAATATAGTTAGGTATGTAAGTAGTTGTTTGTATTATAGAACATAAGGTGCATCGACAGTGCAACTGACTATTTCAAGGGAATAAGTAGAAAACAGCTTTGAACTGTGGGAACACTCAGAAGTGTGACAATGGTCCTTTCAGATCCTATGCATTTCCATATTCCTACATAAAATATAGCATTCTTCATGCCAATAAAAACACAACAACTTAAGAACCAGGAGCAGGAGTAGGCCATCTGGCCCTTCGAGCCTGCTCCTCCATTCAATAAGATCATGGCTGATCTTTTTGTGGCCTCAGTTCCACTTACGACCCTCTCACCATAATCCTTAATTCCTTTGCTGTTCAAAAAATTTACCTTAGCTTTAAAAACATTCATTGAGGAACCCCCAACTACTTCACTGGGCAGGGAATTCCACACATTCACAACCCTTTGTGCGAAGAATTTCCTCATTAATTCAGTCCTAGATCTGCTCCCCCTAATTTTGAGGCTATGCCCTCTTGTTCTTGTTTCACCTGTCTGTAGAAAGAACCTCCCTGCTTCTATATAAAAACCAAAAGAACTGCAGAAGCTGTAAATCAGGAACAAAAACAGAAGTTGCTGGAAAAGCTCAGCAGGTCTGAGAAAAATCAGAGTCAACGTTTCAGGTCCAGTGACCCATGTCCTAGCCCCCTACTCCACACATCAGGCCTTGTTATCACACAGTCTGCCAATACACACTACCTATTGTTAGTCACTAACAGTCGCCACTAACAGCCATTCACTCTCCTAGCCAGATGGTTATCCACTCCTTTGTCTATCCAACTGCTCTTCTCTCTCTTTGGGCTCTATCCCCAACTCTTGTTTGCCCTGTAATCCCTCCCCCTCTCTATCTTCTGCATATAAACTGACATTTTTCTAACTACCGTCAGTTCTGAGGAAGGATCACTACCCAAAATGTTAACTCTGATTTTTCTTCACAGTTGCTTTTCCAGCAACTTCTGCTTTTTCTTTTTTCTCCCTGCTTCTATCTATTCCCTTCATAATTTTATATTTCCTATAAGATCCCCCCTCATTCTTCTAAATTCCGATGAATATAATCCTAGTCTACTCAGTCTCTACTCATACACCAACCCTCTCAACTCTGGAATCAATCTAGTGAATCCCCTCGGCACCCTTCCAGTGTTAATACATTCCTTCTCAAGAAAGGAGACCAAAACTGTACGCAGTAATCCAGGTGTGGCCTCACCAGCACCCAATACAGCTGCAACATAACCTCCCTGCTTTTAACTCAATCCCTTGAGCAATGAAGGACAAAATTCCATTTGCATTCTTAATTACCTGTTGTAGCTGCAAATGAACCTTTTGCAATTCATGCACAAGGACACACAGGTCCCTCTGCACAGCATCATGCTGCAATATTTTACCATTCAAATAATAGTCCTTTTTACTGTTGTTCCTTCCAAATGGACGACTTCACATTTATCAACATTGTACTCCATCTGCCAGACCATTGCCCACTCACTTAAACTACCTATGTCCCTCCACAAACTTTCAGAGTCTTCTACACACTTCGGGATAAAGACCCTCAAAAATATGTGAATTTTTCTAAGATGTGAGTGAAACTTGGAAAAACTAAATGAAAAGGAATAGGTTATTTAGCCCCTTGAACCTGACCCATCACTAAGATCCTGGCTGAACTAGCTGTCCATGAAAACTGCAGTACAAATTCAGTATGCACTAAAATTGTAATCAAATACAGGAGAAGGATTTAAAGAAAACATGGAAACATTGTCTTCTCATTCTGATTTTTTCCTAGGATTCTAATCTTCAACTCCCATAACTAAATCACCAACAAGATGGATTCATTAACACAATTACACATACTTGATCCACATACAATAAGACATACAGTCCACATACACCTTTTTGTAGAAAGATATTTTCGCATGTCCTATTGATAACCCCTGCCACAATGTGTCAATGGAAGGAATAGGTTCCTGTGAATATCACTCAAGTGAATCAACATTGTAACATTTTAGAAGAAGTTGGGTGTACCTTTTTTTGTCTTGTGTTGTTTTCTTACAGTATCCTGGTCCTGTAAAATGTCAAGTTTGTCTTTTTTAAAATTACAATAATGCTTAAAAATATTGAAATTATATTTATAATTGCACATAATTGCACATTTCATAAAACTGACTGCTAAATAAAAACATGTAAAACAAAAATCACATTGCCACAAAAAACACGTAACAAGGCTGGATAAATTTCCAGACGTATAACTTTTGCATTAAAACCTACTGTCTGCCTTGTACCTTGATGGTCCAAAAAATCTTCTTTTACTATTTCACTAGTACCTTGTGTTTGTTGCTTCTAATTTGCCACATCTTATCACTTGTTTGCTGCTTGGCTTTCTGCTCACAGTTTCCCACTCCCAACTCCATCACACCTTCGCCTCTTCTCTCAATCCCTTGGTTCCCTTTCACTCGTTGCCCTTCACTCGCTCCCTCTCGCTCCCTCACTTGTGCTTGATACTCCTTGCCTGATCCTCTCACTCCTTCATATTTCATTGCTTACTTTTCTCTACTACTTGCCACACTCCTCCTGATCCCTCACTCCTTCCTCTTGCTATCATTCTCTTTAGCTCACCCTCACAATGATGGCTGCAGAGGGAGGTGGCAAGCAAAGCAGCAAGTGGAAAGGAGCAAGGGGGTGCAAGTGAAAACCAATGAGCAAGACAGCGAGTGAGACCAAGTAAGGGTTCAGAAGAAGTACAGCAAGTAGTAGGCAGCAATGAGCAGGATGGTAAGTGGGAGGGGGACAGAAGTAGGAAGCAAGAAGGTCAGAACAGACAGCGAACAGGAGAAAATGAAAAGGTCATGAGAGGCAGTGAACAGGAGGGAATGAGAAGGTTGGGAGAGGCAACAAGCAGAAGGGAGTGAGAGGAAAGCAAAGTGGTGTTTGTTTAAAATACTGACTGAATATGTTCAACGACCAAGCATTTTGTGTTTCATATGCCATAACTGTCCTTAAACAAAATTGGACTGGTGTGATTCGGTAAGCCCTGTTATTTACAAATCCCGATAGGTTGAAAACAGATTACTATTATTATTGTTATTATTGTTATTGAAAACAGAACACACTTTAAACACAGGGATAACTGAACACATTAACTTACAGACTGTCCTGGAGTCAGTCGTGGTGTTGTGACCCCGTCCCCATCTGCTTGAGGTAGAGGTTTGACATTTAAGTGAATTTTCCCTCTCTTTTGCAAATCGACTTCATGTGTTTCTTTCTCCAACACTTGGCATCTTGCTACAGAAAACATTAGGAAGAACAGTTGTAACATTGTATTAAATTAGAATTGTCAAACACAATGTTCTGAGGAAGGGTTACTGGACCCAAAACATTAACTCTGATCTTTCTTCACAGATGCTGCCAGACCTCCTGAGCTTTTCCAGCAATTTCTGCTTTTGTCAAACACTGGTCTTGCAGTAAAAGAAAACAGGAATTGTTGGAGAAACTCAGCAGGTCTAACAGCATCCGCGCAGAGAAAACACAGTCACAGTTTTGGGTCCAGCAATCCTTTATCAGAAGGAGATGTTGCCAGATCTGCTGAGTTTCTCCAACAATTTCTGTTTTTGTTTCAGATTTTGAGCATCTGCAGTTCTTTGCTTTCATCATCATAGAATCCTTACAGTGTGGAAACAGGCCATTTGGCCCATTGAGTCCACACCAACCCTCTGAAGAGCATCCCAACCACACAACACCCCCACCATCTTATTCATGTAATCCTGCATTTCCCTTGGCTGATCCACCTAGCCTGCACATCCCTACACAGTACAGACAATTTAACACAGCCAATACACCTAACCTGCACATCTCTGACTGTGCGAGGATACCCACACAGACATGAGGAGAACATGCAAACTCCACACAGTCGCCTCAGGCTATAATCAAACCCAGATCTCTGGTGCTGTGAGGCAGCAGTGCTAACCACTGAGCCACCGTGCTGCTTTATTTTACTGGTCTTTCAGTGTGCAGTGACAATACAATAGAATGCAGATTGATTTACCACACAGCAGATTTTAAATATCAGCAAATCTTTCAGAAAAGTTGGCATCCCAAGACTAAATGCTTCCATGTAGGCAGGAAACCACTTCCTGAAAATTATTTATCACGGTGTCGAGTGTGTAAATGTAATACCCCTAATCAAACAAGGAGGGAGAAACCAGGTAACTATGGGTATTAAGCTTAAGCATGGAGGATTACTGGTGGAGAAATTAGCTGTCACCGGGAGAAACATGAGTTTCTCATTCGTGCTAACTTCTATACTTGGCATGGGATAAACTATTCCCCAATTCACTTACACCTGCACTTTCAAATTCCATGTTTAACCTTTGATTTGCCACATTTCTGCAGCTATCAATTTAGTCAACTGCATCTTCTCCTCTGATCTTTGTACTTTGTTTTATTCATTTGTGGGATGTGGCTGTCACTGGCTCGTCAGCATTTATTGCCCATCCCTGGTTGCCCTTGAGAAGGTGGCGGTGAGCTGCCTTCTTGAACCGCTACAGACCTTCTGCTTTAGATTGACACATAATGCTATTAGGGAGGGAATTCCAGGATTTTGATCCAGCAACAGTGAAAGAACGGTGATATATTTCCAAGTCAGGGTGGTGAGTGATTTGGAGGGGAACTTAGAGGTGGTGGTGTTCCCATATGTCTGCTGCCCTTGTCCTTCCAGATGGAAGTGTTCGTGGGTTTGGAAGGTGCTGTCTGAGGATCTTTGGTGAATTTCTGTAGTGCATCTGTGGATAGTACACACTGCTGCTATTGAGCATCAGTGGTGGAGGGAGTGGATGCTTATGGATGTAGTGCCAATAAAACGGGCTACTTTTTCTGGATGGTGTCAAACTTCTTGAGTGCTGTTGGGGCTGCACTCATCAGGCAAGTGGAGCGTATTCCATCACACTCCTGACTTGTGCCTTGCAGATGGTGGACAGGCTTTGAGGAGTCAGGAGGGGAGTTACTTGCTTCTGGCCTGCTCTTGGAGCCACTGCATTTATGTGGTGAGTCCAGGTGAGTGTCTGGTCAATGATAACACACAGGATGTTGATAGTGGGGGACTCAGTGATGGTAACACCATCGAATGTCAAGGGACCGTGTCTCTTATTGGTGATGCTCATAGCCTGGCATTTGTGTGGCGCAAATATCACTTGTCACTTGTCGGCCCAAGGCTATACATTGTCCAGGTCTTGTTGCATTTGAACATGGACTGCTTTAGTATGTGAGGAGTCATGAATGGTGCTGAACATTGTGCAATCATCGGCGAACATCCCCACTTCTGACCTTATGTTGGAGGGAAGTTCATTGATGAAGCAGCTGATGATGGTTGGGCCGAGGACACTACCCTGAGGAACTCCTGCAGAGATGTCCTGGAGCTGAGATGATTGATGTCCAATAACCACAACCATCTTCCTATGTGTCAGGTATGACTCCAACCAATGGAGAGTTTGCCCCCCCCCGATACCCATTGATTCCAGTTTTGCTAGGGCTCTTTGATGCCACACTCGGTAGAATGCAGCCTTGATATCAAGGGCTGTCACTCTCACTTCACCTCTGGTATTCAGCTCTTTTGTCCATGTTTGAACCAAGGCTGTAATGAGGTCAGGAGCTGAGTAGCCCTGGTGGAACCCAAACCGGGTGTCACGGAGCAGGGGCTGCTTGGTAGCACTGTTGATGACACCTGCCATCATTTTACTGATGATCGAGAGTAGACTGATGGGAAGGTAATTGGCCGGGTTGGATTTGTCCTGCTTTTTATGTACAGGACATACTTGGTCAATTTTCCACAATTGTCGGGTAGATATCAGTATTGTAACTGTACTGGAACAGCTTGGCTAGGGGAGCTGCAGGTTCTGGAGCACAAGTCTTCAGTACTATTGCAGGTATGTTATCAGGGCCCGTAGCCTTTGCTGTATCTGGTGGCTCCAATCATTTCCTGACATCACGTAGACTGAATCGAATTGGCTGAAGACTGGTATCTGTAATACTGGCACTTCTGGCTGAAGTTTGCTGCGAATGCTTCTGCCTTATCTTTTGCACACTGATATGCTGGGCTCTTCTATCATTGAGGATGGGGATATTTGTGGAGCCTCCTCCTCTAGTGAGTAGTTTAATTGTCCACCACTATTCATAACTGGATATGGCAGGAATGCAGAGTTTAGATTTGATTCATTGCTTATGGGATTGCTTAGCTCTGTCAATCACTTGCTGCTTTTGCTGTTTGGTGTGCAAGTAGTCCTGTTTGGTGGCTTCACCAGGTTGATACCTCATCTTCAGGTATGCCTGGTGCTGCTCCTGGGATGCCCTCCTGCACTCTGATCCCCTGGTTTGATGGGAATGGTTAAATGGGGGATATGCTGGGCCATGTGGTTAGATTGTGTTGGAGTACAATTCTGCAGTTGTTGATGCCCCACAGCACCTCATGGATGCCCAGTCTTGAGTTGCTAGATCTATGCGAAGCCTGTTCCATTTAGCACGGTGATAGTGCTACACAACATGAGGGAAGTTATTCTCAATGTGAAGGCGGGATGTCATCTCCAGAAGGACTGTGCAATGGTCACTCTTACCGATACTGTCATGGACAGATGCAACTGCAGCTGGCAGATTAGCAAGGATGAGGTCAAGTATGTTTTTCCCTCTTGTTGGTTCCCTCATCATCTGCTGCAATGTCCTTTAGGACCCAACCAACTCGATCAGTAGTGCTGCTGCTGAGCCACTCTTGGTGTTGGACATTGAAATCCCCCACCCAGAGTACATTTTGTACCCTTGCCATCCTCAGTGCTTCCTCCAAGTGTTGCTCAACATTGAGGAGTACAGATTCATCAGCTGAGGGAGGACAGTATGTGATAATCAGCAGGAGGTTTCCTTGCCCACATTTAACCTGAAGCCATGAGATTTCATGGGGTCCAGAGTCAATGTTGAGGGCTCCTACAGCAACTTCCTCCCGACTGTATATCACCGTGCTGCCACCTCTGCTGGGTCTGTCCTGCCAGTGGGGCAGGGCATGTCCAGGGAAAGTGATGGTGGTGTCGAGGACACTGTCTGTAAGGTACGATTCTGTGAGTTTGACCATGTCAGGCTGTTGCTTAACTTGTCTGTGAGACAGCTCTCCCACTTTTGGCACTAAGCCCCAGATGCTAGTGAGGAGGACTCTGCAGGGTAGACAGGGCTGTTACTGCCATTGTCTTTTTTTGGTCAATACCAGGTGATCTATCCAGTTTCATTTCCTTGAGTCTTTGTAGTGATTGTGGCTTGCTAGGCCATTTAAAAGTCAGTTGAGAGTCAACCGCTTTGCTGTGGGTCTGGAGTCATGTGTAGGTCAGACCAGGGGAGGGTGGCAGATTTCCTTCCCTGAAAGACATCTGTGAACCAGGTGGGTTTTTCCGACAATCGGTAACGATTTCGTCATGATCAGTAGATTCTTAATTCCAGACTTTATTTTAAAATTATTGAATTCAAATTCCACCATCTGCCGAGTTGGGATTCAAACCCAGGTCCCCAGAGTATTAACTGGGTTTCTGGATTAATAGTCTAGCGATAATACCGCTAGGCCATCGCCTACCTATTCCACAATAAATCCATGACATTTGTTCACCATGGCCATTTCCCTCATATTGCGATGTGTCCCAGAATTCCAAGGGACATGACATAATAGGGTAAACAACTGGTGTATCCATTTACTTCCCGGCCTGTCTTGGACACTGAAAGTACTATTGGATCATGCTGTCATCTTCTGAAGCTACTCACTATTCCAACATCATCCTGGAATGCAAAGGAACACCCCCAACTACTTTTCCCTACAACAAAATATTAAATCGTTGTTAGAAGAGTCACTAGGGATTCACTGCGTAAACACAAGCTGATGCACTGATATCAGTCAGCTCACTTTACCTGCAGATGCTTGTTTATCTCATTCTCTACACTAAATAACAAGGTTAATTTTGCACACTTCCAATCTAGGGGATGCTGCAAGGTCGAAAATCAACGCATTCATTATCTCTGTAGCCACCTTCTTTAAAATCAAATGATATGAGCGTAAAGGTCCAGGTGATTTGTAGGCTTTCAGTCTTGTACTACTTCTCCATTACAGTTTATTTACTTATAATAATATCTGAAATTTTCTAATTTTCTCCAGATCCTTACTCCCCATTAGTTGTGGAAGAATTTTTTGTGTCCTTTACTATGAAGGCAGAATTAAAATTCTTGTTTAATGTCTGTGCCATTCCTTAATTCACTATTATAATTTCTCCTGTTTCTGCCTATAAGAAACAAATTCGTGATGCATAACGACCGTCAGGAATGTTTCACAGAAGTAGGAGGGGAACTGGATTGGCAACCTTCACCATGAAGGTGGACAGCACTTAACGTAATTAAGGCCCAAGTTAGGGTGATCTTATGGTCTTGATGGCAATTTTCCAACAGCAACAAGTCCCTCCCCCATCACCATTTTCATGAGAGTGGCCTCACTGTGGCAAGTTGTGTGGGTGATCCTTGAAACTCCATGCTTCAATGACAGGTCTGCAGGTAGTGAAGATCATACTGTCAGAGCAAGTCATTCTTAGGCTGGAGTTTCTCATCTGCTGCTCAGTGTCTTACCAACTTAATTCACATCAGTTTTGGATTTCATGAACATCCCTGAGGATGGCTCCATGTTGAGATTCCTTCATAGTCTCTTCCCTTCCTCTCACAGTGGGATTCTCAAGACTATTGAGCTGTTTGTTCTCTGCTTGGGCCAGATTTTGATCCACCAACAATTAGTAACATTACTCCAAGACAAGATCGATTGTGGCTTGGGGGAGAAACTTGAAAATTGTGGTATTCCCATGTATCGACAGTCCTTGTCCATCTGATTGGAAGAGTTTGTGGATTTGGAAGGTGCTGTTAAAGGACCATTGGTGAGTTGCTGCAGCACATCTTGTTGAGGCTAGACTTTTTATCTCTGTGTGCTAACATTGAGTGCGTGAAATGTTCAAAGCGGATGTCAGGATGCCGATCGTGGCACGATCTAGATGTTGTAGAGCTGCTTGAATGTCCCTCAAAGTGCACCTATCCAGCATGGAGGACAGTATTCCATTTACAGGTGGCACGGTGGCTCAGTGGTTAGCACTGCTGCCTCACAGCGCCAGGGACCCGGGTTCAATTCCAGCCTCGGGCATCTGTCTGTGTGGAGTTTGCACATTCTCCCCGTGTCTGCGCAGGTTTCTTCCGGGTGCTCCGGTTTCCTCCCACAGTCCAAAGATGTGCAGGTTAGGTGGATTGGCCATGCTAAATTGCCCGTAGTGTTCAGGGTGGTGTGGGTTGTTGGGGGGGGTGGGTCTGGGTGGGATGCTCTGAGGTTCGGTGTGGACTTGTTGGGCCGAAGGGCCTGTTTCCACACTGTAGGGATTCTGTGAATTCTGTGAAATTCTACTCCTGACTTGAGACTTGTAGATTGTGGCCAAGCCTTGGGAGACAGGAGATTTTATCTTACTGCAGAATTCCAGTGTCTGGTCTTTTCTTGTAGCCCCAGTATTTACACAGCCAGACCAATTCAGCTTCTGGTTAATGGTAATCTCCAAGATATTGATAGTGGGAGAATGAGCGCTGGCAATGCCATTGAATGTCAAGGTGAGATTCTTTGAGTCTCTGCTGTTGCAGATGGTCATTGCACGGCCCTTCAGTGGCATGATTGTTAATTGCCATTTCTCAGCCCAAACCCAACTGTAGTGCAGCTTACTACATGTGGACATGGAATACTTCAATATCTGAAGAGTTGTGAACACTGCAAAAGGGTTAAGGTTAGGGTTGCAAATTGGTCAGGTGCCAAAGATACCTGGACATGAGAATTCAGCAGGCACTCTATTCATTGGTTCACCTTGAATGCTTACCCTGACGGAACTGTGGGATGGACACCTTGGGGCCAAATGCAGCCTCAGGGCAGTCAATTGCTCAGGTTTATTCTAATATTAATCCCTCTACATTGCTTGATCATAATCATTTTTTATTGCTCTTTATTGATGTGAAAAGCAGACTACTAAAGTTATGATTGAGGGGCAGTTTCTAGTTAATGATGATATTCACTTCAACAAACACTCCATCTCTATTGGAACTAATTATTGGACATTCACTTCAAATTCAGTCCATTTGAAAGATTTTTTTCTGTGCAATGTGTCTTTTCAAAAATGTTAGAGATTTGTTTTATGCTTTGCAATTACACACATTCTTTTTTTCTATCCTTAGAATTCTTCCAGCATGGAAACAAGCCATTTGGCCCAATAAGTTCACACCAACCATCCAAACAGCATCCTTCCCAGACTTATACCCCCGCTCTCCACCACCCGCCCTCCACCCTCTCACTGTAACACTGCATTCCCCATGCTTACTATGGGTAATTTAGCATGGCCAGTCCACCTAGCCTGCACATCTTTGGACTGTGGGAGGAAACTGGAGCACCCAGAGGAAACCCACGCAGACACAGGTTGATTGTGCAAACTCAATCTCTCTTATAGAGCTCATGTCAATAAACTGCTTGATAGCTATTTTACTAAGAATATTTATTCATTTAATTCCAGAAGCTGATGACTTTCTGAAGAATTCAGATGCTTTGCTTGAAAATGGCTCTTGAATGGGAGCGTCCAGCATAGTTAGAATAAAAATTTGGTAAAATGTTAAATATCCACCTTCGACTTCCAGACTATATGCTCCAGAGAGCTATTATAGATTTTGCAATCATTGGAGTCACTTCAGAAAAGTTTCAAGACAAATGCTTTTAACCAATTTTGAAAACCAGCATTGTTTCTTGAAGCTCTCAATTGGTGCTTAAAACATAAGATGTTGCTAGGGTCCCCACCCAAAATGTCAACTTTTCTGCTCCTCTGATGCTGCGTTCCTCCAGCTCCACACTGTGTTATGTTTGACTACAGCATCTGCAGTTCTTACTGTCTCTGAGCCTCAACATCAGGTTTTTTTTTTGCTTATCTTTCCCATAGCCTCTGATACACACAAAAAGAAACAAAATGGAGCACTGGGGATCTGAACTTTAAACAGAAGTGTTGGAAATACAACGCAGGCCTATCAGCATCTGTGAGAAGAAAAAACAATCATATTGGTCTCAAAAGTTAGGAAGAACCTTCTGTTTCTGGGGCTGGCAAGATTAAACGTCGGAGTACATTTTACATTTTGTTAGGAAGAGTAGTGGCGTGCCTTTACGCAAATGTTTACTGCTTTCTCATCTCCACCAGAGTTAAATTGTTTTGGGAAAGCCCACTGTCCATCTTCATGCCCTGATGCCAATCAAAGCCCTAATATGGCCAGAGATAGTAGGAACTGCAGCTGCTGGAGAATCCGAGATAACAAGGTGTGGGGCTGGATGAACGCAGCAGGCCAAGCAGCATCAGAGGAGCAGGAAACCGTGACGCTTCGGGTTTCTGATGAAGGGTCTAGGCCCAAAACGTCACGCTTTCCTGCTCCTCTGATGCTGCTTGGCCTGTGTTCATCCAGCTTCACACCTTGTTATCCCTAATTTGGCCAATTCGGCAGGCCAACGGCATCAGCCTGCCGGGATGTGGCAATTTGCAGGCAAAGCCCCAACAAAATCCCATCCATTAACTGTGCTCTTTTCTTCATTGCTGCTGCCAAGTATTTTCTATTTTTGCTTCGGACGTCCAGCACTCAATTTATTTTGCCACTGTTACCAAACAGCGTTAAAATCTCAGGTCGCTGAACACGGCTGTTTGTCTCCCCACAAACACTAACCGCATTGTTTGTCCTGGCCACATTCGAGATTTCCAGGATTGAAACCCCCCAGCTGAGAGTTATCTGTCGCCACTGAGTGAATTTCTCACACCAACACTGCATTTGACCCCGTGTAACTATGAATTTTGACGAGTTGTGTTTGAAAGTGGAAACTTTCAATATCAAGGAAACTCACGTACTTTGTTGAGAGGCGAACCAGACCACTACTTGCTTTTCTGAGAGATCGTCGTATTCCACCACGCAGTCTCCGCCATTCGATTTTTTTCTACTTTGGAAATAAACCTGAAGTTTGGTTTTCAAAATTTTAGCGATGTCTGGAGCCCAGTCCCCTTCTACCAGGACAGGATATGGATAGTTAGCACTCGCCGCCATCGCTCACAGGCGAATGGCAACTCTGCAATGTTTTTCGACACGTTTTACTTTCGTTTCTCGCAAAACGAAACTTTAGTCCGAGCTGTTTACAGATTGTTTTGGAATGACATTTCTAAAATTAACTTGCGCAATGCATCTCTCTTATAATCTGGCTACATATGGCTTGCAAATTCCGTAATTTTGAAACTGTAAGCTTTTATATTTGCAATTGCTTCCAGTCGAACACTTCTGACGGTTTCAGTTGACGTGAGGAATGATCTCGCAATCCTTAATCGCGCAGTAGTTTTACACCGGTTCCAAATTTACATCCACCATTTGGCACGACCTCAGTGGTCTGCCCAAGGTTACAAAACCATGTAAGGATTGTGTAAAGATAATGTCTACTGGTTTATATTATAACAATTCACCCTCATGCTTCTCTGCATCCATGTGTGGGCCAGCCAAAACGGCCGAAAATGATATCAGAGATAGCAGGAACTGCATCAGAGATAATAGGTACTGCAGATGCTGGAGAATTCGAGATAACAAAGTGTGGAGCTGGATGAACACAGCAGGCCAAGCAGCATCATAGGAGCAGGAAAGCTTGATGTTTCGATCCTAGGCCCTTCATCAAGGGTCTCGGCCCGAAACGTCAAGCTTTCCTGCTCCTGTGACGCTGCTTGGCCTGCTATGTTCATCCAGCTCCACACCTTGTTATCTTAGCCGGAACTGCAGATGCTGGAGTTATCAGGGACAGCAGGGTGTGACTGCAAGTGAGGCAGGTAGGGGGATCCTGAGTTCAGGAGTGGAGGAACCTCAGCTTTTGACCTTATCCAACAGGTACGAGATACTTGCTCCCTGTGTGGATGAGGAAAAGGGCTGCGGGGAGGATGAGCCAGCTCACCATGGTGCAGAAGGCTATTCAAGAGGGGGGAGCAAAAACACAAGTGGTAGTTGTAGGGGATTCTATAGTTAGGGGGATAGATAGTATCCTTTGCAAGCCGGATCAGGAGTCCCACATGGTGTGTTGCCTGCCCGGTGCCAGGGTGCCGGACATCTCTGACTGGCTTGAAAGGATATTGGAGCGGGAGGGGGAGGATCCAGCTGTTGTGGTCCACGTTGGGACTGACAACATAGGCAAGGCTAGGATGGAGGACCTGTTTGGGGATTATCAAGCACTAGGAACGAAATTAAGGAACAGGCCCTTGAGGGTCATAATCTCCGGATTACTGCCCGAGCCACGTGCAAATTGGCTTAGGGATAAGAAAATTAGGGAAGTAAACACATGGCTAAGGGAGTGGTGTGGGAAAGAGGGGTTCCATTTCATGGCGCATTGGCATCAGTTTTAGAACCGGGGGGATCTGTACCGATGGGACAGTCTCCCCCTGAACCAATCTGGAACCAGTATTCTGGCGAAAAGGATAAATAGGGTGGTCACTAGGACTTTAAACCAGTGCATCGGGGGGAAGGGAAAGGGAAAATGACAGGGAGTATGATGGTAAATAAAAAGGTAAGCAGCAGGTTAGCATGTGTGCAGGAGGGTTTAAGTTCAAGGCAGACTATGAAAAAAGCAAAAATGAAGGATAACTCAGGAGATATTATTAGAGATGTTGGAAATCATGAGGGTAAGAAAGCTAGCATAAAGGCACTTTACCTGAATGCTCGCAGCATTCGTAACAAGGTTGATGAGTTAACGGCACAAATCATCGCGAATGAATATGATTTGGTAGCCATTACGGAGACATGGTTACAGGATGGTGACGACTGGGAGTTAAATATCCAGGGGTACCAGACTGTTCGGAAGGACAGACAGGAAGGTAAGGGAGGTGGTGTAGCTCTGATATTCGAGGACGACATCAGGGTGGTGCTCAGAGATGATATAGGTTCTATGGAGAATGAGGTTGAATCGATTTGGGTTGAAATTAGAAATTCTAAGAGGAAAAAGTCACTGATAGGCGTAGTCTATCTAAATAATAACATCACATTAGGGCGGGCAATAAACAAAGAAATAACTAATGCCTGTAAAAATGGTACAGCAATTATCATGGAGGATTTTAATCTACATGTAGATTGGTCGAACCAGCTCGATCAGGGTAGCCTTGAGGAGGAGTTCGTTGAGTGTATACGATGGAACCAACGAGGGAGCAAGCTATCCTAGATCTGGTCTTGTGTAATGAGACAGGAATAATTAATGACCTCATAGTTAGGGATCCTCTTGGAAGGAGTGATCACAGTATGGCTGAATTTAGAATACAGATGGAGAGTGTGAAGATAAAATCCAGTACCAGGGTCCTGTGCTTGAACAAGGGGGACTACAATAGAATGAGGGAAGACTTGGCTAAAGTAGACTGGAAACAAAGATTTTATGGTGGGACAGTTGACGAGCAGTGGAGGACTTTCAAAGCAATTTTTCAAAGTGCTCAGCAAAAGTATATTCCAGTGAAAAGGAAGGACTGTACGAAAAGTGGTAATCTGCCAAGGGTGTCTAAGGAAATTAGGGAGGCTATCAAATTGAAAGAGAAGGCATACAAAGTGGCCAAAAACAGCATGAAACCAGAAGATTGGGAAAACTTTGAAGGTCAACAGAAAGCCACAAAAAGAGCTACAAAGAAAAGTAAGATAGAACATGAGAAAAAACTAGCACAGAATATAAAGACAGAAAGCAAAAGTTTCTATAAATATATAAAACGAAAAAGAGTGGCTGAAGTAAACGTTGGCCCTTTAGAAGATGAGAAAGGGAATTTAATTATGGGATATGATGAAATGGCCGAGGCATTGAACAGGTATTTTGTATCGGTCCTCACAGTGGAGGACACTAATAACATGTTAGTAATTGACAAAGAGATGAAGGTAGGTGAGGACCTGGAAACAATCATTATTACAGAAAAGGTAGTGTTGGGCAAGCTAATGGAGCTAAGGATTGATAATTCTCCTGGCCCTAATGGAATGCATCCCAGGGTACTAAAAGAGATGGCAGGAGAAATAGCAGGTGCACTGGCGATAATTTTCCAAAATTCACTGGACTCTGGGGCAGTTCCCAGCAGATTGGAAAATAGTAAATGTGACGCCACTGTTTAAAAAAGGAGGTAGACAAAAGATAGGGAATTATAGACCAGTTAGCTTATCCTCTGTAGTGGGGAAGATGCTTGAGTCTATTATCAAGGAAGAAATAGCAAGGCATCTCGATAGAAATTGTCCTGTTGGGCAGACGCAGCATGGGTTCATGAAGGGCAGGTCGTGCTTGACAAATCTTTTGGAATTCTACGAAGACATTACGAGCAAGGTGGACAATGGGGACCCAGTGGATGTGGTGTACCTAGATTTCCAAAAGGCCTTCGACAAGGTGTCGCACAAGAGACTGCTGCATAAAATAAGGATGCACGGCGTTAGGGGTAAAGTATTAGCATGGATAGAGGATTGGTTGACTAACAAGAAGCAAAGAGTGGGGATAAGTGAGTGCTATTCTGGCTAGCAATCAGTGACTAGTGGTGTGCCTCAGGGATCGGTGTTGGGACCGCAATTATTTACAATTTATATAGATGATTAGGAGTTGGGGACCACGTGTAGGGTGTCAAAGTTTGCAGATGACACTAAGATGAGCGGCAGAGTAAAGTGTACAGAGGACTGAGAAATCTTGCAGAGGAACATAGATACATTGAGTGAATGGGCAAAGGTCTGGCAGATGGAATACAATGTAAATAAATGTGAAGTCATACATTTTGGTAGCGATAATAGTAAAAAGGATTATTACTTGAATGGTAAATAGTTGCAGCGTGCTGCTATGCAGGGGGACCTGGGTGTCCTTGTGCATGAATCACAGAAGGTCAGTCTGCAGGAACAACAAGTAATTAGGAAGGCAAATGGAATTTTGTCCTTCACTGCTAAAAGGATTGAGTTTAAAAGCAGAGAGGTTATGTTGCAGCTGTACAAGGTGCTGGTGAGGCCACACCTGGAGTATTGTGTGCAGTTTTGGTCTCCTTACTTGAAAAAGGATATACTGGCACTGGAGGGGGTGCAGAGGAGGTTCACTAGGTTGATTCCGGAGTTGAGGGGGTTGGTTTATGAGGAGAAACTGAGTAGATTGGGATTATATTCATTGGAATTCAGAAGATTGAGGGGGGATCTTATAGAAACATATAAAATTATGAAGGGAATAGATAAGATAGAAGTAGAGAGGATGTTCCCACTGGCAGGTGAAGCTAGGACAAGAGGGCATAGCCTCAAGATTAGAGGGAGCAGATTTAGGACTGAATTGAGAAGGAACTTCTTCACCCAGACGGTTGTTAATCTATGGAATTCCTTGCCCAGTGAAGTAGTTGACGCTACTTCAGTAAACGTTTTTAAAGCTAAGGTAGATTTTTTTTGAACAATAAAGGAATTAAGGGATACGGTGAGAGCGCGGTTAAGTGGATCTGAGTCCACAAAAAGATCAGCCATGATCTTATTGAATGGCGGAGCAGGCTCGAAGGGCCGGATAGCCTACTCCTGCTCCTAGTTCTTATGTTCTTATGTTTTTAGAGATAGCACAGTTTGGAGCTGGAGGAGCACAGAAGGCCAAGCAGCATCGGAGGAGCAGGAAAGTTGACGTTTTGGGTCAGGGCCCTTCTTCATAAATGGGGGAGGGGGAAGGGAGCTGGGAAATAAATAGAGACAGGAGGGGTGGGGCTGAAACGTTGACTTTCCAGCTCCTCTGATGCTGTCTGACCTGCTGTGTTTTTCCAGCCTCACACCCGTAGAGTCTGGCTTCCAGTATTTGCAAAGATTATTGTCTCCATATCACTGGAACAGAGCCATAGTGGACGAAGCGCTAACCAATTCTCTCTCCACAGATGCTGCCATACCTGCTGAGTTCCTGCAGCATTCCCGTGTTTGTTGTGAAGGATTCCTTCATTATGAAGATTGCTCAGGACTTGCAAATCAATAGCAATATCATGTTCATGTGCTTGCTTAATATTGCTATACTATTCACTAATGTACTGTTTCAAAGAAGTCATAAGACGTTTGCATCGTCATCATATCATGGCATTGCAGCACTATTATCTGAATCTGCATTCATTGAACTTATGAACTTTGCAAATTATGCTGTTAACTTAGTTTGAATGACACCGTGCAGGCAGAAATAAGTTAGAGTTCCTCTTAGCCTAACTCTCGCTAACATTTTGTCTGTGTCCATGAGAAACATGTATGGCATTAAATCATACCCAAAGCTCCTAACCCTTTTCTATATTTCTAGATACAGATTTCAAGAAATGGTGAAGGCATTGATACTGAAAATGATTTGGGAACTAACACAGTTCTGGCAAGGGGAATTCCCAGAGGGAAAAAACAATTTTAAAAAATGAATAATTTGAAATGAACATATTAGTTGGCCTGGAGTTGCATTTTGAAGTGTATAAGATGAGTTAGAATAGTGTGAGTCATTCTTTAATTTCACCCTTCTGGGTTACACTTCATGTCCATGGCCAAATCGACCCAATAGAGCTACAACACGGGCATCTACCGAATGATGCGAAAAAAATGCACAGGTATGTATGTGCTGGCCATAAAAAGCCTGGTAAATTCAAGCCAACCATTTGGCATCAGTAATAGCACAGCGTAGAGCTGAGGAGCACAGCAGGACAGGCAGCATCAGAGGAACAGGAAAGTTGACGTGAGAGATAGTAGGAACTGCAGATGCTGGAGAAGCTGAGATATCAAAGCGTAGAGCTGGATGAACACAGCAGGCCAAGCAGCATCAGAGGAGCAGGAAGACTGACATTTCGGGCCTAGACCCTTCTTCAGAAAATTTTGCCTGATGCAGCCTGGCCTGCTGTGTTCCTCCGGCTCCGCACTGTGTTATCTCTGACTCCAGCATCGGCAGTTCTTACTATCTCTGAATTAGCGTCTGTATTGTTAGGCTGAAAGTACCTAACAGGTTCTTTAAGGTCTGACAGTGTGCACTTCAGTACTCAGCAAATTTATTAGCTTAACCTACGTGAGCGAATCTATTGGTTTAAATTACTTTGTACATGTTCAAACTTAATGAGTTTCAGTGCCTTTCAGCTCGATAGAAACTGGCGATGGCGGCACTTTGAGCTCTACCTCGAAGTCTATGGCACTGGTCTCACAGTTCCCAGTCCGATGGTGAAGGTTCATGGCCCCGGCCTGGTGAATATCTAATGAGTGGGGCAAAGACCCCGATATTTATAATGTTTTGAATCTAATGTTATTTGCTGTATCACCATTTCTTCGTACTTTCGGAACTTATCCAGGCATTCCGTTGTGCAAAAACAATTGTAAGTGTATCTGTGCCTATGTTTGTTCCCAATCCCACCAACATCATTGCCGTTACCTTCCAGCCAAAGCAAGCTGTTTTTTTTTCATGAGACCTGGTTTCCAAGCAATTTTCCATTTTCTTCCTTTGCTTATTGTTATGTCCAATTAGCCGAATATCACTTATTAACCTCAACTCTACACACCCACTCTCTGATATCTTCAAAACAATATCAAACCCTTTCACAGGCGCATACATACTGTTCAGTTGCTGCAAGTTGGTTATATATGTGATAGAGTTTACAGGTAAGTTTTCAGGTATATAAAAACAAGAAACAAATAATTAACAATAATAGAACAACTGGGTGCCACAAGAACGAGAGTACTGCTGGAACTTCAGGCGACCAACCCCTTAAATATATCCCGAACCACCTTGTTATCTAGGGTTCTTAAACTGTCCGCTATGGGAATTAATTGATCGTGGCTGAGAGTCATAGCAGTTTCTTACAGTAAGAAGATGTACTGTTGCCAAATGAGACGCTGTGCAATGAAAATCTGCAATTTCTAAACTTAAAGTGCGAAGTGCCCACCTCATTCGATTTGTGGCAATATACGGTCATCGCTCCCATTCTTTAATCATACAGGGAATTTGTCTAATTGCATCATAGACAACATAAATTTTGTTGCTACATAAGTTGACGAAGGGTTCCTCTCTTTTACCATTAAGATCGAGTATGAGTACTAGCCAGATACACTCATGGTTAGGGCAATTTCGGTGCATGAGTGCCTCCATATACAAGAACCCCCGCTATGCTGCAATGTATATGTTTCAAGGGCAGGGGCATGGAAGGGGTAAAGTAAGCCTTCTGGCCATAGCTCACAATCATTCTCTTGGTGGGGTTGGTTGTTATCATCCAGCCATTTGCCAAAAAACACAAATGCCCACAGCATGTCCTCAAACAGATGGGATAGGATGGGACTGGCACCATATTTTCTGGTGCGTTCTATTTAAAAACCAAAAAGGTTGCATTATATACTGTGGCATTGCAAATAGTATTTAATAAATCAAGCTGCAACGTTAAATTAGTGTATGTGAGATTAAATAACTGTTTCCAATTAGCAGATGTCCACGTAAGCAAGAGGTGGTTAGTTCATGCCAATGTGTCAAACCATATAGCTCTAACAATTTACAGTGCATTTGACTAGCTTTGGCATTAAGATCCGTCTGGGTGTGGTATGTTGCCCAGTTGCTGCTATTAGCAAACTTCCAGATCATGTTGGTCAGGAACCAGTTTGCCACATCTCTATGTGCAAATTGTTTGGTCCAGATTGCAGATAATTTAATAGTTTCCCTAGTCAGTTGCCCAGCCTTAACAATCTTATTTTGTAATATCCAAAGAATTTAACACACCTATTTCTGCTTTCAATAAGGCAGCAAACAATTCATTTCATATTACCTTCTGCTTTTACTTCCTGCCTTTTTCCCATTGTTTCCTTTACTCCACTGTTCTGCACCATCCGACTCTTGGCCTTCTTTGACATTTGCTAACTGTCTGAACAAATTACAAATTCACTACTGGTTCGAACATTGTATGGTACATGTACCATACAACCACTGAAGATGGGGTAACTCTATGTCATTTGATGGGCCCTTCCACTCAGCCCACCATAATTCCCCCATTTTTCTCTATAACTTTTAGACATAATACCAATCACCTTTTTGTTTTAATTTTACCTCCATTTCACCAACACTGCTTTCATTGTTTTAAAATCAGTATTGCCTCTTAAACATCAAGGAGGTCACCTGCATTTTGAACCCCAGGAGATGGGAGAGATACTAAATGAATATTTCACATCAGTTTTTACTGCAGAGAAAGAAATGGAGCCAATAGGATGCAGAGAATTAAACTTTGATGTTTTAAAAACAGTTCCCATTACAGAAGAGGAAGTTCAGGAAGTCTTAAAGAATATGAAGGTGGATAAGTTAAGGTGGACCTGATCTAATGTATCCTAGAACATTGTGGGAAGTAAGGAAAGAAATAATGAGACCCCTTGCAGAAATATTTGCATCATTTATAACTATGGGTGAGGTGCCTAATGACTGGAGGGTGGCTAATGTTGTACCTTTGTCAAGGAAAGGTTGTAAGGAGAAACTGGGAAACTATAGACCGTTGAGTCTGACCTCGGTTGTGAAAAAATTGTTGGAGGTGATTAATAAAGGTAGGATTTGTGGACATTAGGAGAGGCAAAAATTGATTAGGGATAGTCAGCATGGTTTTGTGCAAGGGAAATTGTGTCTCACAAACTTGATTGAGTTTTTTGAGGAAGTTACCAAAAAAGATTGATGATGGGAGTGCAGTATTGTTTTTTGGATTTTAGTAAAGCCTTCGAAAAGATTCCACATGGTAGACTAATTAGTAAAGTTAGGTCACACAGGATTCAGAGTGAGCTTGCCAATTGGATACATAACTGGCAGAAGACAAAGAGTAATAGTGGATGGTTGCTTTTCAGACTGGAGGCCTGTCACCAGTGTATTCCACAGGGATCGGTTCTGTGTCCTCATTTGTTTATCATTTATATAAAAGATTTGGATGAGGATATGGAAGGAACGGTTAATAAGTTTGCGGATGACACCAAAGTTGGTGGCATAGTGGACAGTGAAGAAGGTTATCTAAGATTAGAAAGGGATCTTGATCAAATGGGCTGAAAAGTGGTAGATGGACTTCAATCTGGATAAATATGAGGTATTTTTTTTGCATTTTGGTACAACAAACAAGGGTAGGGCTTGTACAATTAATAGTAGGGCCTTGTGTTGTGTTGTAGAACAGAGGGACCGAGGGATGCAGGTAAATAATTCTTTGAAGTTTGCATCACACATAGACAGAATGGTTAAAAAGGCATATGGCATGCTTGCCTTCATTGCTCAGTCCTTTGAATTTCGGAGTTGGGACATTATGTTGAGGTGATGCAGGACATAGGTGAGGCCTCTTCTAAAATACTGTGTTCAGTTCTGATTGCCCAGTTATAGGAAGGATATTACTAAGCTGGAGAGGGTATACCTGCTGGTATAGAAGGTTTGAGTTATAAAGAAATGCTCGATAGGCTGGAACTTTTTTCACTGGACTATAGGAGGTTTAGAGGTGACTTGATAGAAGTTCATAAAACCATGAGAGGTATAGTTAGGGTTAATGGTAGTTGTCTTTTTCTAGGGTAGGGATCAAGACTAGGGGACATATTTTTAAGGAGAAGAGAGTGATTTAAAAAAAGGATAAGACGCTTTTCTTTACATAGAGGGTGGCTTGCATGTTGAATGAATTTCTTGAGGAAGTGGTGGATGTAGGTACAATTACAACATTTAAAAGACATTTGTACAGATACATGAATAGGAAAGGTTTTGAGGAAAAATGGGCCAGGAGCAGGCAGGTGAGACCAGTTTAGTTTGGAATTATGTTCGTCATGGACTAGTTGGACTGAAGGGTCTGTTTCTGTGATGTACGACTCTTTGTATCAGTGCCTTATCATTTAAACAGTTTTTTTTTCCAGGCCACAATAACCATTTCGTCAAGTAGGTATACGTGTCTGAGACCTGTTCTTCAACGTTCCCTCATGTTCGTTCATTTCAATGTAACATTGGTACACCAAGACCATGCCATGCCATTTTTCCCTCCCCACCCTTATGTGCTTTCTGGAGGGTCCACTCTCTCCGGGACTCCCTTGTCCGCTCCACACTCCCCTCCAGCCCCACCACACCCGGCACTTTTCCTGCAACTGCAGGAAGTGCTACACCTACACCTACACCTCCTCCCTCACCCCCATCCCAGGCCCCAAGAAGACCTTACACATCAAGCAGATGTTCACCTGCACATCTGCTAATGTGGTATACTGCATCCACTGTTCCTGTGGTGGCCTCCTCTACATCGGGGAAACCAAGCGGAGGCTTGGGGACCACTTTGCAGAACACCCGCGCTCGGTTCGCACTAAACAACTGCACCTCCCAGTCGCGAACCATTTCAACTCCCCCTCCCATTCCTCAGACGACATGTCCATCCTGGGCCTCCTGCAGTGCCACAACGATGCTACCCGAAGGTTGCAGGAACAGCAATTCATATTCCGCTTGGGAACCCTGCAGCCCAATGGTATCAATGTGGACTTCACAAGCTTCAAAATCTCCCCTCCCCCTACCGCATCCCAAAACCAGTCCAGCTCATTCCTGCCTCCCTAACCTGTCCTTCCTCTCACCTATCCCCTCCTCCCACCCCAAGCCCCACCCCCATCTCCTACCTACTAACCTCATTCCACCCCCTTGACCTGTCCGTCCTCCCTGGACTGACATATCCCCTCCCTACCTCCCCACCTACACTCACCTCTACTGGCTCCATCCCCGCCTCTTTGACCTGTCTGTCTCCTCTCCACCTATCTTCTCCTCCATCCATCTTCTATCCGCCTCCTCCTCTCTCCCTATTTATTTCAGAACCTTCTTCCCCTCCCCCATTTCTGAAGAAGGGTCTAGGCCTGAAACGTCAGCCTTCCTGCTCCTCTGATGCTGCTTGGCCTGCTGTGTTCATCCAGCTCTGCACCTTGTTATCTCACCATGCCATGTATTGTTGACTTTTAGCCAACTTTCTCAAAATATCAAAAGTTGATGGTGGATGCATATGTGTCCTCCTTGCCTGGCTCTAGTTATGTTCATTAGTTATGTTCCATTTAATTACACCTAAGGTGAGTCATTTCCTTTTCCATTTGATGTGGTGTCACTTTCTCCCTGTCCCTATATTTTTGTTCTAAATGTGGCCCCTTTTAATTACCATTGTAACTAATGCAGGAGTTCCAGAGAAAAGTTAACTGTTTATAGAGTAAACAAAAAAGACACGTTCTCACAATAGCTTTAAAAGAGACAAACAAACATTAACAAATTTCACCTGCTTAGACTTTCTGACAAAAAAAAGTACATAACGTTTTCTCAAAAGTAACTCGGTAGATTATTCTCGATTTTCCGTCTTTCAAAATTATTCCAAATGCAAAATTAATGACAGCAGACTCAAAGGTTTCTTTGGGTACAGCCCCAGCAGTGTTGTTGACTGACAGGTTGTATTAATGGTCAATTTCTTCCTGAACAATCTTTTCAATTCCCCTGCCGCTCCACCCTGATACAAATTAAAACCAAATCGACTGTTTCCACCTGTCCGCTCCTCCCACCTCACTAACCAATCCCCACTACTACTTACCTGCATTCACCTATCATCATCCCACCTACTTTCCCCAGCGCCCCCTCTCTATTTATTTCTGAGCTCCCTTCCCCCTCCCCCATTTCTGAAGAAGGTTCCTGACCCAAGACTTCAACTGTCCTGCTCCTCTGATGCTGCCTGGCCTGCTGTATTCATCCAGCACCACACTGTCTTATCTCTGACTCTAGCATTGGCAGTTCTTACAATCCCTGTTTCCATTGGCTCTTGTTTTTAATTTAAATTTTTAAATTTTAATTTATTTGCCATTTAAAATTTCCCATTGCATGCTTAGAACAAAGAACAATACAGCACAGGAACAGGCCCTCCAAGCCTGCGTCAACACATTTTGGCCTTCCTTACCAAAACTGTCTTCACTGACAGGTTCTATATCCCTCTATTCCCTTCCTATTCATGCAGGTGTTTCTTGAATGCTGCTATTGTGTCCGCTTCCACCACCTCATCTGGCAGCGTGTTCCAAAGGCTCACTACACTTTGTGTGAAAAACTTGCCTTGCACATCTCTTTCTGCACCTTGAACCCGTGTCCACCAGTAATTGACCCTCCAGCCTGGGAAAAAGCCTCACAATTTCCACCCTATCCATGCCATTCACAATTTTATAAACTTCTTTCAGGTAGCCTCTCAACCTCCTGCATTCCAGTGAAAACAAACCCAGTATATCCACCCTTTCTTCATAGTTAAAAGCCTCCATATCAGGCAACATCCCAGTAAACCTTTCCTGTGCCCTCTCCAAAGTATACCCATCCATCTGGTAGAGTGGTGACTAGAACTGTACACAATATTTTAAGTGAGGCCTAATATTGTTGTAGTTCGCCTTCCCCCAATTTAACACCTTCATCCGAGGACAGCTGTTATCCCTAACCATGAGTATCTTAAAATTCATGGAATTGTGGTCACTACTCTCAAAATGCTTCCCCAATGAAATTTCACTCACCTGGCCGGGCTCATTTCCCAAAATCAGGTCTAGCATAACCGTTGACTGGTTGGACTGTTCACATACTGTGTCAAGAAACCCTCCTGCATGGTCCTTACAAATTCTGCCCCATCCAAGCCCCTAGCACGTCGTGAGTCCCAATCAATATAGGGGAAGTTATTATCACCCACTAAAACAACTCTGTTGTTTTTACATCTCTCCAAAATCTATCTACATATTCTCACTTCTATCTCCCACTGGCTGTTGGGAGGCCTGTAGTATACCCTCAGCATTGTGATTTCACATTTTCTAGTTCCGAGATCTACCCACATTGCCTTGCTGCATGAGTCCTCTGATGTATTCTCATTACAGCTGTGAGATACTCCTTTACCAGTAATGCAACTCCCCCAGCCCTTTTACATCCCCTATCACACCTGAAACGTCCAAATCCTGGGACTTTCAACTGCCAGCCTTGTCCCTCTTTCAGTCAAGTCTCCATAATTGCAATAATGTCATTGTTCCAAGTACTAACCAAAGCTGTAAGTTCATCTACCTCACGTATTATACTTCTCGCAATGAAGCACATGCATTTCAGACCATCTGCCTTGCTCTTTTCAGCATTTCTCTGCCTGCTCCTATTCTTAGTCATGTTTACCTTGGTTTCTACCTCTCCCTCTTATTTCTGCATCTTCTGTCCTACTTCTCTAGTTCCCATCCACTAGCCACACTAGTTTAAACCCTCTTCAACCACTCTACCAAAGTACCCCCCAATCCCAAAGGACATCAGTCCCAGTCCTGTGCAGGTGTAACCCGTCCAGTTTGTACAGGTCCCACTTCCCCCAGAACAGGTCCCAGTGCCCCATGAATCTGAATCCCTCCCCCTCACACCATCTTTTCATCCATGTTTTCACCCGATATATCCTGTTTCTACTCTGACTAGTTCATGGCATTGGTAGTAATCCTCATATAACTACCTTTGAGGTCCTACATTTCGACTTTCTTCCTAGTTCTCTATATTCTATTTCTAGGACATCATCCCTTTTCTTAACCATGCTGCTAGTACCAATGTGTACCACAACCACTGGCTGTTTGCCCTCCCCCTCTAGAATGACCTGCATTCAAGACATCCAGGACACTAGCACCAGGGAAGCAACGAACCATCCTAGATTCTGGTTTGCAGACAGAGAAATGCCTATCTATGCCCCTTATGATGGAATCACCTACAACTATAGCATTTCTATGCCTATTTCTCTGTCCCTCTGCAGCAGAGTCAACAAAAATGCCATGAATTTGGCTGCTGCTGTTATCCCTGAAAGGCCATTCCTCTCAACAGTATCCAGAATAGTATTTCTGTTTGGCAGGGGAATAGCCACAGGAGATTCCTGTACTGCCTGCTTAGCCCTCCTATTCTGCCTGGTGGTCACCCACTCCCTTCCTGCCTGTGGGGTCTGAGTCTGTCATGTGACCACCTCTCTATATGTGCTATCCATGATTCTCTCTGACTCACGAGTGCTCTGCAGTGACCCCTGATGCCGCTCCAACTCCAAAACTTGGGCTTCCAGGAGCTGCAGCCGGAGACACTTCTTGCACACATGCAGGTCCCAGGCACTGGAAATGTGCCTGGCTTCCCACATTGAGCAAGAGGAGCAAACTACAATTTGGAGTTCTCCTGACATGTCTTACCCCTTTAACTTAATTAATCCTTACAATGTCAAACACTTTTAATACTAAGTTGACGCTGCTGGTGCTCTCTGCTCCAATAATTTCTCAAAACCTACCTGCTACACACCAATAAGTTTCTAGAAGCTGTTTAGGCTTACGCTACTTTACCCACTTGAACCTCTGCTGCCAATCTTCCACTCACAAATGTCCTGTCTCTTCTACTGTTAGCGTTATCTCTCCTTATGGTTAGAAGAGCAAAGCCGAATGTGAACACTACAGTAATGTAATGTTTAGGGCTGACCATTCCTCAGCGCCAGGTTCTTCCACAATGCCCTTCACATCCGCACTGACTGTGAACTTCACAATCAGAATGCGAATGAGCGATGTCTCAGCACCCTCTGGTTGGATGAACTAGCAACTTTTGTCAAGTAATTTTATCAGCACCAATTTCAGAAGCAATTACATCCAGACTTTGTGGTTTTAAACTGTGCTCTTATGTTAAAGTTTCAAATGGTTGTAGTCAGTTCAGGGTTCTCCTGTTTTCAAAGACTTTATCTTCAGAAGACTTCCAGCTGCCTCTTTATGTTCTTGAAACCTATTAAAAGACAAACAAACAAACAAAATCCACTGTGGCTCTGAGGAGATATTCAAACAACACAGCTCACCCCGCAGTAGGTGTGTGAGAAGATTAGAACTGTCAGCAGTCGGTGTTCATTCTGCTGGTCTCAGAAGGGGCAGGGTCCAAGTCACCAGGTGATGTCAAGTTGGACGTTTATGTATTCAATTTTAAAACAAAACTGTCAAAAATCTTCTGATAATCTCTAACTGGCACTTTAAATTTCTGTTGTCTAGTTCTTTCTTTTAAGACCACTTCCAAAACAAAACATTACCAGTATAGGGAAAAAAAATCATTTCTCAGTCTAAAATGAGTTCAAATTGGATGTCTTTCGACAAAGGGTTTATCTCTGTTGAGAACAAGCTAAACCATTTTTTTTCACAACATCTTTCCTACAGCAGTTTGCAAAAGATTTTTTTAAAAAAAACTTTTCAATTAAGTTTGAAAGTCTTGAACCTATGATGCTTTCCGAGTACTCCTTATTTTCATGCTGATTTCAGTTTAAGGTAAGGAATGCTGTCATTGTAATTGGCATGGAAACTCCCTGTAAATACAATGAGGGTCCTTATCTTTCATTCACCCCTCCTGGCTCCTGGGTAACATTACATATTTTCTTTGTCTCACTACACAGGGATAGAACAGTCAGGGAAAAATTGTCAGCTACATTCTCAAGGTTACCTGCCTTGTCTGGCAAGATAACAGTTCCAGCTGCTATCTGTTCATAGATTTCTGTCTGGCATGTTTTGAGTTTTCCTATTGGATAATTCTGTTAAAGAGAAGTACATTTCCAAAATTCCAATCTCCCCCATTTTTAGAGCATCAATTCACCCAAACATTTAGGATGAGCAAATATTATCCGGAGTTAAAAATCCACTTGTATGTTACAATATTACTTGGAAGTTCACTCTGGCCAGAAAATAAAACTCAAAACATCATAATTCAAATCATAAAAGTTTTGTAATTTACCACGTACCCAGGACTCTTTCCTCAAACTAAATAAAATACACGATATGGAGGTGCCGGTGTTGGACTGGGGTGGACAAAGACAGAAGTCACATGACATCAGGTTATAGTCCAAGATGTTTATTTGAAATCATAAACTTTCCGAGCGCTGCTCCTTCGTCATTCAAGATCATACAAATGGTGTAGTGGTTGAGGCAAGCAATCAAGGCAATGGATCTATGCCACATACATGCACACCAAGAACAGGAAACTGGAAAAACCTGGCATCACCACCAGCAGTAACCAAGCCTCTCCTGGTACTACGGTTGATACCGCCACAGGGAAATCTATCATCACCTTGCCTGACCACACCCGTCAACCAGACAAAATGAAAATTCTTAGCTGAGTGCTCAATTTCCACCACACTACCAAAATGGATCCCATTGGTTTTGCGGCCGACACAGAGGAATTCATCGCGTGAATGAGGCTCTGAGAATTCTTCCACAAACTCCAAGATGTTAGCGAGCCCAATGTGGAAACCAACATACCGGAACAGTTGACAGACGGATGCGCAGTGCAGCGATCAAAGAAGAAAGAGTCGAATTGGACCCCTCTGGAAGGCTGCTGCCCTAGGTTTGACATATCGCTCAAGTGGTCAGGAGACGCGTTAATGTCAGATTCAGCAGCCGCACTCAGAAGATAGAACAGAATGTCACCAAATACAATGCAACACCATCCATGCTCTCAAGACCAACTGTAACATCATCATTAAACCAGCAGGCAAAGGAGGAGCCATTGTCATACAGAATAAAACGGACTACTGCAAAGAAGCATACTGACAACTGAACAACCAGGAACACTGCAGACAACCACCTTCTGATCAAGCCAAAGAACACACCCGTCAACTGAACAGATTGATCAAGACCTGTGATCCAGACCTTCAGAGTATCCTATGCACTCTCATCCCATGAACATCCCACACAGGAGACTTATACTGCCTTCTGAAGATACACACACCTGAATGTCCCATTGTACCAGGCATCAAGACTGTGTGGGAACCTTTCTGGCTATGTTGAGGGCATCTCCAGACTCTTTGTCCAAGGAACTCCCAGCTTCTGTCACGACACTACAGACTTCTTATAGAAACTCAGTACCCACTGGCTAGTTGAACCAGGAACATTCCTCATCATCAAATGGATATTTCAGCAGTGTATATCAGCATCCCCCATGACCATGGCATTGCTGAAATGGCCTCTTCATCCTCGACAACTAGCTGTTCATCCAGGCAGATGGAACTGCCATGGGGACCAAATTTGCTCCCCAATTCAGCAACATTTTCAGGCACAAGTTCGAGCAAGACTTTTTCCTTTGAACTCACGGCGAGGAATCACTGAAACAGCTACGTTGCAGTATCAACAAATTTCATCCCATCATCAGACTTACCATGGACTACTCTTCAGAATCACTCTCATTCTTGGATGTGTTCATCTCAGTCAAGGCTGAACACCTTTGTACCTCACTCTAACACCTGCCCATGGATAACCTCACTATGCAGAACTTCTGCAGCTTCCACCTATACATGTTAAAGAAGTCATCCTCTATAGACATGCCTTGTGTATACACAGGATCTGCTCAGACGAGGAAGAAAGCGATGGACACCTAAAGATGCTGAAAGATCCCTCATAAGAATGGGATATGATGCTCAACTCATTGATTGTGAGTTCTGATGTGCAACAGTAAAAAACCATGACGACATCCTCAGAAGACAGATACAGGATACTACAGATAGTGTACTCTTCATCATCCAATACTTCCCCCGAGCGGGGAAACTGCACCAGGTTCTTTACAGCCCTCAGCACGTCATTGATGGCAATGAACGTCTTGCCAAGATCATCCCTATGCCTCTGTACAACCACTAAACCTTAAACAGACCATCATTTGCAAACTACCCAGCCTTCAGGACAACATCAACCACACAACCCTGCCATGGCAACCTCTGCAAGACATGTCAGCTACCATCACACATGGGAAAACCACCCACCATGTACATGGCAGATACTCATGTGGCTCGGCCAATGGTGTCTACCTCATATGCTGTAGGAATGGATGCCCCAAGGCATGGTGTGTTGACGAGATCATGCAGACACTACAACAGCGGATGAATGGACACCTTCAATGATCACCAGACAGGGGTGTTCCCTCCCAGTTGGAGAACACTTCAGCAGGCAAGGACATTCAGCCTCCAATCTCCAGGTAAGCGTCTCCCAAGGCGGCTTTCAAGACACACAACAATGTGGATTTGCTGAGCATATACTGATAGCCAAGTTCTGTACCCATGAAGATAGCCTGAACTGTGATCTTGGGTTCATGTCATGTTACATGTGACCTCACTACACTGTTCTGCATCTGTAAAATCTTCTTTACTGTCCTGTTTTGACACCATCACCTTGATAGATTGTTATGATCTCGCCACCTTAATTAGTTTGTACAGGTTTGGATTACTTGTTACTTTGATTAGACCCTCAGCATATGACTCTTATATCTATGTGTTATTCCAGTCATTTGGTTTGTCAGCACGATTTTATTTTTAATTTTTTGGAATTATCTCTCGGCCTCAATTAATCAGACCCTAGGTCATCTCTTCACTTGCTATTCAGCTGTTGCCACTTTACTCACACCCTCTGACACTTTTGATCACCTGCAGAGACTTATTCAGCCTGTCACCACTCCACTTAACCATTTGTACGATCTTTTGATCTCTCTAAATATAAATTTTGTGCCAATGTGATTGTCTTCACTTCAAAAAGCTTGTGATTTCAAATAAACCTGTTGGACTATAACCTGGTGTCTTGCGACATCTGACCTAAATAAACTACAAACAGTACAGTGTTTTATGAAAAGAGGAAATAAGTTACGCCATTTAACTTAATTTCTTTTCATGAATGGTTTCATATAACTATGTTCAATTACAAGAGGTGAATTTTCACCAAGCCCTTAAGAAACTCATTCCAAATCAAAAACAAAAGCTCCTCTTTGTGGTCCATCAGCTAAAGCCAGTAAAGTGCGCACTTTCATCAGAATTACCTTCCAAGCTTCGGTCACATGTTATGCTGTATGGTGACCAAATAATTTGTTTTCCCTTGGCTTCAATGCTTCCTCTCTTCTGGGCAGCCCAGCCGCCTCTGCCAGCACAACTTTCTGCTGTTCTGTGACAGTCAGCGCTGCTGACCGCTGAGCCTGAATTGGGTAATACCCGAAACGTTGACTGCTCCTTTCCTCCAGATACTGCCTGGCTTGCTGTGTTCTTCCAGCCTCTTGTTTGTCTACCTTGGATTCCAGCATCTGCTGTTTCTTTGTCACTAGCCACAGTCAATGTATCATTCACCTCCTTTAATTCTCGCAACTCCTGAGACAACACACGGAAGCCGGTCAGCAGAACCCATCCTTTGGGCAATACCCCTGGTTTGCTTTGGGAAATCTACTTCCTTCACACAATCTTTTTGGCATGGAGTAACTCCTTGAGATTTTGCTCCAAATCCCGTCCAAAATTTTGGGGCCTTCAAACCAGCCAACCAATTTGCTAGCACACTGAACCCATCAAAAAAGGACCATTGTGGAACACAGAATGTTTCCTAAGGCAAGATATCCTTCTTCTTCTTCTTGAAGTTTTTGTTCAGACCCTGCACACATCAACAAGTGTAATGTTAGGCTGATGGTACCTAACAGGTTCTTTTAAGGTCGGATCAAAATGAATGCAAGAAGATACTTGCGTTTCAGTATGTAGGACATTTATTAGCTTAATTTATTTAATATGTATGTAAAAACTAATAAGCAAATCTTTCAGCTTAAGCAACTTTATATACAAACTAATGAGCGAATCTATTTGCTTAAATTACTTTAAACAATGAGTCTCAATGCCTTTTGGCTCGATGGGAACTGGCGACGGTGGCACTTGGAGCTCTAACTCAGATTCCATGGCACAGGTCTCATGAACCCCATCTTTTAAAAACCCAACACTATACTGTCCTGTCAGTCTACTCTCGATCCTCAGTAAAGAAATGTAAGGGGTTGTTAACAGTACTATAAGGGTATACTTGCAAAGGAATAACCTGCTCACTAGTGCTCACTTTGGGTTGCTCCATGTCCACTCAGTTTTTGATCTCATTACAGTATGGCCCAAAGATTGACAAAAGAGCAGAACTTCAGAGGTGATTGGAGACTGACTGCTTTTGACGTAAAGGCAGCATTTGGTAGTGTATGGCATCCAGGAACTGAGGGTTGATGAATTTTCCAATCATTAATAATTTACAGTTGATTAAGCATATCAGGACTAAATTATATTTTCTTTAATTGTGATTAGGTATAAACAGTTTTTTGAAATAAGAATGCCATGTGGCCCCACGTCAAAAATAATGTAATTGGTTTTATAGCTCATGCAAATATAAACTTTAGCTGATACATGTGAGAATGCTATTATTCGAGACACTGCCATGTTTAAAATGGTTTAGTTTTATAACTTGAAGTAGGCGTCTGGTCTACGATTAAACACGTGCTCATATATATATGTATATTACTTTGGAATTAGTTTCCGTAGTGAATTTTATCATCTTGAAGTTAATGTGATCTTTTTAGACGTACCAATCGGGATATTTGGGATGGTACTTAACAGTTTGTGAGTGAAGCTACAATAAGTGGCCTAATTTTGTCCAAAAATGAATGGATCGGGGAGAAACTGATAGTTTTGTGTTTCTAATCTTCCAGGAAGAACTAGCCAATTTGAATTCTAAGATGAGAGTTTTGTTCAAACACGTTTTCATATGTATTCAGAGCACAGTCCTTTAAAAAGAGTTAAAAGCTACCCTCGTATTTACATAAGAACATAGAAATAGGAGCAGGACTAGGTCATTCACCTCCTCAAGCCTGCCCTTCCATTTTATGAGATTATGACCAATCTCTCCATGGCCTCAATTTTTCTTCTGTGCCAACTCCTTGTTGTCATTAACCCCTCAAAATTTCAAAAATGTATCTGTATCCTCTTTAAATACTTTCAGTGATCTAATCTCCACAACTCTCTGGGGTAGAGAATCCCAAAGAATTTGCAGATAATACAAAAACTGGTGGGGTGGTAAATAGTGAGCAGGAAAGCCTTAGATTACAGGGGGATATATAAAGGAGGGGATAGGTGGGAGGAAGGACAGGTTAGGGAGGCGGGGACAAGCTGGGCTGGTTTTGGGATGTGGTAGGGGGAGGGGAGATTTTGAAGCTTGTCCCCAGCTTGTCCCCGTCTCCCTAACCTGTCCTTCCTCCAACCTATCCCCACCTTCCACCCCACCCCCATCTCCTACCTACTAACCTCATCCTGCCCACTTGACCTGTCCGTCCTCCCTGGACTGACCTATCCCCTCCCTAACTCGCCACCTACACTCACCTTTCCTGGCTCCATCCCTGCCTCTTTGACCTGTCTGGCTCCTCTCCACTTATCTTTTCCTCCATCCATCTTCTATCCGCCTCCCCCTCTCTCCCTATTTATTTCAGAACCCCCTTTCCCTCCCCCATTTCTGAAGAAGGGTCTAGGCCTGAAACATCAGCTTTCCTGCTCCTCTGATGCTGCTTGGCCTGCTGTGTTCATCCAGCTCTATACCTTGTTATCTCAGATTCTCCAGCATCTGCAGTTCCTACTATCTCTGAAACCGTATTGACTCTGTTTGCTTGTATGAAACTTCTCTAAATGTCGTGCTGTTCCTTCATAATAATGAAGTCTGGCATTTTCCCAATTACAGATGTTAGATTAATTGGCCTACAGTTGCCTGCTTTCTGTCTCCCTTCCTTCTTGAATAAGGGTGGCACATTAATGATTTTCCAACCTGCAGGAACACTCCCAAAATCCAATGAGTTCTGGTATATTTCCAGTAATGCCTCCATTATCTTAGAAACCATGTCCTTTACAACCCTTGGATGCAGGCCATCAGATCCTGGCAGTTTGTCGTCCTTTAGATTGTCTAATTCTTTATTCTTCAAATAGAAACCACTACAAGACCTTTCTTCCCAATGGCACATAGCTTTACTGATCATTTTGTGATGTAGCTTGTGTCCTCTGCAAGACCCATGCAAAATATTGGTTCAAATTATCTGTCATTTCCCTGTTCCTGATTTCAATTCCACAATAACATCCTCCACGGTCCTGCAATCATTTTAACAACTGTCTTTTATTTTATATATTGATAGAAGCTCTTGGCTGTTTGTTTTTATACTTCTTGCCAGTGTACTTTCACAATCTTTCTTTCCTCTTTCTTATTAGCTTTTTAGTGATTTACTACCAGTTCCTAAACAATTCCCAACTTTCTGGCCTAGCATTAGTTTTCACAGCTTTATAAGCCCTAGCTTTTGGTTGGATACTCTCCTTAACTGCCTTGGTTAACCACGGGCAGTTCATCCATTTAATCAAGTCCTTCTTTTTGACCAGAATTTTTTTTTGCTCACGGAAACATTTGCTTCAAAATCTGCCATTGTTCATCTACAGATCTTCCTTTTTAGTCTAAATTCAATGCCCATTTTAGACAATTCATTCTTCATTTAAGTTGAGTTTACCGGTGAAGACCTGAATTGCTGTCCCTGAAATTCTACCATGTTGTGATCATCACTCCAGAGGAGTATCCTCAATCACGCTAAAATAACTTATTCCTGGTAGGTTGTGGAATGCACTGCTCCAGTATTCAAGCCCTGATGCACTTTGCAAATTTATCATACTTGTTACCCTAACCCATCTGATATGTCCAGTAAATATGCAGATCAAAATTACTGATGACAACTGTGGTGTCCTTCTTACCTGCCACCATTACTTCCTGACTTATACTTTGTTCTACAGTGACACAACTCTTCAGAGGCCAATAGACAGCTCCCACCTATGACTTCTTTCCTTGGTGTTTCTTAATTTGACCCAAACTGATTCCATATCATGATCCTATATTACTACTCAGCACCAAAATGATCCCTTCCTATATTAACAATGTTACACCACCTTTTTTTCTTTTTGCCTATTTTTCCAACATTTCTCAAAGCAAGTTCCCAGTTTTACTTACCGTGCAACCTCCTCTTTGTAATTGCTATCAAGTCATATTCATTTCTATCTATTTGTACTGTCAACTCATCCGTTTTGTTACAAATGCTGTGTGTATTCAGATAAAGAACTTTAAGCTTTGACTATTCATGCTTATTCTTCAAAGATGTTCTGAAGACCAGTTCCAAAATATTAACTCTTTCTCTTTCCACAGAGGCTGCTAGATTGGCTGAGTTTCTCCAGCATTTCTTTTGTTTTATTTATTGTCTTTTGTCTTGATAGTTTTAAGTGCTCCTTACTTACTGTTCCTGTAGCCAGTAAACATTGAAAATTCGTCACATGATTAGCCATCTTGAAATTAACACAATATTTCAGTATACTTTAATTTGTAGTTACAATTTTGGTGCAAAATCAGTTTTTAAAAGTTTAAGAGTAATATATTATGCTCCACTATATAGTCTCCTTAAATTCACGAACAAAAACAGAAGTTGCTGGAAAAACTCAGCAGACCTGGCAGCATCTGTGAATCACACCCTACTGAGGGTCACCGGACCCGGAACGTTAACTCTGATTTTTTCTTCACAGATGCTGCCAGACTTGCTGAGCTTTTCCAGCAACTTCTGTTTTTGTTCCTGATTTACAACATCCGCAGTTCTTTCAGTTCTCCTTGAACTTATGCCTGCAGATATAGTTATTCTGCTTTGTGAACACTGCTACCATTATGTGTATTATTTAGCCTTTGGCAATAGTGCAGGGAATTGAGTCAAAGTGTATGCAGGCGTAATTTTAGCATCCTATAAATGTTTCAGAGGAGGACTTAGCGATTTCTGCCTCAGCTAAAACAAAGTTAAATCTGTTAATATTGATTTTATTTCGGGCTTTGTCTTGAAATCCTGCAATAAAGATTGGGGCAGGCAAATGAAATTGTGTTATTATTAATTCCACGAGATAATTTCCAGAACAGTCAGAGGGACTCTATCTGAAATAAAAGCGTTCCAGTAAAACCAGCGATCAATTTTCCGTCCTCGGATAAGCATGTCTCCCTTCAGGAAAGTTGCAAACAGGAGGATTCAGTCAGGTGCCCGCCTTGAACATTGACACCTCCCATACCTTGTTCACTCCCTCTCCCCAACGCAATAATTGTGTTCTGGTGACGTATAAAGAACAGGTTAGTGACAGGCTCAGCTGTCAAATCTATCTGAGCGGTTCTCATTTTCTTCCAATACTCATTATTCGTGTGGCTAAGTATAACGCTAATGACTGAGTGGGCTACAGGTGGAGCCTACGTTTTAAAATTTGTATCTCAGTTCGTTATATAGTGAACATTTTTATTCATCTATCAGATTTCTAGCATCCATACTATAATTCCATTTTTCTACAAATATTAATTAGCTAAAAATTAAACGGGTTGAACATTGCCCGTCAACAAATTTCCATCTTTTGCATCGGACTGTCCACCGTTTTGCGTTCAATTATCTTTCTGAAGTCAGTGAAAGGTGAGGTTGGCTAAGGTAAAATTAACCAGAATCTGCAGCCCGTTCCTCTGTGAAGTTAATTCCGACTCCAATACATCCGCCTCAGTTCAGTGAGTGAGCAAACTGACCTTGATTCGATGCAGAATATGGACCTGTCTCCTTGGATTTAGGAGGTGCATCTTTGCCTCTCTGATGTGGCTGAAAGATGAATCTCTACTGTCTTTTCCACCGCGTTCAATAATGCTCACAATTTCGAGTATTCTTTTTCAGAAAATTGGAACGTGTTAAGGGAACCCTGGTGTGCAGAGTTCAGCCAAAATGGCAGTTGCATTTCCGGACGGTAGGTCGATTCTAATTGTGAGCTGGAAGCAAAACTTTGCTGTGGAAGAGCTCCAAGGGTTACTTTACGTTCATTTCAAAGATTTGGCGCACAGCTTTCAAGCCGACTGTGAGCTCCAGAAACTCGACTCCCAGCAAATTCTGGTTATCTTGACGAGAACAACGAGAGAAGGTAAATGCTAAAGTTTGTATGGTCAAAATGCATTTTGACAATGTAATCTGAATCTTTTAGAAACTCGAGCGCCATGAACTAGTAGCTACATTATTTAATAGCTTAATGTATTTCTTGAAAAGAAGATTTCAGTCACCCTTTTTTTTTGCTGTTTTCTAGTTAATATACTCAGATGGGTCATAACTGGGAAACGGTATTTTATTTTTTCTAGTGAACGTTATGCTGACAACTTTTTGTCAAACGACGATTATTTTGCAATTGTTTGGAAAACAGCAATAATAACACTTTTTTCTCTGCCCAGTGTTAAACAGTATTGCTGAAAATAAATATATCTCATATAAAAGTGAAGAGATTGAACTTGACATCAAAATCCCAGTTGACGATGTTTTTATCGGAGATCAAGAAAAGTTAGAAGAGGAGAAAAAAACGGTAATGTTTATTGTAAACTATTGTTTTAATTTTGAAACTTAGATAAGTGAAGTTTTGTGATCTGACCCAGAACTTTAAGCACTAATTGGCCATTATCGCTTAGCCTTCTCCCATATTTTCAACTAGAACGCCCTCCTGTCGTCTATTGCCAAAGCTGTTTCTAGGAAACTTAAAGCAATCAGAATAATTAAAAAACAAACTATTTTCCAATCAACTCATTCAGAGATGTTATTACACACTTCTGGAGCAGATGGAACTTGAACCTAGGCTGCCTGGCCAGGGGTAGGGACACTATCAATGTGCCACAAAAAGACTCCGTGAGGACTCATTATGTATGTCACCGTAGTCTTACCATAGGGCTGCTTCTCATGAGGGAGAAAGAGAGACAACCAGTGGTGATTTAACCTGAGGGCCACACACCTCAGGTGAGAGGAAAGGTTGAGAATGAGGGTCCTTCATGGTAACCTTAACTGGTGTGGGGGTTGAACCCTAGCTGTTTGGCGTAACACTGCTTCTCAAATCAACCATTCAGTCAACTGGGCTAAAACAACTCCGAACTGTCTAAGTAAAGGAATGGTAATGGTGACATGAATAGGACTAAATCCTAGGGTTTTAAAAAGGTGCTGCAGAGATAATGGGCACATTTGCTTTGATCTTCCAGAATTCCTTCGATTCAAGAGCAGTTCCAAAAGATTGGAGGCAAGCAAACACAACTGCTATTTAAGAAAGGAGAAAGAAAAAACTGGTTAGCCATAGGCTAGTTAAGCTAACAATAGTAGCAGACGGAATGGTTGAATCTGCAATTAAAGTCAATGGGTTAGATTCTACAGGGCACCATGGTCCCTGTCCTATCCAACTATAAGGTCAAGGTGAAGACTGTCCACCACCCTGATGGCTGTCCCATAATAAATATTACATTGGGAGCAATGTTGATTATTCTAAGATGAGATTTTTATCTGTTCCTTGAGAGCAAGTCCTGCCTTAGAGCCACTGCTGAGATTACAGGCAGCCGCATTATATTCAAGAGTGTAAGGAGGTTCAGTATCAAGGGGTGCTGGTGAAGGTTGAAGGCATGGTGGAAGGTTAAGGAGAGGAATGACTGTGGAGCTGTGTCACAAAGGGGGTTCATTCCATTTGTCTGATACCAGTTCATGCAACTAAGCTGATATATCATGGTCCTCCACCTGCTGAAGACAAAACACCGTTGGTGATGGGATGAAACCCTTTAGTAGTGTTAATTGACTACTTAAAAGACACGTTAGGTTCTAGGGCAGGCTAACTGCTGGATGCCTACCCAGTCCTTTTTAAAATTTTGGATAGACTGGGGGTTCACTGTGTAAGCAGTGGGAAGGCACCTTGCTGGGTAATGAGTTCACCCCTATCTTCAATTCTATTGTCAGGGAAACCTAAAATATAACCCATTACAACAGGGTATTTAGGAAAATGAAAACGTAGGGAAGAGGAGCAATAATGCTACTTTGGCCCCTTTTGTCTGCTCCATCATTCTATCAGATCATGGATTGTCTTTTATCTCATTGCCATTGTTCCACACTGTTCCGATATTCTATGATGTTTTCAATATCTAGAAATCTATGATCTCTTGAATGCACTCAATGACGACATCCACAACTCCTTGGACAGGGAATACCACAGGTTCACACTTTTTGAGTGAAGAAATTCCTCCTATCTCAACCCTAAAAGGCCTACCTTTTATTCTGAGACTGCATGTGCCTTATCAAGCTCTGTAAGAATTTTGTTTGTTAGATCACCTCTCATTCTCCCAAACTGTAAGAGTACAGAGCACGTTTCAGTTTAGACTGTTATAAAATTTGGATTAGGTAGTCAACTCAATTTTATGTTAACTTTTGAGTATTTGTGATGATCTAACCAGTAAGATGGATAAGATAACTAATCAATATAATATATTTAGTTTTCCAAAAAGCATCAGGCTCTACAGGAGAGATCATTATACAAAATTAGGAAAAATGGGATTGATGATTGATTAATGGACATAAAACAGCATAGAAATAAACAGACTTTGACACTTATGCTGTATTTAGTACGTTGAGTACATGGACATCATCGATTTACAATCGATATTAATTACTTAGACGAGGAAATTGAATATAATATATCCATGTCTGCTGACAGTACATAGGTAAGTTGGAGAGTAAGATCTGAGGAAGCAGAGGTTCCACAGAGAAACAAACCTCAGTTGGCTGAATGAGTAATTTAAATAAGAATTCAAGGTAGAAATGTCTGAAATTATCCATTTAGGTAGGGAAACAAAAGGTGGAATATTGTTGAATGCTGAGATACCAAGCAGTGTCTATATTCAGAGGGATCTAGATGTTCTTGTAAATAAATTACATTAAGTTAATGTTCAGGTACATCAAAAAAATAAGTTGTTATTTTGGCTTTTGTGATTGAGAAATTGGAGTACAGAAGTAACAAAGCCTTGCTAAATTATGCAGTGCAGTGATGAGATCATATCTGGGAATGCTGCGTACAGTTTTGATCTCCTTACATGGAATGAGAGGATTTTCCAGTAGGAGAGATTGAGGAATCTGTTTAAATTTTAATGGGTTTTAAAAGAAAGACAAGTGATCTAATTGAAACATTGAAAAATTCTTCAGTGATTTGATTTGTTGGATGCAAAATGATTTCCAGAACAAGAATTCTCAGAATAAGAATCACAGAAAGCTTACAGTGTGGAAACAAGTCTTTCAGCCCAACAAGTCCATAGCAACTCTCTGAAGAACATCCCACCCAGATTCAAGCCCGTACACTATCCCTGTAACTCTGCATTTCCAATGGCTAATCCACCTAGCCTGCACATCCCTGGTCACTATGGGCAATTCTGCCTGGCCAATCCACCTAACCTGCACATCTTTGGACTGTGGAGAAAACCAGTGCGTACCCATGCAGACGCAGAGAATGTGTCAACTCCACACAGACAGCCGCCCTTGGCTGGAATTGAACCCAGGTCCCTGCTGCTATTAGGCAGCAATGCTAATCATTGAGCCATTGTGCTGCCCCATAAGGGGTTGACAATTTAGTATTGGGATGAGAAATTTCTTTCCTTAAAGGATTGTGAATCTTTGGCATTTTCTACCCAAGAACTGTGCATGTTATGCAGTTGAGTGTATTCAAGACAGAGATTAACTAGGCTAACAGGGTGTGAAGAGAGCTAAAAGGTGTGGAATTGTGCAAGGTGGAGTTGAATTAGAAGATTTCCTATGACTTTGTGGAAGGCTTTTCGAAGGACTTAATGTGTTCCAGAATCAGAATTGGGACTTGACTTTAGAAGTATACCACTACTTTTATTGATGCACAATTAAGTCTGTTTCACTTTTATATGGCAAATGGTGGTACCAGAGCTGCGTGAAACACTGTCATAATCCAACAGAGCTCTTTTAGCAGTTCTTTTATGTTCCTAGCTATGATGCATGAAAGCTTTGGTCTCTAAACATCATCCTTCTAGATTTAACCTTTCCTGAAACATTAGGTGTAATTTGGAACACTGACACTGAATTTATAGGCAATAACATCTGCAAAAGATGAATTTGCTGAAGGGAAGATGCTTGAAAGGAAGGAAGCACATGGCTGTGTGTGTGTGTGTGTGTGTGTGTGAGAGAGAGAGAGAGAGAGAGAGAGAGAGAGAGGGACTGTGAGAAGACAGTGCAGTGAATTATCTTCCATCAAAGAAGATGTGCAGAAAATATAGGTGGTGAGGTCAACTACCATCTCACTCTGTCACAGTTACAAATGGTTGCTGCTTCTCTACCTACTGCACAGAAATAGCTGTGGAGATGGACTGTCAGTTGCATCCCAGTGGCTTTCCCTTGCATTCACTTTTTGGTATCATCACTTTGAGGAAACATGACAAAGGTTTCATAGTTCCTGGAAATGTTGGTAATTACTGTGAGCTGCTCCTTGAGTGGAGTGAACCTTGTAATGACCTACTGTCTTTTATTTCTGCCCTGACAGGTGCACAGTTTTGAAATCTATAGTGGGCCATTTTATTAGATCTTGCTGGCTATCTTTGTTATTCTGGCCTAGTAACAGCCCCATTGTAGCCCTCACAATTATGGGCTTCCTCTTGACACATACTGATCCCCATCTCCAGAAATTGTACAGAGATGGGGTGAGTGGAAGTCCTGGCACTCCAGAGTTTTACTCAAAGAAGAGGTGAACTCCTTAATCTCTCAGAAAGTAACTACTTCTGTATCAATTGCTAAACTTGTAGAGTGTATAATGTTGGTACTTGTCCTAAGTATCTTTCTGTTGCAATTATTTTACTTTAAAAGTAGATTTATTATTCAAGGATGTTCTCAATCTTATTTTCATTAATAGGCTTTTGAGAGCGATGATAAGCATGATATTGGTAAGTGTTTCCCAATTTCAGGACATGGAATTTAAAAATGGTGTTTTTTTAATTCTCAAAGTAGTTCTTGCAATTTAAAAATGTTCAGTTAAAATTGACCAGACTTGTGCATAGCATGAAAAACAAAATGTTTGATTCCAGAATTGGAAACTGTGATAAGGTTAAAGAGAAATATATTAGTAAGCAATATGAATGAAAAGTGTTTCCTGATTCCATGATTTTGTTACTCTGATTACATTAACAGAAATCTACTTTTTGTGGTCTCTACTGTTATTTTAGACAGGGGCCTGTGAACAAAATAATGTAAAATAAGGGAAGTTCCCTTTGCGTTTTTGTTCGGAATTATATTGGCAGATTGTTCGGTCTCTTCAGGAACCAGTAGAAGACCAGTTGCAGGATTTTCCAGTTTATTCCACTTCATTGAAACCAAGATTACATTTTTTTATTTGTATGACTTTATTTATTATTAGCACACAGAACATAGAACAGTACAGCACAGGAACAGACCTTTCAGCCTACCATGTCTGTGCCGACCATGATGCCATTGTAAACTAAACCCGTCTGCCTGCCCATGGTCTGCATTCCATTGATCCCTATGTGTTCGTGTGTCTGCCTCTTAAATGTTGCTATCATACCTGCTTCCAACACCTTCCCTGGCAGTGCATTCCAGGTACCTACTATCCTCTCTGTTTTTTTAAGAAAGATAAAACTTGCCTTGAACATCTCCTTTAAACTTTTCCCCGCTTACCTTAAACCTATGACCCCTAGTATTTGATATTTCCACCCTGGGAAACAGTCTCTGACCATTCACCTGCTCTAATCCTCCCATAATTTTTATATACTTTGACCAGGTTGTCCCTCAAATTCCGCTGTAGTGAAAACAGTCCAAATTTGTCTAACATCTCATTATAGTTACTGCACACCAATCCAGGCAACATCTTGGTAAATTCCTCTTGCATCCTCTCCAAAGCATCCACAACCTTCCTATAATGTGGTCCATAACTGCACACAATGCCCCAATTGTGGCCTAAGTAAAATTTTATAAGATGCAACATGACTTGCCAACTTTTATACTCAATGCCCTGACTGATGAAGGCAAACATTCTGTATCCAGATGCCTTTTAACTGTTGTAATTGTACCAGCCTCTACCACTTCCTCATGGCAGCTCATTCCATACACACACTAGCCTCTGCATGAAAAACCTGCCCCTTAGGTTTCATTTAAATCTTTCCCCTCCCATGTTAAACCTATGCCCTCTAGTTTTGGACTCGCCCACCCTGGGGAAAAGACTTTGTCTACTGACCCTAACCATGCCCCTCATGATTTTATGAACCTCTATAAGGTCCCCCTCAGCTTCTGACACTCCAGGCCTCTCCCTATAGCCCAAACCCTCCAACCCTGGCAACATCCTCTTAAATCTTTTTTGAACCCTTTTTAGTTTCACAACATCTTTCCAATAGCAGGGGGACCAGAATTGCATGCAATATTCCAAAAATGGCCTAACCAATGTCCTACACAACCACAACATGACCTCCCAACTCCCATGCTCAATGCACTGACCAATAAAGGCAAGCAGACCAAACACTGTTTTCACCATCCTGTCTACCTGCGACTCCACGTTCAAGGAACTATGAATCTGCACTCCCAAGGTCTTTTAGGGACTTAAACTCTTTGTGATCGTAATGGTTTATATCCTAATATTTTTCATGACACCCAACGCCACCTCTTTCTTAATATTGACATTCCCTAGAGTATCAACATACCCCTCACCATCTTATCAACATCCATAACCTTTTCTTGCTGAATATGAAATAAAGACCTCAACCACTTCCTCTGGCTCCTTGCATAAAATCCCTCCTTGTCCTTGAGTGGACCTAGCTACCCTCTTGTTCCTAATGTACACACAAAAAAAGCCTTCTCTTTAAGATTCTCATTAATCCTACTTTGCCTAAGTAATTTCTTGGCCCATTTTAGCCCTCCTAATTCTTTGATTTTTTTTTAAAAAAAAAATTCTGCAATGCTTGATAAAACTGACACCTATTATTATTGCTATTTTTAATATATGCCTTTGTGTGATATGACCAAAAAGAACAAACCACATTTGAGCAAGAGATGGAAACGTTTCAGGAACCCAAACCTGAAGAAATAGAAACTCAGAAGTTCAAGCAGGAAGAGGAAGGTAGAATTATCACTTTTTCAATAATCTCTCATCAGTATACAAACATTGTGTTCTCTGACCACATTAATAGAAGAGTACAATCCCTTGAAAAATAACTTTTAAAAAATGTTTTACAGTAGTCTGTTGTACATTACATATTTTTAGCTCTGTTCTAAGGTCACTATCCAACCTTCCCTCATCGATCCTATGCTGGTCCTCTAGCATCCTGTAGTTTCTTGTTCATATCTCCCCTTGGTTCTTAAGCCGATTTCTTACACGAGGCACAATTCCTCCTGTTTTTGTAATCCTTTTCCAACCAAATTCCTGACCTTCATTGGTGCCAATGCTTCTGATATTGTAAATTCCTTCTTTTGTTCAAGTGTCATCCTTTTCCATGTAAAAACCTCGCTGCTGTTTCCTTCTTCATTTCCAGTTACCATCCATCTGTAACCTCTTCTGTTATCATGTAATATTCTTGAATATATTTTTATCTCCGTGTTCTGGAAACATTGAAACATAGGAGCAGACATAGGCCATACCATTTGCCTTCTTTGCTGATTTCTCTCAAAGTCCCTTTTAAAATCCTTTATGCTGCATTTGCAGTATCCTGTTTAGTTTAGTTCATAACATAAACACTATCCTGATCCTGACCCTGACCCATCTCTGAAAAGAACTCCACTGTGACTACAATCAGAAAGACTATTGCTTCTTGACCTCTTTAGGCCTTGACAAGACTAACCATTCTCCACCATCAACATTATGATTGTCCAACTATGTTTGATAATCTTTGGATGAATCACAATCAGTGGAACTGCAATAATGCCTCTCTTTCCAGCATTATCACCTCCAAAGTTCTTCCAGATCTCATCATCTTGCCATCCGCTTCATGGTGCTCTTTAGCAACATGATCTAAAGATCAACTTCCGCATGAATGTACCTGAAATCCATTTGCATCTCACTATCATCTTCATCAAAGACTTCTGTACTGTCTCAGTCTGCATAGCTAGCACCTGTTGATGTGTCAACGATTCTTTTGAACTGACAACTTCTGTTTGTGACTCCGTAACAGCTTGTCACTAATTCCATACCAGTTTCTGTCTCACCCACTTAATCAGAACTAGACTGTGTAAAATCTTGAATTAGCATTTGACTATAACAAATCCTATTTATTAAAAATATTGCTAATTTATATCTCTGCAATGTGGTCTTTATTTACTGCTGTCTCACTCCAGTTGCTGCAAGCTCTTTTTTTATACTTCCTTTGCTCATCTACTTGTACTGTTTAATGTTCTCTTTAATACCTGTCCAGCCACCTTCAGTGATCTAGATGCAAATATATCTAGGTCTCTCTCCTGCTGCACCACTCTAAGTGTTACATCCCTATTTTGTAGTCTATGTTCTTTCTATCAAATTGTATCACCTCCCACTTCTCCTCATTGAACATCATCTGTTACCTACCTGCTCTCTCCGTGAACTTGTCTATATCCTTTTGAAATTCTACGTTGTCCTCCAAGTTTCTAAGTTTAGTGTCACCCACAAACACTGAAATTGTTCCCTCTAGAGCAAGATCTCGATTATTAATATATATTAGGAAAAACAAGGATTTCAAACAAATCCCTGGGAACTCCATAACAAACCTTCCTTCAGCTCAGAAATATCTATTGACTACTACTCTCTGTTTTCTATCGCTCAGCTAATTTTGTATCTGTGTTGCTACTATCCCTTTTATTCCATGATCTATACCTTTTCTCAAGTTAATTTTGTGGTACTGCGTTGAATGTCTTTTGGAAGTTCATGTATGCTATATTAACAACAGGACCCTCATCAACACTTTCTGTTACCACTTCGAATAAACTCCAGTGAGTTAGTCATTTTTCCCTGTAAGAGTCCATGCTGGCTCTTCCTAATCAATCCAGCATTTTCCATGTGACTACTAATTTTGAATAATTGTTTTTAGGATCTTCTCCAACACTGAAGTTAAACTGTTGTCTGACTGTAATTGCTGGTATTATCCTTTCAAACCTTCTTGAATAAGGATGTGCTGTCTGCAATTCTCCCAGTTTTCTGGCACCTCTCCTGAGTCTAGGGAAGACAGAAAGATTATGACCAGTACTCCGCAATTTCCCCATTTCACTTCCTTCCATATCCTTGGATGCAGTATCTTATCAGCTTAAACTATCAACAGCCTGTGCAACACTTACTCCTCATTAATTTTGAATCTTGCTATTTAAAGTTCTATTGAGTCTTCTCCCCATGAAGTACAATTGCCATTGGAGTAATGACAAACTAAAGTGGTGGTTTATCTATAGTAACACAAGCTGAATGAGTGTGCTTTTCTTGCAATGTTTCTTGAACCTCTTTCCTGAAGGTGTCGAGTCCTTGCAAGGGTGGTTGCACTCCAGCCCTAGTTTGCCACTGACAACCAAAACAATGAGCTATCAATCAGCTATTGACAGAGACATGGGGGATAATAGTCAGTTTCTGTCACTGACGTAGGTGCTTTACAACATGAGAAACTGATAGACCCTAGATGGAAAGAGGAATACTTCCCTTTCAGTGTTTGGGGTGCTATGGTTGTCACGGATCCTCAACACTGGCTTGCTGGCAGTACCAAACTCCACATGGACCAGCAATAGATCCTGGAACTTTGTCAGTCCACATCATTTATTGATTTACTGAATATTCTTGTATCAAGGAAATTAAATTTGTTTCTATTGACATATACAATTTCAGAAAATGGACAAAAGTGATTATAAAGAAAATGCTTCTGGCATTTTTGAAAAAAGAAGAGAAGACTGTTATGATTTTGGTTTTGTTCTTCCCTTACTGTAAAATGTGATGATGAAACTGATAATGGATTTTCAATCTGATTGTCCCTTGCAAGTCTCGGAGCATTATGTAGAATGTGGAAAAGGAAACCACCTACTGAATTGCCACCAATACACCACTTGCCCCCACCCCAAATTAGCTGATGCATCAGTACTTTTTTTAAAAATTGATTCATGGGATGGGTATTGTTGGCTGGCCAGCATTTATTGCCTGTCCTTGGTTGCCCCTTGAGAAGGTGGTGTTGAGCTGCCTTCTTGAAGTGCTGGACACCTTGTGCTGTAGGTAGACCTTCAATGCCCTTAGATAGGGAATTCCATGATTTTCTCCCAGCAGCAGTGAAAGAACGGCGATATATTTCCAAGTCAGGATAGTGAGTGGCTTGGAGGGGATCTTCCAAGTGGTGAAGTTCCCATGTACTTGCTGCCTTTGTCTTTTTAGATGGAAGTGATAATGGGTTTGGAAGATGCTGTCTGAGAAGCTTAGGTAAATGTCAGCAGTGCATCTTGTGGATAGTAGCAGCAGTGTGTGCTAAGTATCAGTGGTGAAGGGACTGGATTTTATTGGATATGGTGCCCTTCAAGTGGGCTGCTTTGACGTGGGTGGTGTCAAGCTTCATGAGTGTTGTTGGAGCTGCATCCATCCAGGCAAGTGGGGAGTATTCCATCATATTCCTGACTTGTTCTTTGTAGATGGTGGACAGACTATGTAAAGTCAGGAGATGAGTTGCTCGCTGCAGGATTCCTAGATCATATAGCCGCGGTATTTATCTGCCAGGCCATTTCAGTTTCTGGTCAGTGATGACCCCTAGGATGTTGATAGTGGGGATTCAGTGATGGAAATGCTATTGAAAGTCAAGGGGTGATGACCTGTAACTGGAGATGGTCATTGCCTGGCATTTATGTGGTGCAAGTGTTACTTATCAATTTTCTGCCCAAGCCTGGATATTGGACTGAATTCATAGGATTAGATATTTTAAGCAAAACATTCTGTTTTGTCCAAGCACAACATCTTGTTTGGTTTAAAAGTACTGTAGTAATTCATTTGTGGCACTCTACTCAGCTCTGGTCTCTTCACATGGTAGATTATATTATGTATTTCGAAAATGTTCAGAGGAGGATCACATTAAAGATTCCCAGGTTAAATAATTTAGTTTTCAGAATAAGCTTAAGGAGGTGATTCAACATGCTTTTGAGAAGTGTAAATTATGAATTACAAAGTTACTAAATGAGGTGAATACTGAAATTACCTTTTGTTTTATACGGTTATGATCATCATTTGCACAAGTGAAGAAATATGGTCGACGCTAAATTGTTCTTCTTCTCCCAATTATTAACAGATATGTGGAATAGTTTGCCAGCTTGTTTGCTGGTCCACTATGTAGTTTCAATTGAGAACTGGCTGGTCCTTAACTATGATAGAAACTAAAGCATACATGACATAAGAACAAATGAATATGAACCATTGATGTTTCTGGATGAATATCGATCACATTTTCCAAATTTATTTCCCCCATTGACCTTAGTTTTAAGGTTTGATTTGTTTTTGTTTAAAACATATTTCTCCACATGGCATTTAGGGAATAAGAATCTCCTGATATGAAACATAAGGTGCCATATATAGATGACTAGCCTGTATAGACCAGCTAATTTATTTCTAATTTATTAATGGGAAGGAAAGATTCAATTCCATTTTGATGTAGAAGCAAAAGATAGCTGATGTTAAAACTGAAGAATTCTTGCATCACATGACTGTCCAAAGACTGTTTATAATTTTCTGTCCCAAGTAGATGGAAAACAGATGATAACTGAGAGTGAAGAATTGAGCCATCAGGACATCTGTATTGAGATTCCAATTGAAAACTATGTTGGCCACTTCCTTCAGGATAAGAAAAAGTTGCTCCGTAAAATCATTTATGGGAAGTTTAATTGTATTGCAACGCTCTGTAAAAATGAAAATAAAGTATCAGTTCATATGGCAGAATCTTCTGCTGAAGATGTACCTACCGTTGAAGAGACATACTCTCCAATAAGTTCTTTTCCTACTGGAGTCAGATACCTGAAGACTCTACCAGGAGGGCTTCGTATTTATGTGTGCTTAGATGATCTGACAAAACATGAGGTAGATGTTGTGGTGAACAGTGCCAATGAATATTTAAAACATGAGCATGGACTTGCTCGTGCTTTGGCAAGATCAGCCGGACAAATGTTTGAAATTGAGTGTGACAATATTGTACAACAACATGGGGCAGTGCCAGTTGGTTCTGCAGTCCATACTGGGGCTGGAAAGCTCCCATGTAAAAAAGTCATCCATGCAGTGATACCTGTCTGGAGTAAATATCCAAGTTCAGAAAATGATCGATTACTTTCTTATGCTGTCAGAAATAGCCTTGTGTTGGCAAATGAATTACAAATGGCTTCAATTGCCATACCTGCATTGGGTTCCGGAAATGGTTTCCCATTACACAGGTGTGTGGATTTGGTAGTAAGTACGGTTAAAGCTTTTCACGGAATATGGAATCCCAAAAGTTCTTTAAAAGAGATCCATTTAGTAAACTTCAGTGAACCAACAACTACAGCAGTGGAAAATGCGTGTAAGAATATTCTTGGTGAAACAGAGCAAAAACGTTTGCTATGTATGGATTTTGTGCCAAATAGGATACGTGATGTATTTAAGTTTCAGAATCTTCACATGGAAATCAAGAAAGAAAGAATTGAAGAACAAAATGTATGTACAATTTAATTTCCTTTATTTAACATCTCGTCTTTTAGCCATGTTAAGACCAAAGAAGGCCATAGGTTTATTTGGACAGGGAAAAAAATCTAATTATGTTTTTATTGTATGAAATGTTAAGATTTTAATCATCATGTTTAAGGACTTCTGTTCATTGGCCAAAAGGTGGGTATCAATTAATATAAAGGTGATGAAGTAAAATTTAGCTAAGGGATTAAATCTAAACAACAAATCCTATTGCTGGGAATTCAGAATAAATCCACATAAAGCAGTTTAGAAAATAACAGCCCTTGAACATCAGATTATCTTGAAGCAGTGCAGTTCATTCTGCCACTTCAGCCAAGCATTGAAATTACTTTATTCAATTGTCCCAGTGAGGCAAGCAGCCAGGACAGTGCATTTGATTGACATGTAAATCATTGACAGCTCACCAGAGTCTAGTCATGGAGGTTTGCCCAGGAATCAGATATCAGGATTTGGGTTTTGTGGAAAGCTGGCGAAGACAGATGCCATAGGAGAGAATTTTCTTCCCAAAGGTTAGTGCTGTAATTTCAGGGAATTGCTAGTCAGTAAAGTAAATTTAGTTCATTAGCAGGAACTGTATTGTAGAAAATTCTAATCCACTCATTCAGATTGTTGTGACACATGTCTGGGGTAGACGGGACTTGAATCCAGATCTTTTGCCCCAAAGATAAAGTCACTACCACTGTACTTCAAGAGTTCTCTAAGAGTGGTATTGCATACGTTGTGTTCTTTGTTTTTTCTAAGCAGGATCTCGATTATCCAGCGTTACTGAGCCATGTCTTAAGCTGTGATTTTACGCTGCAACAGGATGTGGAGACAGGCCCAAGTTAGACCTGGGATTGAATCCTATGCTAGATGTCTAGCAACTGACCTAACCAATGCCCCCATATTTTGTGTTAATATAGATTATAAATTGATGTATTGCCAGTGGCAAAGGGACTTAAGACTTCTGATTTTAGCAGAATCTTCAGGCCTTAAATAGATTTCTGTCTTTTGAGCTGTTGGCAATGGTTCTAGGCAGTTAAAAAGACCAATGGGTGAAGTGTGCATGCTCCACCCACCAGTAGCTTAAATAAATCTACCCTTAGAACTGATCCCATTATCCATGTAAAGGAGGCAAGTACCCAATCTGGCTTGGTGAAAGTCCTCTAGAAAATGGTGGTGTTGGAATGGGAGTGATGATTTTCAAATTATTTTTTAAAATTCCTTACATAGTTTTCGGGGTATATACTCATTGAATGCAATCTGTTTATAGTCGCAGAACTGCTGGATTTAATGCCTTGTCCTAATCACTTCTGCTTTCCATCTTATTTATAACAAATAATAAATGTATTTTAGTAGGACTGTTAGGGTTAGAATTTCATTTCTAAAGTAGCTTCTATAAATATTAATGATGCAATGGCCTGGAAATTCAGTCACATGGCACCCATTTGTCAAGTGTTAACTAATCTATTCAAGTTTGAATAAAAGGCAGGAATCACACGTGCAAATTCTACACTGAATTGTATCACTTGCCAAATTCAGAGAAGTGGATACACCAGTATTAGGATCAAATATTAGAACTCCTTAAAGAAAGGCAGAGCCTTGTAGGGGTATGAGATGTGTGGTAGAATTGGACAATAAATCTGGCGAGGCCCATCTTGATATCAAGATCATCTTGCTTCATTCTTTAGCTTTTTACAATTTACATGGCAGGGTTCTCACCAGACTGCTGAGAGTTGCCAGTTTATGATGGTTAACACTTGTTAAGATCCTTGTTGATGACCCAATTTGCTGCTTTAATATCCTGTTTCCAATCTTGCCAAACTCCCTCAATACCCTAGCCATCGGGTAAACCTGACCTGGTGAGTTCAGCTTGCCATTTCTAAGGAATGACCTTGATGTTGCTACTGATTAAACAGCACCCCAGGGCATCATCCATGGGCAACAGCTGCAAGTATCCTTGCACTACAGACATTGGCATCTGAGAATGAATCCTTACCATCATCCTAGCACCTCTCTGAAGTGCTGGCAGTGTGCTGTGAAAGCCTAGCCCTGCCTAGCAGGGCACACTGTCAAACAGCAGTACATGGCTGTATTGGGTATATTACTGCATCACTTCAACCAGGCTACCTATCTTGCTTCTGTCTTAGCGCATGTTCACCTAGTACCTACTGGTGCCAACAACATTCATGCCTTGCCAGTTATTACAGTCATACGACCAGGAAGCCCTCTATGTTGATTAGTAGTCCTCAGTTACGGACACGTACATCTTGTTGTATGGCAGTGTCATGTCAGTGCCATATGCCAGCGGTGTTTGCACCAAACACACAGCTTCTGCAGCAAGCCACATCCTAAAGATTTCAAGGATTAGTTCTCAGTGAAGTCAGTGGGAACAGTCATCACTCGGCAGGTTCTGGCATGGTTAGTCTAGGGCAACCTTCCATACCAGTCCAGAATTTTGGCCATGATTGGGCTTCCAGTCATAGAATCCCTACAGCGCGGATTCAGGCCATTTGGCCCATGGAGTCTGCACTGACCCTACGAACAGCATCCCACCCAGACCTAGCCATATTTCCCATGGCCAACCCATCCAGCCTGCACATCCCTGGACACCATGGGGCAATTTAGCATGGCCAGTTCAGCTCACCTGCACATCCTTGGACTGTGGAAGGAAATTGGAGCACCCGGAGGAAACCCACGCTTGGGAAATGTGTGAACTCTGCACGGATAGTCGCTGGGACCCTGGCGCTGAGACAGCAGTGCTGATCAGTGAGCTATGTGCCACCTATCAGGTGGCTTTGAACAGGGTGCCAATGCCTCTGCACGCCAGGGAGTGGATCACAGTCAGACCTCTGTTTCCATAGGGTCCAGATCAGAGTGGAGGATTCACCCCCTGGTTAATGTGAGTGTTGCAGTATAATGCTAAGTGGTACTTACTCAGTTGGCAGGGCATGACTGTCTCTGCATTCCCACAGATATGGTCTAGGTCTTTTCCTGTGGAGGCAAGGATTCCATTCTCATAGGAGGTGAGGACAAGGATAGCAGGCATCACCATCCCCAATCCCACCCCTTGCCACCTGTATGATGCCACTGGACCTGTTATTGGAATGTCTTCCCCTGTAATGACAAAAAGGGTATGAATGAGTAAGATGCAAATTGGTAGCATGGCTGTTTTGGCTGATACGTGTGGAGGAAAGGTGTTAAGACATTCAGAGGGGAGTGAGGAGGCAGCATGGAGAGCATGCAGGGTTAGTGGTGTAGAGAGAATGGGATGTGGGTAACGACAGTAAATAAGGGGAGGTGTTGCATGCAACAGTAATGGTAGCTGAGCATGTGCTTCGGTGGGAGGTGGGTATGGTGCCAGGGATAGAGTGAATGTGAGGTATTTGATAGCAGAGTGTGGCATTCACCCTGGCTGTATGGAGAAGGTCATTGGCCACGTTTCTACACTGCAGCCCAGTCCTCTCTATCCTGTAGGCAGCACCAATCCATGTGGCAATCTTCTACCAGGCTGGCATTGTCTGGCACTATTCCCTCCTTAATTGTTTCACTGGGAAGAAGAATCCTCCAGATTAGCACGCCCCCCCCCACCCACAAACTCCTATTAGAGAAATGTAATGCCAGCTTCCCCTTCTCAACCATCTCTCCTCTGAGCAGGGTAGCTGCCAGATGTCAGGCTGCTAGGTGAACAGTGGCTTTTAAGCATGCCAGGGATACAAGGGATGCTTGTCTCTGGGCAGATGTTGCTGAGTGGTGAGTTCTCCTGGGAATAGTGTTTGTTAAGATGGCGCAGAAAGCAGATGTGGTACAAGCTGCAAGGCTGGGAATGGCAATGAATGTGGCAAATTTGGTAAAGTAAAGCAAGAAAACTCACTCGTCCTTCCTCCAACAAATGATGAGACTCACGCTATGCCATTAAAACAAACTTCAGCCCAAAACTTTGCATTTGTGTCATGCCTTTCATGACTTTGTGATCCCTCAAAACACTGTAGTCAATTAACTAATTCTAGATCGTGATTGTAATATAGGAATGTAAAGGGAAGAATATTTTATGTCATTTGATGTCCAGCAAAGGTCTGTGGGGCAACAATTGTTGGAAAGTGATATTGAGTGGGATTGGGTGGGATGGGAAGGGAAGTCTTCTGCTTAATTAAGCAGTGATGCAACTGTGAATCGAGTAAGAGAATATTCATACCTTAACAACTCTGGCAAGATCCTTGAATTTATTCCAGCTGTGTAGCCACCTTAACTACTTATCTTCTGACACTCACATACTTTTTTCCTACTGATGGTGGACTTGATGGCTCATGTACTTACTGCCCTGGAGGGAAGACATTATCAATCTGCCATCCACTGCCTGTGCCATGTCCTTCAAAACACTTGTTCTGCAACTTAGTGCTGTCATAGAACGTGCTTCACCTATATGTCTCCTTCTACACTTTTTTTGTGATCTCTGCAGCTAGGGAGCCAATGGCATGTGGCACGTGGAATTGAAGCTACAATCAGATCAACCATGAGATTATTGAATGACAGAGCATTTGGACGGGGCTAATTGTTCTACTCCTGTTCCTAATTTGTATGTTCTTATGTAGAATGCTTCTCCTTTAAAAAGGCTCAGGCTGCCTTTAGGTATATCTTCTGTCCCACAAGCATGCAGTAATGAGTAACATGGAAAATATCCAGTTATAATTGGGTAAAAATGAATTAAATTTTGAATTAATTTCAGTTGGGTGGGGGAGTGGGTGAATTTGGGGGCTGAGTTAACTCCTTGAGGCTGAATCAATTTGCAGTTGGATTTCTAGGCTATCATTTTTAATTACGGTTGAATTTTTGTGTTTTTATAATGTTCAGATATTATAATATTAATACTCATAAATATCTACTCAAGTTTAATCTGAATTGGATGAAAAACCCAAAGATTTAAAAGAAGTTACTTTTTGTCTTAAGACAGACTGACGTGATTGTGAGTGCAATATCTAGGGATCTAAATTTGGATTTGGGTAAGATTTCTAAAGCAATTTCAGAATTAGCTGGTCCAGACCTTCAAAAAGAACTTCATAGAATTAAAAAGACAGAACTACTAGCTTTTGGAGATATATTAAAAACATCAGGATATCGTTTGAGCTGTGAATATGTATACCACGTAGCATATGCTCCTGGTACATACTTTGATTCGGAAAAGGTAAGCATAATTTTAAATACTTTAATACAATTTATGAAGGGGAGTATTGCTGAACAAAGAGACCTTGGAGTGCAGGTTCATAGTTCCTTGAAAGTGGAGTCGCAAGTAGATAGGACAGTGAAGAAGACATTTGGAATGCTTACTTTTATTGATCAGTGTATTGAATAGCGGTGTTGGGAGGTCATGTTGAGGCTGTACAGGACATTGGTTTGGCCACTTTTGGAGTACTTAATGCAATTCTGGTCTCCCTCCTATAGGAAGAATGTTGTGAAACTTGAAAGGGTTCAGAAAAGATTTACGACGATGTTGCCAGGGTTAGAGGGTTCGAGCTATAGGGAGAGGCTGAATAGGCTGGACAATTTTCCCTGGAGTGTTGGAGGGCGAGGGTTTATCTTTATAGATGTTTATAAAATAATAAGAGGCGTGGATGGGGTAAATATGCAAGGTTTTTCCCCAGGCTGGGGGAGTCCAAAACTAGAGGGCATAGGTTTAAAGGTGAGAGGGGAAAGATATAAAAGGGACCCAAGGAGCAACAGTTTCACCTAGAGGGTGGTGCATGTATGGAATGAGCTGCCAGAGGAAGTGGTAGAGGCTGGTACAATTACAACATTTAAAAAGCACCTGGATGGGCATTTTGAATAGGAAGGGTTTAGAGGGATATGTACCAAGTACTGGCAAATAGGACTGGACTTATAGAGGATATCTGGTTGGCATGGTAAAGTTGGACTGAAGGGGCTGTTTCTGTGCTGTATATCTCTGTGATTCTAAGTTATTTGCTGTATCCTATTTGGGATATTGTTCTTTATTTTCTCTAATAGCTGTTAAAGAAGGTTATTGCAAATTGTATTGAGCTTGCAAAAGAAGATAAGGCTCGTTCAATTGCAATTCCTGTGACCAGTGACGTAACACAAACACTCAGCTCAAAGAAGATGGCAAAAATTCTTCTTGAAGAAATACTCAATCATGTGGAAGGCAGTGATGACTTCAAAATTAACACTGTTTACTTTGTGCTTCATCCAGCAGAAACAGATGTTTATGAGGTAATGGAATAACAAGAAATTCTGAGAATATAAGTTTAAAATTAATTTTGAAAATTAATTAACTCTTCTCTTGTATTGCTAACTGTCATGTAATTGTTTATAAAGTACAATAAGAAATGCATAATCTATTAAGTAGCCAATCTGCAATAGAGGTTCTTTTGTTCAAAAATCATAAACCCATTTGGGAGAAATTGGTATACATTGTGCTTGTTTATGGCAGGCAGAGGTGTTGGCATGGTGGTGTAGTCATTGGGCTAGCTGGACCATATATGTTACAACCTTTTCAAGGGCAGCTAGGGATGGGCAGAGATACCCACGTCCTATGACTGAATACAAAAGAGGAATGAACTCTTTATTGTCCCACCAGCACAGGGGTCACAACATAAGTTGATGTGCTGTGTGGTTGCTGAAACAGCTAATTGTGTGATTCCTCTATGTTAGATTCAGAATAGAAAGAGTCATTGACTAAGTTTTGTTAGTAACAAGAATTGTCAATTTATTCATCAAAAAAATCCATGATGACAAACTGGGTATCATGAACTGTACATGTTATGCTAGTATAAATATTTGCCTCTGGAAATAAGCCAACATGCACATATGCACCAGGTAAAGAAAAAAGAACAATGATCCTGCTGAGATAATTTTGGAAGAAACATGTTTTCGCCAACAATTGTTGAAAGCAAAAAGGATGTGGTCTGGAATGTTCAAATGCCATTCTGGCACATGTGGACAGGTTATTAAATACAAACATAGTCTCCAAAAATCCAAGACACAGCTATGTAATTCAGGAAATATTGAGACAAACACCCTCACATTTCTTCTGACAGTAGGTGGATCAGTGTACCACACTGGAGATACAACAAGGGATTTTTTTTCATAAACCAGAGAGCTAGAAAACTTCTTCAGCAGACTGACTCCACTGCTTTGAAAACACTGTTCACGTGGAAATCAGATCTCCAACAGTCATAAAACTCAGACTGATGAGGTGGAGGTTCTGCAAACTCAAAGCAGGAGCAGTGTTGCTAGATAGAGCAGCCTCAAGATTATAGTACAGACACTCAGAGCCCAGAGAATCCATGGTAGATTGAAGCCATGAAATAACAATAATGTTTTATACACTATGGGTGTTGCACAGTCCATGGATACAGCTGTAGCAGCATGAAATATGCTAGCATTAATATTTATTCAAAATGCTCTATTTGTTCAAGTTCACTATTTCTAAACTCTCAAAATTACAAATGACAAATATTCGACTGTTATATTGCTTTAATATAACAGACCAAGAGCAAAGAAAATTACAATGCAGAAACAGGCCTTTCAGCCCTCCAAGCCTCCACCGACACACTGGCTGTCACAACTAAATCCCCCTACCCTTCCGGGGACCATATCCCTCTATTCCCATCCTATTCATGTATTTGTGAAGGTGCCCTTTAAAAGGCACTATTGTATTTGCTTCCACTACCTCCCTCGGCAGTGAGTTCCAGGCACCCATCACCATCTGTGTAAAAAAAACAAAACATGCCTCGTACATCAGCTTTAAACTTTGCCCCTTGTACCTTAAACCTATGGCCCATAGTAATTGACTCTTCCACCATGGGAAAAGGCTTCTGATTGTCCACGTCCTTCATAATCCTGTAGACCTCTATCAGGTCGCCCCTCAACCTCTGTCATTCCAGTGAGAACTACCCAAGTTTCTCCAATGCCTCTTCATAGCTAATGCCCTCCGTACCAGGCAACATCCTGGTAAATCTTTTCTGTACCCTCTCCAAAGCCACCATGTCCTTCTGGTAGTGTGGCAACCAGAATTGAACATGATACTCCAAATGCAGCCTACCTGAGGTTGCAGCTTTAGAGAACATTACCTGCCAATTTTTAAACTCGATGCCCCTGCCGATGAAGGCAAGCATGCCATGTGCCTTGTTGACCACCGTTTCCACCTGTGTTGCCACTTTCAGTGACCTGTGTACTTGTGCACCCAGAACCCTCTGCCTCTCAGTACTCTTAAGGGTTCTGCCATTTGCTGTATATTTTCCATCTGGATTAGACTTTCCAAAATACATTACCTAACATTTTTCTGGATTAATCTCCATCTGCCATCTCTCTGCTCAAGTCACCAACAAATCTATATGCAGATGTATCCTTTGACGGTCCTCATCGCCATCCACCATTCCGCCAACCTCTGTGTCAACAGCAAACTTACTAATCAGACCAGTTACATTTTCCTCCACATCATTCATATATATTACAAATAGCAAAGTTCCCAACACTGATCCCTGAGGAACTCCACTAGTCACAGCCCTCCATTCAGAAATGTACCCTTTCACTGCTCTCCTCTGTCTTCTATGACCAAGCCAGTTTTTTAACCATCTTGCAAGCTCACCTCTGACCCCATGTCACTTTACCTTCTGTATCAGCCTGCCAGCTTCTGAGTGTACCTTACAGTCTTTCTCGAGTTAAATGATCACCTATAGAAAAGGTATGAGATTAAACCCCACCACACCCGGCACTTTTTCTTGTAACCGCAGGAAGTGCTACACCTGCCCCCACACCTCCTCCCTCACCCCAATCCCAGGCCCCAAGAAGACTTTCCACATCAGGCAGAGGTTCACCTGCACATCTGCCAATGTGGTATACTGCATCCACTGTACCCGTTGTGGCTTCCTCTACATCGGGGAAACCAAGCGGAGGCTTGGGGACCACTTTGCAGAACACCTGCGCTCAGTTCGCAACAAACAACTGCACCTCCCAGTCGCGAACCATTTCAACTCCCCCTCCCATTCCTCAGATGACATGTCCATCCTTGGCCTCCTACAATGCCACAGTGATGCCACCCGAAGGCTGCAGGAACAGCAAATCATATTCAGCCTGGGA